>CM031374.1:4295550-4895550 GCA_018208015.1 Medicago ruthenica | reverse complement strand
AAAAATTATCCGAAAAAGTCAAAAACCTAATTCACCCCCCTCTTAGGTTTCAATCTAAAACTTACACAAAGCAATAGAGTTGAGAAGTAAAAAAATATTGTTACCAGTAGCTCCAAAGGCTACTAAAAATGGTGTAGTCGAAAATAAAGAGGAGGAAGAGGTGTTGGTTGAACAAAAAAATGGTGGAGTTGAAAATGAAAAGGAAGAAAAAAATTCAGAGGGAGAAAAAAGTGAAGAAAAAAATGAGGGAGAAAAAAGTGAGAAGTTGATTGATGTAGATTCTATTCTTCGGAGGACAAGGAATCAAATTTTAATGGAAGGAGACAAGATGCAGGAGGTACCATTTTATGTCAAACTACCTTACCCTCATTTGATGAAAAAGAAGGAGAAGCAGGAAGAGGTGTTCAAGAAGTTTATGGAGTTGTTTAGTCAATTACAAGTGAACATTCCGTTCAGTGAAGCTCTTGATCAGATGCCGGTGTATGCCAAATTTATGAAGGACCTGTTAACGGGACGAAGGAAGCCCAGAGATGGTGAAAATATTGTTTTATCTGAAAACTGTAGTGCCATCCTCCAGAAGAAACTTCCGCCTAAGTTAAAGGATCCTGGTGCTTTTACTATATCCCTTGTACTATTGGGAAGGTAAGTATTGGTAGAGCATTATGTGATTTGGGGGCTAGCATGAATTTGATGCCTCTTTCCATGATGAAAAAGTTGGGATGTGGGGAGCCCAAGGCCACCAAAATGACTCTCACTCTGGCAGATCGGTCTATTTCCCATCCTTATGGTGTGTTGGAAGATGTGCTAGTGAAAGTTAATGATCTGTTGTTCCCAGCAGATTTTGTTATTCTAGACATGGAGGAAGATGATGAGACCCCTTTGCTGTTAGGGAGACCATTTTTAGCTACAGGTAGGGCCCTTATTGATGTTGAGTTGGGGGAATTGATGTTGCGTTTTCAAGATGAGCAAGTGGTGTTCAACATTTTTGAGGCGATGAGACACAGAAATGAAAATCTTCAATGTTACCGAGTTGATGTAGTGGATGAGATAGTGGAAGAAACTACCTTGGAAGAATTTCCAACCCCATCATTGGAGTGTCATCGTGAATTCAATTGGATGTTGTGGCAAAGACAATGATGATGAAGTTGAAGAATGTGTTAAGCAGCTTGATGCCTTTAGACATGAAATTGAACCTACTCAGATAGAAAAGTTTAATGTTTTCAATGTTCCAGGGGCGCCTCATGCAAATACTACCAAAGAAAAAAAAGCTTCCAAACCAAACATTCCTGATCTGAAAGAACTTCCATCTCACCTAAAATATGTGTTCTTAAGTATAGATGCATCCCAACTTGCAATAATTAGTAGCTCGTTGAGTCCCTTGGAGGAAGAAAAGCTTATGAGAGTGCTGCGAGAGAACAAAAGAGCTTTGGGATGGAGCGTTGCCGATTTGAAGGGTATTAGTCCAGCCTACTGCATGCATAAAATTCATCTTGAGGCCGAATTCAAACCTGTGGTGCAACCCTAACGAAGGCTAAACCCGACAATGAAGGAGGTTGTAAAGAAATAAGTTCTAAAGCTATTGGATGCAGGTATGATTTATCCGATTTCTGACAGCTCTTGGGTGAGTCATGTGCATGTTGTCCCTAAAAAAGGTGGAATGACTGTGGTAGCCAATGAAAAGAATGAGTTGATACCGACCCGTACGGTGACTGGCTGAAGGATGTGTATTGACTATAGGAGGTCAAATCAAGCTACAAGGAAGGATCATTTTCCATTGCCATTCATGGACCAGATGCTAGAAAGGTTGGAAGGGCAGGCTTTTTACTGTTTTTTGGATGGGTATTCAGGATACCATCAGATTGCGGTGTCTCTGGAAGAACAAGAAAAAACAGCATTCACTTGCCCGTTTGGTGTGTTCGCATATAGGAGGATGCCTTTCGGGTTGTGTATGCACCTGCTACTTTCCAAAGATGTATGATTTCTATCTTCTCTGACATGTTGGAGAAGAACACATAGGTATTTATGGATGACTTTTCTGTATTTGGTAAGTCTTTTGATAACTGTTTACATCACTTGAATGTTGTCCTCGAGAGGTGCACCGAAACTAACCTTGTATTAAACTGAGAAAAATGTCATTTTATGGTTACCGAAGGTACAGTTTTGGGGCATAAAATCTCAGGAAAAGGCATTCAAGTGGATCAAGCCAAAATTGAGGTTATAGAAAAACTACCTCCCCCGATCAATGTGAAAGGGGTTAGGAGTTTTTTGGGGCACGCTGGCTTCTGTAGGCGTTTTATAAAAGATTTCTCTAAAATAGCTAAGCCCCTCTGTAACTTGTTGGTAAAGGAATTTGAGTTTGCTTTTGATGAGGAGTTTTTAAACTCATTTTCAATAATTAAGAAGAAGTTGGTCACTGCACCCATAATCACTGCACCTACTTGGGATCTTCCTTTTGAGCTTATGTGTGATGCCAGTGATTATGTTGTGGGAGCAGTTCTAGGCCAACGCCATGCGAAATTTTTTCATGCCATCTATTATGCGAGCAAGGTTTTGAATGAAAACCAAATCAATTATTCAACAACAGAGAAAGAATTGCTTGCCATAATATTTGCATTGGAAAAATTTCGTTCTTATCTCATTGGTTCCAAAGTTATTGTATTCACAGATCATGCAGCTTTGAAGTTCTTGTTAACAAAGGGGGACTCTAAACCTCGGTTGCTGCGGTGGATTCTCTTGTTACAAGAGTTTGATTTGGAGATTAGAGATCAGAAAGGAGTAGAGAATGTGGTAGCTGACCACTTGTCCAGGCTGGATAATAAGGAAGTGACTGAGAAGGAAAAGGCCATTGAAGCCGAATTCCCAGATGAACAACTCTTCGGTGTGTCAAAACGGCCAGTTTGCTGACATGGCTAATTTCAAGGCCGAAAATTTGATTCCGGAGGGGTTCACTTATCAACAAAAAAAGAAATTCTTTAAGGAAGCAAACTTCTATGTGTGGGATGACCCATATTTATTTCGAACTAACATTGATGGTTTGTTGCGTCGGTGTGTTGCAGGTGACGAAATAAAAAGCATTATGTGGCACTGCCATAACTCAGCCTATGGAGGCCATCACAGTGGTGAAAGGACCGCATCAATGGTGTTACAGAGTGGTTTTTGGTGGCCAACTCTGTTTAAAGATTGCCAAGAGTTTGTCAAGCACTGCGACAAATGTCAGCGGACAGGTAACATCACTAAGAGGAATGAAATGCCCCTCAATGGTATTCTTGAGGTTGAACCCTTTGATTGTTGGGGCATTGATTTCATGGGACCATTCCCATCCTTTTATTCTAATCTCTACATCCTGGTGTGTGTTGATTATGTTACTAAATGGGTGGAAGATGTTGCTTGTGTAGCTAATGATGCCCATAGTGTTGTTTCTTTTTTAAAGAAAAATATTTTTCCTAGGTTTGGGACCCCTAGAGTTCTGATCAGTGATGAGGGGAAGCATTTTTGCAATAAATATTTAGAAACTGTGCTTGCAAAGTTTGATGTCAAACATAAGGTTGCTACCCCGTATCACCCTCAGACTAGTGGGCAGGTTGAGGTCTCAAACAGGCAACTTAAGCAAATCTTGGAGAAGACTGTAGCATCTTCTAGGAAAGATTGGTCTAAGAAGTTAGATGACGCTTTGTGGGCATATAGGACTGCGTTTAAGATGCACATAGGTTTGTCGCCTTATCAGTTGGTTTACGGAAAAGCTTGCCATCTCCCAGTTGAGTTGGAGCACAAAGCGTTTTGGGCTATAAAATTTCTTAATTTTGATCAAACGTTAGCTGGTAGGAAGAGGCTTTTAAAATTGAATGAGTTAGAGGAAATGAGATTGCAAGCCTATGAAAATGTTGTGATTTATAAGGAGAAGACTAAGAGGTATCATGATAAAGGCCTGGTGAGGAGAGAATTTAACATTGGTTAGTCAGTGTTACAAAGCTCAAATCAAAGTGATCTGGTCCTTTTGTGATACAAAGCATATCTCCATATGGAGCAGTAGAGCTGGTTAAGCCCGGAGAGGTTGAAACCTTTAAGGTCAATGCTCAAAGATTAAAGCCATATCTTGGAGGAGAACTACCTAAAGTAAGGGTAGCAATGGTGTTGAATGACCCTTGAGGGTCGTCTGAAGTCAAGCTAGTGACGATAAAGAAGCGCTGAGTGGGAGGCAACCCACTGTTTGAGTCAGGTATATTTTTCAACCTTTATGTTTATTTTTATTCGAAAAAAAAGAAGAAGGTGAAAAACTCAAAATCGGGGGCCGATGCACTGAAATCGTGGCCCAATTTTGAGATAAAAACTTGGCCTCTGATTCGCAAAAATTCGGGCGCCGAATTTGACATATCGTGGACCGATTTTGCAAAGTTTGAAATTTTTTTTTGACCGTTAAAACAAATCGGCGGCCGATGGTATTAAATCGTGGCTCGATTTTGAACAGTTTGAACTTCAGACCGTTACAGATGAAATCGGCGTTTGATTTTATTAAATCGTGGTCCGATTTCAGTTTTTCAATAAATTTGCACGAGGGTTCATGGTTTTTCACTTCCTTTTTCACATAATGTTAATCTGTCAAATTTTTCCGAGAGCCATAAAAGCCCCAAATCACTTCATCTTCCATTTTTCATTAGCATCTGTACACACTTCAACCACCCAAAAACCAATCTTAGACCATTCACCATTCATAAATTCATAACCCTTCCTCACAAAAAGCTCACCCAAATTCCACCATTTTCATACCATTGCCCTATTTTGTCACAAATGGCACCCAAAACCTCCGTGAACACCAACTTGGCCGCAAATAAGAGAAGACGCGGAAAGGAACCAGAGGGAACATCCACTGACCCTTCACCAAATCAACCACTTACCCAACCTCCATCCTATCAAAGATTCATCACCGAGAGAGCAGAGGAGAGGTTCCATAAAATTAAGGAGTATGAGTTCACAAAGGAAAGGGGCTTTGATTTTCAGAATCTGACAACCTATCCAGTTTTTGAGTCAACAATTAGAAGAAGAGGTTGGGAAAATCTGGTGCGAATGGTGACGAAAACGAGCAACAAAAATCTTGCTCTCGAGTTCTTTGCAAATGCTTTTGATCAAAAGAAGCAAGACTATGTGTCCAAAGTGAGAGGAAAGCTCATCCAGTATAGGCCGTGCAATATCAATCGTGTTTTGGGGATAACCGCACCTGAGGAATGTGACGTGGTGCGTAGGAGAGATCCTAGGAGCTGGCCAGATACTCGTGCACAGTGGGATGAGTTGCTGTTTGGTTTAATGAGAGAGGGTACAAGGTGGAAAGGGCTGACAGTGAAGCCGCAGAGGATCAACACCGCAAATTTGTTACCGGAGTACAAGGCATGGGCTTCTTTCATTCTATCCACCATTGAGCTCACCTCCAGTTCAGCCGAGATGATAACGTCGAGGGTTTTTATTCTGCTGTCTTTGATTTCTAATGGGGAGATTGATGTAGGGAGGTTGATGCCAGTCAGTTTGAAGAACACTGTGTCTTCAAAGAAAACTACTTTGGGACACAGTTGCTTGATTAATCCGTTGTGTCAGGATGCGGAGGTCCCAATTGAGCCATCTGATATTTATATTAAGTCGCAGGGACCGATTAACGACATAGCAATGCTGATGTATGAGAAATTGCAGTTGGATTTTGAGAGAGGATGGAGGCAGCAAGGAGGTCACAGTGAGCAGCAGACTGAGCAGCCACAAATGATGGAAGAGGAACCAGCAACTCAGATGCCTCAACAGCAGTCTCTCCCTCCCTATTTTAGTGAGTACGTGTACAGTATGGCGAATTGGGCTCAAGACATCTCGTCTGAGATGAGGTTCCCGCCACCGTTCTTTCCGCAACCGTTCCTCCAGGCAGCAGAGCAGCATCGACATGGTCCTTTGCGGACCAATGCTTTTGAGAGATTTGATAATAAGGAGGCCATGGAGCACTACTTTGCGGAAGAAAGACAAAGAGCAGCAGAGAGGGAGCAGCGCATTAAAGCAGAATACTATAGAGTCCGAGATGAAGAAGCTGAGCAAACACATTTGATGTTTCAGGATCTGAGCCAGTTTCCACCATCTGGACCAGGAGGATTTCAGTGACTTGGACACCTTGTTTAGTCCAAAGTTTTTTGGGTTGTTTTTACTGCATTCAGTGTATTGTTGAATTTTCTTGTTATTTGCTTCTGTTATTCACTTTTGTTTAGAGTCGAACTCGTAGTATGTCCTGTTTGTAGTGTGTCCCCAGTATTTGTAATGCATCTGAACTTGTTTATTATCAATGAATTAACTTGTTTTGAATTTTACCAGTTAGTAACAAAGATTTCATCAATGGTTTGTCAAAAGTTCAATGGAGGTGGTTGCTTGCATGAAATCTCAAAGGGAAGTGTACGACAAGAAAGGATGCTTAGGTAGCCACAACTTCCAGAGACCTCAGCTTGTAAGGTTAAGCCTCAATTTATTTTTCAATTTTTACAAATGAGTGTTCCGTGCAGACGCTATTGCTAGGACTTGCGATTTTTCTTTGCTATTAATTGGTTATATTGTGTACACACTAAGGCAAATTGCTTGTACCTAGAGCCTTTGAAGCCAACCTGCATTTATATTGAATTATCCTTTGTTTAAGCCAAGTTGAGCCATTAGGTTAGATCCCTTTGTTTCGGTGACAGACCACATTACAAGCCTAGAGACCATAGGAATATTCACCCAATGTATATTGGAGTTAGGCAATGTTTGTGTGTTCTATCATGAAAAAGTTCAAGTTTGGGGTTGCTCGTGGAACTCGCAATCATATAAGTTTGGGGTAGGGGTACTAGAGAACAAAAAGATCACTTTGTGTCTTATAAAAAAAATGTGAAAAAGAGAAGCATGCAAATTAAGCTGTTCTGAGCTATATATAAAAAAAAACACAAGAAAAGTGCTTCAAGACAAAAGTTGATCGGTTTTTTTTGTAAGGTGTAATCCTCTAATCCCTTAAGGTTAACTTGAGTTGTGTGTTGTTGTGTAAACCAGTAGGAAGATGCTTAACTCCATTATTGTTAAAAACCTACTTTCCAAATGATCCCACCTATAACCTAAGCCCCATTATAACCCAAATAAGTCCTTAAAAGTGTGTACATAATATTGACTTTGATTGATGCTTAGAAACTTTTCAAGTTTTGGTAATATAGCAGTTCTGCATGTCGACTGTGTGAACCTTGTAAATTTTCAATACTGTTGCGTGAAGTTGTGGAATGGGAGTATTACCAAGCAAGTTAGCTAATCAATTGCTAACTAAGGAGATGAACTTTTGACATGACCATTGGTGAAATAAGTGTTATTTTACTGTTATTGTTCATTTTAAGTTGGTTCCTTGAGGACAAGTAACGGTGCAAGTTTGGGGTTGTGATGACATTTTGTCATCTTTGTTTTTGTTAGTTGTTTTCTTGACATTTTAGGTTGAGTCCAAAGCTATAATGGTCGTTGAAGCTTAAAAATAGAGGAAAATAAGGCATTTGAATAAAGATAAAATCGGGCCACGATTTCATACAATTGGGCGCCGATTTAAAGAATGTTTCAGGGCTTCCAATTCGTGATTTTTCGGGCGCCGGTTTGTTCACATCGAGCGCCGATTTTGTGGGCGCGTCAGAGCTTCATTTGAATTTTTATGAGTTCGGGCCACGATTTCAGTGCATCGGGGCACGATTTTCGTTATGTCTATATAAGGGAAACGTGTTTCTGATGTAGGGGTTCAAAGTTTTAGAGAAAGAAAGGCATATTTTGGATCTGAAGAGCTGGAGAAGAGGTGGGAGACCATCAAAACTCATAGTCAGTCATCCATTTCATGTAATGAATCTTTCTTTTGAATTTGTTGTTCGTACTTTAGCTATGAGTAACTAATCCTATTGTGGTTGAACCTTAGATGAATCTGATGTAATTGTATGGCTTCATGAATTGTATGAACTCCCTAGATTATCAATGAAAACCTAGTTTTATTCATATTTCCTTTTGCTTAATGCTTTTTATATGTTTCTGATTGACTATTAGCACTAGCTTTCCTGAATATATAAATCGATTGTGGACTTTGAATGACTACTAGTAATGGCTTTTGAATCTGATCTAGGAAGTATGTTTAACCTAATTTATTAAGCTAGAGATAGAAAATTGTTAGGTTATGATCAAAAGATTAACGTACTTTGCAAAACCTCCAACGAAATCTATCTCACTTAAGAGATTAAGGGATAATTACCTTAGGAGAGAGTTCTAGGCCAAGAGATTGGGTGGAACCATTTTGTTAATCTATCGTAAAACTAGGTAGACATTGTTAAGAGAGGGGTGCAATTCATCATACAATAACACTAGAGGATTCGAAAGGCTTAACCATCTTTCTCATAAATTTCTAAATCAATTTACTTGTTACCGATCAATATTGTTCAGATTGTTCAAACAAACCTAATTTGCCTTGTGCAACCCCTCTATTTACACATCCTAAATACTAACATTGTTGCTAAATTGGAGTTACAATAGTCCCTATGGAAACAAATTTATTTATTACTCCGATATAAATTAGTACACTTGCTAATTTTGTATCACACGCCTAAACAGAACCTTTACCTAAGGACATGGTACCTTAACCATGCCCAAAAGTTCACACGCTTTAGAACTTTGCATTGATTATTGGCCTCATGGTTATATATGCAGCAGCCAGAGTATACTTGGCAACTAAGCAAAGGGATCAAGTGAACATTAAAAAAGGAATATACACACATATATATAGCATATAGTATAGTTTAAGAATAGTGCAAGTCAAGGGCCATGAACCATCAAGTCACCATGCATTTTTGCTCTTCTTTTGATTTCTCTACCACGCAATTTCTCACTTCCTTTCTAAAAGTTGTATTATATTGTATTGTATTGAAGAAGAAATGAAGAATATTTTGATTCAATGAATGGATATGCTGTACCTGCATGCATTTGCCATTTGCCAACATTTTCTGCCTCAAGTTCACGCAAAATATGAGATACTGTTGTCATTGCTTGTGACACTTTTTTTTCTTAGTTTATTATACATTCCTTTCTGATTCCCTCATTGGTGACAACCATAAAGCAAGTTCAATGAGCCAAACTACTTGAAATAACTAAAACACCTAAGTTTGAGAAAAGATATCTGGAAACAAATTTAGACACCAACAAAGTATTATATTATACAATTTTTATTTTACATCTTTTTTCTTCTCCATGGAGTTTTGTATTTTTCTCTTCATGAGAGCTTCATTTCTTTTCTTTGAGGTCTCCTAAATACTTATTCTTACCTTTAACTTTATGTTCAATCATTCTAAATACACTAACTCTATATTTAACGTTACCACAACATAGCCTCTAAAATATCCAACATCAACAAGAAAAGACATTTCCCTTTTTAGCCAACAGGGTCTCCTCATATATTCTATGATACAAATGTTTCGGTGGTTATTGAAGCCTAAATTCTATTCAAAATGGTACAATATAACACTAACCAGTAACTAAAACTTTGATTTTTAATTCTTTGATTCTTTGTCTTTCTTTTGATTTTTACATGGTGTTTGTTTATTCTAATTTATGTTTTGGATTTGGCTTTGAAAAAAAAGTATATCATACATAAAGTGTATTAAGACGCGGTTAGAGACGATCAAGAAGAAGAGAAGAGCTATTCAAAAGTTTACGAAGAATGACATTGCTGAGCTTCTTAGGAGTGGACATGATTATGATGCATATAAAAGGGTAATATTCTCTTTTCACCATTAAGTTTTGCAAATGTTTTATTCATTTGATTTGATGGTTTACTTCTTAAGCCTCATAACTTGATAAAACATTTCTGTTTTTTTTTTCTCTTTCCATTCTTAATCACAAAATTGCTACACTTTTCATGTTTCCAAAGACTGTCACAACTTACAAGTATTGTTGTATTGATTCATATTATGCACATGACAAAAAATTAAACATTGACACAAACGTCAAACACGATGAATAATAATTTGAGAAAATAGAAGTGATTTAATGTAATAATTACATGTAACGGTGTCATGTCGGTGTTGGAACACTTGTCGGACACGTGATATGCCTTTAATATGTAGTGTCGATACTATATTTGTATTTAATGACATAATTGCTCTCTGCATTTGAAGCAGACTGAAGGGCTTCTGTTTGAGGAAAAAATATTATCCTGCTATGAATTCATTGAAAAGTTTATTGGATGCATATCAGATCATCTTGAAGAGTTAGTTAAGCAGAGGTGTGCTTTTCTATATATGTATGCACTAATTATGTTTCAATTCTCAAACATGAAAAAATAGCATGATAATAATCTTTGTTTTGAATTGCAACTCAAAATTCATACCTCTTGTTTATATAACATGAACTAATGTCTTATCAACAAAAACAAAAAATCAACTATGTACCTTTTGAATTTTCATCAAAACTTGTGTTATGTAGTTTTCACTTTTCAATTACAAACATTTGTCAAAAAAATTGGAAAACCAACACTCACAAAAAATTTATCCAAGTCACATTTCTGATACGAAATGTGAGACAATTTTCCCATAACGCGAAGATAGCAAAAAATTTGCAGAAAATAAACTTGTTTAACCATTTCATACATTATAAAAATGTTATAGAATTTTAACTAGATAATGAGTCACAATTAAATGTATGAAATGTCTTAAACAAGTTTAATTTTATGCTATTTTCGTGTTATGGGAGAAGTTTGCGACATTGTGAGGAGATTATCTTACAATGTGTAAATTTTCTTATATAGTGAATGCCCTGACGAATGCAAGGAAGCTATACCATCATTGATGTATGCTGCAGCGAGAATTTCTGATCTGCCAGAATTGCGTGACCTTAGAACTTTGTTTACAGAAAAATATGGAAATTCTCTTGAACCATATATAAATAAAGAGGTAAACAAATGATCCACTCTTGTAGAGTATACTTATCTTTTTTATTATTAATATTTGTTTTGAGCACATATTTATTATTGTTTCTAAGGATTGATTAAATAATTGTTGTTCCTTAGTTTGTTGAGAAGTTGAGACGAGGTTCTCCTACAAGAGAAATGAAGATAAGGCTATTATATGATATTGCACAAGAGTTCTCTATAGAATGGGATGCAAAGGCTTTGAAGAAAATGCTTTATACACACCCATCATTATATGAAGTAAGTAAATTTTCACATTTTGACTAATTTTATATCTAAGCAAATGGGGCATTTGTTTTATAAACAATATGAATTAGAATTTGATAATTGAGTGATTCACCAACTTTGGTCCTTGAATGCAGAGTCAAAAAAATTGGTTCTTAAAAATAACAAAATTATAATATGGTTCATGAAATTGGAATAACCAATCATATTGGTCCTAGAAATTATCTTGTACAGACTAATGTGATTGTGGATTTTAATTTTTGAGATCATTTTGCAATTTGATTAATTTCAATAGGCTTATGTATAGTATTAGTTTCCTAATTTTACATTATTCACAATTTTGGTATTCCAACTTTTAATATATCCAAAATTTTCTCTATTATGCGTTTCAGGCTGATTTTTTAAGATGTAGCAAGTGAGATAATTACATTCTTGCATCAAATTTAGTTGTTTTTGTGATGTAGAGTAATGTATACTTTTATGAAATATAAATTTGTTGTTTAGTGAGAATCCACTTGGACCAATCACATCACTAATTGAGTTGTCATTATCAAAATCCAACCTCAACATACATAAGGTCACACTATCAAAATCCAACCTCAAAATACACAAGTGTGGAAAAAGTCCAACATTTTCAATTTAGGGACCAAAATCGTTTTAGAAATGGATAAACTAGAATTGTGAATGAGACAAAATGGAGACACCGGAGTGTATATAAGTCATACTTGTTTTTTATTTTTTTGATTTAAAAGAGGCCTTTATTTGTTTTCCTTTTTGACCAGTGTCGCATAATTTATCATTTTTTAAAATGGAGCTTTGGTAAACTTACCAGTTAATATAAGTCATACTTAAATTGTGAATGATAATACATTCATTAATACTGTTAATGATACAGAAACTGACCAATAACAGGGGACACAGTCCAGTGGAAGTGGAGGTGGATAACACAGATGAAAGTGACTTGAATACATCCAAAGAAAATGAGACAAGGCAGCAATACACTAGTAGTGATGATGAAACAACAAGCACAGACACATCACCATCCCATCATCATGGAAGAAAAGCAAGTTCAAGTTCATTTGGAAGCATATCTGAAAATGAACAAGTTGAAGAGATCAAGAAACCAAATTCCTTTTTGCTAATTCCACCCCCTTACCTCAAACCACAAAAAACTAATTACAAAGGTGAAATAAATTCCAACAAAACCTCAGATTCTGAACCACTAGAGAAAAATATTGATTCAAGTGAAATGAAGCCAACAACATCATCATCAAAAGGGTATGCACAAATGTGGGGTGGTGCATGGCGTGTGCCTTTTACTCGACCTGATTATGATGATTTTATTGCTCGTCTTAAAGCTTTCACCGGAAGATCATAGAAAGTTAGGATTTAAAGACACATTGTTGTAAATTTGTAAATGTAATGATGTTAGATTAATTATTATACACCCTAGTGGTGCATGGACTTAATTATTATATGTTAGACTAATATATATGAATTTCAGGCCTCATTAGATTAATTATTAGGCGATTACTTTTCCATCCTATAAGTTTTTCGTGCACCATGTAACGTGTTTTGGAGGTTTTTATGGGGTGTTTCTGCCGTCCAAATTATATAATTCGAACTGCATAGGGCGCACGAGAAATCATTAGGGTGGAAAAAGGAGTCTAATTATTATCCCTTCACTCTCGTTTGACTTGAATATAAAGTATAAACGCCTTTAAAGTTTTTTTTTTTTGTGACAACAAATCAGCTATTAGTAATTTTCAAAAACTTGTTCAACATTACTATAAGATAAATATAACAATAATACTGTTTTATTGGAAAAACACATAAACAAACATGAAAAAACATAGACTACAAGGTAAATTCAAATTTAAATAAACATTGCATGTAACTTCTGAACACAATTAAGTTATTTTCAAAAGATCTCCTTAGATCCTCAAATACTTCTTTTTTTCACCATAACCTTCAAGCCATGTTTCATGTGTAGGATTAAAGAAATACTTGGCTTTATGGGATGACCTTCAACCACATGAATGTGATAATTCAACAGTATTGCTACAACAACCATTTTCATCTCAATGAAGCTCATATCCTTACCCAAACAACTCCTTGGTCCAGCATTGAAAGCAATAAACTTGTAAGAAGGTACATGAATTATTTCTCCTTTCTTAGAAATCCACCTCTCTGGTTTAAACTCCAAGCAATCTTCTCCCCAAATTTCCTCAACTCTTCCAATTGAATATAGAGAATACACTATCATTGTATTTGACTTAATCTTATGTCCACTAGGAAGTACATATGGTTTCAATGAAGATTTATGCTCAAAAGGGACAGGTGGATAAAGTCTTAAGGATTCACATAAAGCTGCATGTAGATAAACCAACTTACTAATATCTTCTATTCCTAAACATTTCCAATTACCTTCTCTTGATGGTAAATTTTCTTTAATCTCTTCAAGAATCTTAGCTTCAATATAAAAGGATGCGTTGCGACCAGCCATAAAAACCAAGTAAGGCCAGAACTAATAGTGTCTGTCCCAGCTGCAAGTAAATTAATTGTTGTGTCTTTCAGAAACTTGTCATCTATTGGATTTTTTCCATCTCCCATTTCATTCATAAGGGCATTTATAACGTCAAATTGTTGTTGGCCTTGTATTTTTCTTTTGGATTCGATTTTTTCATATAACGCTTGATCAAGAATTTTTTGATTCTCTGTATACTTTTTCTCTTCACCAATTTGAAGCCATTTCTGCAGCTTCCACAAGAATCTAGGCTTGTAATGTCTATAAAATATTGTTTTTATTCCTTGAGAAAATGCACTCTCCCATGTAGCTTCAGGAAGTTCAATAGAAAGACATTTAGGATCAAATCCTAAAACTACAGAACATGTGTTGTCAAAGGTTAACCTCCTAAAAATATCTTGCAAATCCACTTGCAATCCTTTTTTACAAGCATGATCAAGAAACAAAAGGAGACAACTATCAATTTTTTTCTCCGTGGTTTTGTTAAAAAATACCTTAAAATTTTCCTGCTTGAAGACTGAATGAAGTAGAGTTCTATTGTACTTCCACGCACCGAAATCAGACCTGAAAATTCCTTCTCCAAGAGGTTCAAAAATCTCTCTGAAATTTTTTCCTTTACCATAGTTTTTAAATTTTGTGCTTGTGATGTGTTGCACGTTCATGGGATCACTTGTATACAATCTTCATGTTTGTTAACCATGGTCCTTCAAATATGAAAGTTCCCTCGTTTTGTTTCAAAACTGAGTTTATATGATCATGGTTATTAGACATGTTGTAGAAGACATGTTGAGCCTCCAATAATAGATTACAATGAAAATAAGAACCGCCAAAAGGATTTTTCCAATTCCAAACACAACCACAATTGTGTTTGTCTGTCTATATTTACACCCAAAAAATTGTGTTAATATTTGTTAGATAAAAATTACACCAGAAATTCTTTATTTAATTGTAACAAGTTAGTTTAAGTTTTTTTCGTACCATTTAGGTCCTTTAAGTTAATTAATTATAACAAGTTTGTCCTTAAAGTTTTTTCCATACCAATTAGGTCATTTAATTATTTAACCATAACAATTTGTTGGTTTCAAAAACCAACAATTTTTCAGAAATGTCTCTTTTTATCATAGGTGTAGCCCTCATAACTTTGTACCTGTTTTAGGAATTGCTTCTGCTGTGGTCTCTATTACTTGAATACCAGCTCTTGTTTCCCCCTTGATTCAGTAACCAGTACCTCTGAATATGAAGGAGAATCATGAGACTTTCTTCTCATCTCTCATTCAAAATGCTGATCTTAACAAGGTCCATTGACAACACACCATCAACAACATATTATACAATGCCATTCTAAAAGTTTTCCACGAGTCAGGCAAAGAGACGAGAAGAAATAACTTTTAAATTTTATCATCAAACTTAATACCCATAATAGCAATCTAATTCATTATTCCTTAAAAAGTATTTAAATGATCCGCACAAAAAGTCTCTTCTTGAAACTTCAAACCTAACATATTCTTTATCAAATACATCTTGTTATTACCTGTTTTCTTCTCCATAATAATGTGGTTCAAAATGTTGTCGACGAATGTAGTCACACACCTACCTGTGTAGTATAGTCCAATAAGTATCAGCCTTATCGGTTGGTTTTCGCTGTAACGAACACCAGTTGGTGATAATTCTTCATAAAGTCGATCCTCCATCTTACTTTTTCAAAGGGCATAATTCGACTTATTCAAGGTCACCACTATACGAGTTGTGTTGACTTTCATTATTCACAATAAATTAATTTCAACAAAAGAACTGAAGCTCTATCGTCAATTGAGAGTGCACAACATTATGAAGCTTTAAATGATCTCTTTCTTGTTGAACACTAGTACTTGGACTCATGCTATGTACACAAAGTTGATTACTCCCTCCGTCTCTATTTATAGGAATAGTTTACAAAAAAATTTTGTCTCTAAATATAAGAATATATACAAATTTCTAGATGCATTGATTACTCTTTTTCCAAATATACCCCTTATTAATACTATCAATTTGTCTTGGTATAGGAAAAGTTAACATTAAATATATATTTAATTAAGGGTAATATAATAATAGTCACACACATTTGAGACAACTTTATTACTCCAACAATTTTTCTTAATACACGTGATTTTTGTAAACTACTCCTATAAAAAGGGACGGAGGGAGTATATCATTGACTAATAAATATGGTATTTGAGTCTGAAATGTTATAATAATTGTTGTTTTGCATTAGTTAATGCTTACAAAAGACAACACAAAAACAACAACAACAACCAAACATTATTCCACTAAGTGGGATCGACTACATGGATCGAAATACGTCATATTATTCTATCATAAACCATATTTAGATCCAACTCATCAATCTATAAATATTTCCTAATAGTTTCTCTTATAATTTTTCTAGGTCTTCTTATACCTCTTGTAATCTTTTTATCCTCTATTTGATCTACTCGTTTTACTACAAAATTTACATGTCTTCTCTCTACATGTCCAAACCACCTAAGCCTGTTTTCCACAATATTTTATATTATAGGTGCTACCCTAACTATCTCTATAATGTTGTCATCTATAATCTTATCTCATTTAGTCTTACCACACATCCAACCCATCATTCTCGTCTCCACTACACTTACTTTATTTTCGTGTTGGTTCATAACCGCCCAACACTCTGTTCCCTAAAATATCGTTGGTCTGACAACTGTATGATATTTTTTTCCTTCAACTTGAATGATATTTTTGTATCACATAAAACATTTGAGGTTCTTCTCCATTTCAACCATCCAACTTGAATACGATGATTTACATTTGCTTTTATTTCTTCGTCATTTTGTACTATGAACCCAAGATATTTAAACTTAGTAACTTGTATGATATGATATCCAACTTTCATGTCTAAGGTATGAATACTTCGCCTTTTGCTGAAATTACATTACATATACTCTGTCTTGTTTCTACTCATTCGAAAGTCATACGCTTCTAAGACATGTCTCCAAGTCTCCGACATCCCATTCAATTGCTCCCTCGACACTTCTAAGACTTATCACATCAGAGATATTGTTGATAAAAATTATTTAAAATCTCTTGTTGACTCTATTACAATATAATAGATCTAAAAATACAGATAAATAAAAATAAAAATACAACAACAAATGTAATTACCACTTAAAGAACAATTTTCAAATTTATGCATGATAGTAAATTTAGGTTCAATTAGTTTTGGGTTCCAAAAAGTTGTCTAAGAGATTTAAGAACTTTTATATATAAGATAAGATATGAGATCATTTTTTAAAAAACTAAAAAAAAAAAAGGGCAAAAATTTAGGAAGGAAATTTGCAACAACTTTTTTGGCTCCAAAAAGGCTGTCTAAGAGACTTAAGAACTTTTATATATAAGATAACATAAGATATACGATCATTTTCTAAAAAATGAAAGAAATAGCTAAAAAATTAGGAAGAATATTTGCAACAATTTTTTTTTACTCTAAAAAGTTGTCTAAGAGACTTAAGAACTTTTGTATATAAGATATGCGATCATTTTCTAAAATAATAAAGAAAGAGCAAAAAATTAGGAAGGAAATTTGCAACAAATTTTTGGTTCCAAAAAATTATCTAAAAGACTTAAGAACTTTTTATATATAAGAGAACCGTTACAATACAATTATGAGACACATCTAAAACCAACAATAAGAACACTAAAATGAGTAAAAACTATAAATAAAACACCTCAGTTTTAACTTGAAAAACTTCTCTCGACGTATGAGAAATAAATATCACACAAAAATCTTAGTCTACTAAAGAACTTCTACTATCAAAATAATAGGTAGAACCAATGTCTTCTTACTATCTCTAAACATTGATAAAACATCAAACAATCATTCAACTATGACGAAGCTAATAACAAGAAAGTATACTTCACAAACAAATCCATATTCTGAACTACATAAAAAGAAGACACAACCACTTAGAAAAGTTATCTAAGTAATTACATAGCGATGGAAACAACTAAATTTTCAGCTGAAACGGAAAACGTTTGTCAACTAAATTTTCGTGCTCCACTCTCTATTATCTCACGGACACGGTGCTCTCTTTTCTTATGTGCTGCTGCCAATTGCATCTCACCACACACCCATCACGTGACCCAACCCCAACAGCACAACATTTTTTTCACTATCTACTCTACTTTTATTGTGTTTTATTTTGTGTGTGGTTTCCATTTGAAGAGGGACCCATCCAACATAATTCACAAAAATACTATGAACCGGTCTCAAATAATTTTTTTGTTTAGTGGAAGCTCAAGAATTATGTTTAGTATGCTAATTCATATATAGAAAACATATTAAATGAGATGATTGTTAATTGTCATAGATGAGTGGTAGATACCAAACTTCCTTAATTTGTCATAGATTGTTAATTGTCATAGATGAGTGGTAGATACCCGTAAATTTAATTAAAAACATTTGTTTACTAAAACAATTTTTTTGCCAATTTTTTTTTTCATAATATTATTGCATAATTGTATTAGGTTGGTGGTGGGCTAATGGTTTCAACTAGAGGTGTTCAAAACCGAACCAATTCAATAGAAAAACCGCAAACCGAACCAACCCAAACCGAAACCGGAAAAAACCGCATTTGGTTCGTATGTATTCGGATCATTTTTCTATCCAACCACATGATTTGGTTTGGTTTGGAGTTTTTATTTTACCAACCGAACCAAACCAAACTAAACCGCAACTTAAGAAAAACACATGTCACCTAAACCAATACTTATAGAAAGTCAATGGAAACTTTTATAAAATGATATATTTTTTTCTCTTGATAAGTTTCTTCTTTGCATTTTATTTCAAGTGTATTCAAATGATACTTGAACTTTTAGTGAATGTTAAAATCTTAGTCTTTTGTATTTCTTATAAAATATGATTACTTTTTGTTCGCGTTTTAAATTTGGTCTATGTAGTTGGGAAATTTTTTAATTGAAAATGAAATTGTAATGTTTGATGAAATTTAAAACATTATTGAAAATATATTTTTAACTTGATTTTAATGGTGGAAAAAAATTGTATTGTCTCGAAAAAACCGCATCAACCGATCCAAACCAACCCGCATTAGATTGGTTTGGTTTGGTTCGAATTTTATTTTAAAAGTCAACCGAACCAAACCAAACCGCATGTTTCTTTATCTTGCGATTCGGATGAATTTTAGCCTCAAAACCGAACCAAACCACACCGCGAACACCCTTAGTTTCAACGAGAACCATCTATAATAAGTCATTTATTATATATGTTCTTATTATTAATTTAAAAATACAACTCTAACCTCTTCTTTTATTTTCTTATACATTTTTACTGCTTCAAAAATATTAATTCCAACTAGATCCTATTATTATTACTATTTAGTTTAATATTAGATATAAAAAAAATTGAAGTTTTTTTTTAATAAATATATAAAAATCCTATGACCCTAAAGTAAGTAATTTAATTTAGTTCCTAAACCATATTTTAGAAATATGGGATATTACAATCAGAGTATATAAAAAACATGCTAGTTTGAGTTTGGATATTCGAACTAATTTTTTAATTTGTTTTATATACTCTAGTTAACTAAGGAAAGCTAACTTGTATAAATCTAATATTCCAAAACGGCACCGTGTTGTTACCTTAACGTCGACGTAGTTGGATTCCATGCTTTACAACTTTGCTTTTCTACTTTGATACACCTTGAAAGTTCATATTCTCTCTCCCTCTCCAAGCAATAACATACTCCACTAAAACGGCATCGTTTCATTGCCTTGACACTGAAGCTTTCTACCCTTCCACACCATCACACACCTTAAGCACTAGCCTTCTATACTCAACAATTTCAAAAACAAATCCAATAAAAAGAAGAAAAAAAATGGGTTGTTTCCAATCAAAAATGGAGGATGAAGAAGCCATAACAAGTTGTAAAGACCGTCATTACTTCATGAAACAGGCGGTTTCCGCCCGTAACAACTTCGCGGCCGCACATTCCTCCTACGCCGCCTCACTCAAGAACACCGGCGCCGCTCTCATAGATTTTGCACAAGGAGCACAACAACAAAATCTTCTATTCTCTCCTTCTTATGATGTTCCCTTGCCCCCTCCTCCACTTCCTGATTTACCAGCTGCTCTCCGGCGTGCTATTACCATGCCGGATTTTGAATCAGACATGGTGGTGGAAGAGGAAGAGGATGGTGATGAAGATGAAGAAGTTGTTGAAGGATGTGGTTTGAGTGATGAGAGGAAGGATTGTGGAAGAGGGAAAGAGAGTGTGAATATGGATATGATTCAAGTGTTGAGTGAAGTTGATAATCATTTTATAATTGCTTCTGAAGCTGCTCGTGGTGTTTCTATAATTCTTCAGGCTACTCGTCTTCACTTTCATTCCAATTTTTCTGATACTGCTAGAGGTAACCACAAAAATCCATGCTCATTCCTGTTGTTTAGGACAATTTGAAGTGGATTAACATGTTTGTTAGGTTATAGATAACTAGCTCATAAGTATAACATATAAATTTGTATGATGTAGTGGAGATTTTTTTAGGGTGAATGATCAAAGTTGAGTTTGTATCTGTCATTTTGGTACGAACTTATAGTATTTTTCACGGGCTTATAACGTTTTTTCAAATACTACCTTAAGTAATGGTTGAGCTTATAACTTATATCATCATTATGGTAACTATGAGTGTAAGAGTGGTTTAAAGAAGAAAGAGATAGAAGAAATATATATAATAAGAGGCAATATAGTTGACAGATAGATGAGCCCTTTAAACATGTTGTGCTTGGTTACTCTCTAGTTGAATTCATTTTTCTATGTGTTGAGATTTATGTTTATAGAGTAATTATGGTTAAGTACTAATGGTTGCTAGTGTTGTCAAAGAAGGGCAGCTATATTTTGTATAACTATCTTTTGTTTTGAATTATAAGTTTGTATTTTTCTTTTTCAGGACACCTTGATTACTCTGCAAGGGTGATGCGAGTTGTAACATGGGACAGGTCCTTCAGAGAAACACCAAATACTGATGAAGTGAATGATGATTTTGATTCGGAGGAGCGTGAAACTCTTGCTACTGTATTAGACAAGTTGCTAGCATGGGAAAAGAAACTTTATGGTGAAGTTAAGGTAATTTGGGTAGAAACTTATGTGATATAGGACTAGCCAAGAGTTTAATAAATTTACCATACTTTCCTTAATTTCTTAATTTCATCACTATTTTCAGTTTTGTAGCTGCAATTAAGTAGATCCACACACTTTTTGTTCTGTTCTGAATTTTGCAGCTAAATATTGTTTCATAGGCTGCTGAGTTAACAAAATCTGAGTACCAAAAAAAGGTTGCTACTATCAACAAGCTAGAAAAAAGAGGTTCAAACATTGAAACATTGGAGAAAGAAAAAGAAGCTCTGACTCATTTGGATTCAGTGTACATTGTAGATATGCAATCATTGGACTCAACAATTTCAGAGATAAATGATTTACGCGATCAACAATTGTATCCGAAACTTGTGCAGCTTGTTGATGGGTGAGTTATAATTTTACAATATTATTTATAAATTATAATTGTATGTGATCAATCTTGTAAGTTTGTCAACATAAAAATTGTTAGGATGGCTAAAAACAAAAACCAAACAGAACCACTAAACTGAACTGCACCGAAAAGAAACGAAGTTCACGAACTGAATTGAACCAGTCCAGTTCGTGAACTATCCATCTCAGTTTGGTTCTTTTAGGTGTGGACATGTGGTTCGGTTTGATTTAATGTTTCGATTCAGTTTATATAGTATTTTTACGGTGCTAATATTCGGTTCAACTTGGCTTTTGGTTTTCTTAAACAGTCTTAATATCAGTTCATAACAATAATTTGATATAGTTCAGTTTGAAAATGTACAATTCAGTTTTCTGTTAAGGTAGTCTTGGTTCGGTTTGCAAACATGGATTCGGTCACAGAACCTCTATTCAAGTTAGGTTAGTTCGACTTTTTTCCCTGAACCGAACCATGAATAGTCCTGCCAATTGTTATGCAAGTCATCAGAAGAAGAATATAAGACTAATGGTGTTTATTTATGCAATACAGGATGGCCACAATGTGGAGAACCATGCATTCCCACCATAAGAAGCAGTTAAGTATCATGAAGTTATTGAAATCACTAGATTCTCAGTTTCCTACGGAAACAAGTGAACACCATCATGATAGGACATATCAGTTATTGAATGTTATGCAAGAGTTGGAATCACAGTTTGAAAAGTTGATAAACAATCAAAAGGGGTTCATAAAAGCCTTATACAGTTGGTTAAAATTGAATCTTACACTTATTGAGAGTGATACAACGAAAAAGATTTCTTCACCACCCTTACAAATCCTTCTTCATGCTTGGAGTGATCATCTAGAGAAACTTCCTGATGAACATGCTAGAATAGCCTTATCACACTTTGCTGCCGTGGTAGATTCTCTTTATCAACATCAAGAACAAGAGCTGATTTTAAAGAGAAAATGTGAGGAGATACGAAAGGAGTATACACGCAAAAGCAGACGATTTGATCAATGGGAGTGCAAATATAAGAAAAAGAGAATAGATGAATTTGATCCAAATAGAGCTGAAGATGATATTAATGATCCTCCTGAGGTTGTAAGGGAGAAGAGAGTTTTGGTTGAACTAGAGAAGAGGTTGGATGAGGAAAAAGATGCATTTGAAAAACAGTGCCTACATGTGAGGCAAAAATCATTAAGTTGTCTCAAAAATAGCTTGCTAGAGCTTTTAAAGGCTATGACAGATTTTTCTCTTGAATGTTCAAAAATGTACAGTGAATTAAGGTTTGTAGCACATAAATTAGGATCAGCACAAAGCTGATGATGAGCATTGGGTTGTGTATTAAATTTTTGGGGAGAGAGGGAAGGAATGTTGTAAGTCAGGCATATACATTTCGTGTGTTATCTATAGAAGATTAAATGATGTGTTTTTTTGGTTACAAATGATATGTGTAATGTATATGTAAAATTGTTTTACACAAATAATCAATTACAATTCGCCAACAAAACAGAGAAATTCATCAATTAGGTTCAAACATGATGTGAGAAATTGGAGCTGTCAATAGATGTCATTGTAAAACAATTTTACACAAACAGAACATATCCTTTATCAATATGCCAGTAATCATATTTGTCAATATGTTGATAGTTATTGGGACTATGATATCATTAATGCTAGAGATTTACTCTCTCTGTCCTAAATTAAAATTATGTTGATATTTGTCATTTCATACATATTAACAAAATAGTACTTAATAAATGGTATGAAAAAAAAAAAAATTGATAGGAGGAATAGTAACAAATAGTTAAATGTATTGTAGATCCTTTAGTTTCACATATTATTGTGAATTTTGGCCCCAATTTTGTATTTGAAAAGAAAGTAAAAAAAAAAAATCACTTTTAATGAAAAAATCACCACTTTTAAACTAAAAATGACAATTTCTTAGGTAAAAAAAACCCTAACAAATGGACATAGCTATCTTCTCTACATCATCGCTCTTCTCCGAAGAAGATGATCATGATGACATTCATACCAAGGGTACTACTCTCTCTCTCTCTCTCTCTCTGCTTGTTTCTTCATCTTTCATTCCTATGTTGACAATTTGTGTTTCTGAATGCAGATGAGGAAAACGCAGAGACTCATGAAACCTATGTTGAGAGGAAGCATCAGTTCCCTGGAATGGTAAAGTTTTCATCTTTGATATCTTCAATTGCTTATTTATCAATTTCATCATGTGGGTTTTTGTGTTGTCAGCTATTAAATTCAATATTTTAGTTTACTTTAGGATTACAATTTTAAGGATTTAGCTTCAATTGCTTGCTGTGTACTTTGTTTTGAGTACACTTTATAGAATTTAAGTTTGGAATTCAAATGGGTGTTATTTATGCTTGTTTATTTATTGTGTTGCATACAATTAGAGTCTTGTTGATAGAGCACAATTGAGTTTGTAATCAATGTTTTAAATCACGGTTGTGGTATGGGTCACGGTGACGTTGTGATCTTTACTATTGCAGAGAATAGCAGTTTAATGCGGGTTGATTCTGCTTTAATTGTAGCCGCCTTATTGCGAAGAAAACTTTGATTGTAATGTTGCCTCAATGGAAATGCAATTTGATGTGTTAAGAAAGGTGGAATTTGTTAGCTAATGTGTTCTACCATGCACCCCACTTAGTGGGAAAATTGTATGATGCTGAGTTGAATATTTTGAAAGCTAGCGTATAAAGTCATAAAAAACTAGCAGTTTTCTTGTAAAGATCTTAGCACAGCACACATTCTTAGTCAACCCACCATTTTTCAAAAAGATTAGGTGAACTTGGTTGCGACTTCAGATGAAAACAAGGGAAGTAAAGATTGGTAGTATTCACTTGCTTTCTAAGTATCAGAATAAAAGGAATAGAAACAAAGATGCCATCATTACAATTACAATTTTTTCTAATATCTCAAATTAGGTTATAATTAAAGTAAAATTGTAATGTCTAGTGTTCAAATATATTGAATAATTACGTGCGATAGTATGCTTCTATGCTCTACTTCTGGAAGAATAATGTAAGATTGTTGTGTTCGCCTATGGTCAACTACACCTATCCACCAATTGGATCTTACTATTGGATCAAATAATTTGACATGGTATATCAGATTGCAGTTTTTTTCAACTGTGTTTTATGTGTATGGCTGTCTGTTTTTGTTTAGCCAATAGATGCCATTTGCTTTTGTTGTTTTTGCTGATAATTTGGGACATTCATTTGTCTGTCATGTTGTTCGTGTTAGACATGCTAGTTCCATGAATTCCCTTGACAGGACGTGACAACACTGTAATCAACATTGTATTGTTCTGAACTTTATGCCATTATCTTCTATGCAGGAATTGATTATCCGAGAATTTTCGTTTCATCAACTGAATGCTAATTTGCTCTGGCCAGGAACTTTTGCATTTGCAGAATGGTTAGTTCAACACAGATCATGCATTGAAGGACGGCGTACCATTGAGTTGGGGAGGTATTTTAATTACTCACACATCCTTTAATTTATATAAGCTATAATTTGCAACCCTTTTTTAAATCTTAACTCGATCCTATGTCACTTGCGTGCATCTATCAATAACCGCTCTTGGTTGTACATTTCTCTTCTTGAATAGAACACTTAGCCACAATCTCTTGTAGAAATGTATAAACATGTTCGTAGTTAGAGATGGAGCATTGGCCACGTTGGTCATCAAATAAATGCAAGTATTTCTATTACCATGAGATGTATGCATCTGAAAATTAATGAGCTTAGTTGCTACTATATTTTTTCTGTATAATTTATTAGCCAATACGTCAAAATATCCAGCATAAAAAAATAATCCATTTCATGTTATATGATTTCATATCCTTTGCAGATTTTAATTTCGGAAATTTGATTTCATGTTTTTTCTTGCTTGTGTTGCATCCATATCAGTGGCACAGGTGCTTTGGCCATATTTCTTCGAAAATCACATAATCTTGATATTACAACTTCAGACTATGATGATCAAGAAATAATGGAGAACATAGCTCACAACTGTGGTGCAAATGATTTACCTGTCGTTCCTCATATAAAACGTGAGTATTCTTCCAAATCATCCAGTCATCTTTTGCTGCTCAAACACAGAGATGCTAATTGTCACTTTTCCAACCAAACATGAAACAAATATTTTTGTTCTGTCCATAACAATATTTTTTACAATTCAAACGGACCCTACAGGCATGTTAACTTCATCGACCAGTTTGATATGTTTGTTAACTCCTTAGAGGGTCGGGCTTTGAAATTGTTTTAATATGCTTGGCATTTATGACATGTATGCTCTAACTTGTTGCGAAGGATTGTTACAATTAAGCACATGTATAATGAGTTGTTAGAAATTAGAGTATGAATAATATTTAGTATTAGATATTACTGAGTTGAAGGTTGTTCACCACAATTAACTCTAATGTGGGGGATGATTACTTTTAGAATTAAATAGGAACATGAATAGATATTAGTTATTACTGAGCTAGGTTGTTTCCCACAATAAGCTCTAATTTGAGGGATGATTACTTTTAGAATTAATATGGTACATAATGTAAATATTTACTTGTTTAGACTTGCATTTTTCTCTTATTCTATATCATTTAATTTACTTTGTTTTACTATTTATTCTCATATTACTTTCTGTTCTAGAAGTGCTAAATGTGTTTCTGTTTTCAGACACTTGGGGAGACAAGTTTCCGAATTCTGACCCTGATTGGGACCTGATAATTGCGAGTGACATCTTATTGTGTAAGATTATTATCTTCTAATTTACTGTCTCTGTTACCCATTTTCAGTCTTAATAAAATGTTAGTTCATTACAACTAATATAATGTATCAATTTCGGTGGGCTAGTTTAGCTTCTTCAAGAAAATAAAACTAATAGAGTTTATCCATTAGGGGTAGTTAATCATTATTGGTCTTAAACCAGTTAAACTACCTCGAATATTTCTTGCACATTGAAACATATGAAATACTAAATCATAAGAAATAAAAGCAATTCCATTTGAAATATCTGAGTTCTCTGCTGAGTTGGTTATTAGTACTTAACAAATGGCTTCCCAGAATAACATCAGTGACATTAATCATTACTAATATTCCAAGTGAAAATTGCACTCATCCCATGAGATATGTCTAAATGACACACGCACCTTCTCTATTTTGTAAAAGACACGTGCCTCTCCTGAATTATACTCACCCTCACAGAATAGAGAGTGTATGTGTCATTTAGACATATCTCAGGGGAGGTGTGTGCCATTTAAATAAACCTCCAACAAACAAGGGTGGTGGGTGTTTGATTGAAAAATAGAAGAGGGGGTGCGTATTGTATTTGAGCATACCTCAGGGAGAGGAGTGCAATTCCCATATATTTTAATGATTAATATATTTTCTTAACATCATTAATATATACTAGAAGTAGGCTTAAGCATTTACTATCAACTATGGAATAATAGAATATGATGTAAATAATATTGCAAAGTTCTGAAGCTTGTAAAATATAATCTTATAATCAATAACAAAATTTCAAAAGTAGTTGCAAATGATATTGAAAGTTCCACAAAAGGAAATTTTTGTTGGAATGCTGTCATACATTAAAGATCAAAAGGCCCGTTTATGTTGAAATAGATTAAACTGTAATACATATTTATATTTCAAAAAAGCAGAGTATAAATATTAAAATAAGAGAGACCATTGTAATTTAAACATATTTATTTATATTCTGACAAATTTCTCTCAAATCAAATGTTTGTAGATGTGAAACAGTATCCGAATCTGATACAGACGATTTCATTTCTTCTCAAAAGTTACAAGCATGGTGATAGGACTACAGTTTCTCCGACTGGGAATGATGAGACACATGGTATCTTGCTCGAGACCCTTCTAACATTTTCTATTTTAAGCGTAGTCGAATTTGAAAAATTTGCTGTTGTTTTGCAATACTCTATTTAGTACAAAATGTTATTAAATAGCAGCTATAGTGACACTATAGCACTGGAGAGCAGTGGAATTTGAACAAAGTGCTATTTTCTGCGATTCATGATTGAAAACACTGCTCAAAATTGCACTTTTACTTATTCTTGTGTTTGCAGGTGTAGTGTTGCCTTGGCCAGCTTTTCTGATGAGCTGGAGACGTAGAATTGGAAAGGAAGACGAATCGATTTTCTTCAATGGTTGTGAGAAAGCTGGTCTAGAAGTGAAGCATATTGGATCCCGTGTATATTGCATCAGTCCCATTGAAAATGAGAAGTCAAACAAATGCTTGATGAAAAAAGTTACTGTTCAAGCTTCCGCTGGAGGAGAATGAAGTGAAAATTGGAAATTGACTATAGTAGTTTAATTTGCTGCAACTAGTAACTGATAGTCACACCTTTTATTGGCTCACTTAATTGATGTAAGTTTAAAGTTATTCATACAGTGAAGGTATAATTGACACAAAAGTAGTTAAGGTAACATTGAAATTTGAAAATGACCGATGAATATAACATTTTTTTTTAATTTGTTTTTTAAATTGAAATACTTTGCATCAATTTTGCATATTATTGTGTTTAGCATGTCTTAAAGGATTTGCTTGTATTTTTGTTTGCAATACCGCAACTGGATTTCTTCTTAAATGATATTTAATTCACTCAGGCATACATACATGAATGATTGTTCCTTTTTGAGAACAAAAAAACACATCAGTGAATGTTCCAAAAGTGCCCCATACTCAGCTCCTTTGGGAGATGGTCTTACTATCCAAGTTGGTTTCATTCTTTCTTCTTTTTCTAGTGATGATGTTATTATTTGCCACCGTCTGATTCTCAAACTGATGTGTGTATTATCATGTAGTTTGAACTAATATTCTAACTAGGGAGAGTTCAGAAATATCCCCTTATTGCTTTTTGTGAAATGTGTATTATTATTCTCTTGGATTCATGAATCATCTGGACTGTTATTGCATAAACATTTGATCATTGGAGTGATGCTTAGGCTTGTAAGTTGTAAGCTTTCCTTGCTAGCAAGTTGCAAATTATACTTGTGTAGATTTGTTGTTAGCTCATCATTTGTCGATTTCATAATTGACATGTTCATTTATAATGGCAGTTAGTTGGATTCATGGTTTCAAATTGAGGACCGCATCTTGCTGCCGCAATATTGCTGTTGTGGTAGTCTCTGCAACGAATCACACTGTAATTGCAGTGTGATTTTCAATCACCCTTACGGCCGCAACGTAACAACATTAAGTACTGTATTAGACAATTTCGACAATGTTTGCTCAAATCTTTTCACCAAAATTTTAAATTTCAAAACCCTAAATCTCAATCTACTATAAAGCTAATAAAAAATCTTACCGTCACGTAACAAAACTAAGAATCAACTATGGTGAGTAATCAGTGTGGTGGCATGGTTGTGCCATTTATATAGTAAAAGAAAATTTGAAATTATTTTTACAACCACAACGTGCGCCGCATTAACCACAATATCCACAATTGCAACAACCGCAACACGGCCTCAATCTAAAAGACTTAAACTATGTTTGATTTTTTTTTTGGAGAAGCCAAAATCAATATATTAAAAACAAGAGTCCCAATTAAACACAAGACGTGTCTAAAAGGGAGTCAGAACAATGTCGGAAAATACAAAAACAAAATAGAACATTAGTGGATTCGACCACCATAAAAAATAAATTTGATACAGTCAAGTATGTTTGGATTGAAGGTCACATTACTTGATATATGTCGTGGTTTTTGTAGTAAGCTTATCAACAGTATCTTACCCACAAAAAGACACACGACACACATACACAAGTATGTACAAAATAGGAAACACCCCCAAAATTTCCCACGCAAAAGCCAAACCATGCAAAACCCTTCATCTACGTAATGTTATTCACTACTCATTTCCAACTCAATACTTACAATATTGCTTATGAAATCAAAACCACTCACATTTTAGTAATCTCCTCACACTCAAATCTCATCTAACTAATTATAAAAAAAAAAAGAACAATGGCATACTCAATACCACACACCCAAAACTACCTCGTTATACCACGATGTTGTGTCTTCCTATTATGGACAGTGTTTCTAACACTGTGTATAACGGCTTTGTTTTTCCTATGGCCATTAAACCCAGAAATTGAAATGGAAAATTTAATAGTTCGACGAGCAAAAGTTCACCCGTTACCACCGTTAAGTGCGGACGTGTCATTATCAGTAACCGTTAAAGTTCACAACAAGGTTTTGTATTGGATGGAGCTAGCTGAAGTTGACGTAGGGATCAAGTATCGTGGGCATAAACTTGGTCACGTGGAAACGAGGGGGTGGCACGTGAAGGGATGGGGTTCAGAACATGTGTTTGGTGAACTTGAGTTTGGTGGACTTCCTTCTCCAGATGTGGCACATTTGATGCAGGATCTGGCTAAGAGTAGGGTTCATTTTCACACTGCCGTTGAAGTTGTGGGAAATCTTGGACTTTTTGCCTTTCACTTCCCTAATATTTTCAAGGTATTATAGTATTATTTTCATCATCCTTCAATTAATTACATATTCCAAAATAATTCAATGACCAAAGTTTCTCTTAATTATCACATCATTATCTTTTATATATCACTAAAAAAAGCCATATCAACCGATTAAACAAGTGAAAAGGCCAAATTGGTCACTAAATTGGCCGTTAACATTATTAGCAACCAGTGGTTTGATGACATTTTGCAAACCGGACACTAAATAGTTTGCTAAGTAATTTAGCAACCGATTTAGAGATTGATTTTAAAATTCGGTTGCTATGGTGACTGAAATAATTCAGTCACTAAATTTTTAGTAGTGTATATTACTGCACCACTGTTTGTTGGTACAACTGAAAAGGAAAATTATGTAAGTAATATCATATTTGAATTTATTTTGTGAATAAAAAAATATATAGAATTCATTAATTTTAAATTAGATTGATTGCTTATCTAAATAAAAAAGTAGATTGATTCAATTAAAATTATTCTAGACTCTAGAGCATTTAGAGTGTTAGATCTAATCATGAAATGCTCTTGATTATCTAAGCTTCTCTAGTGTTAAAGTGAATTCTCATTTCAATGGATTTGGATCCCCACCTTCAATAGTTTTAATGAGCCATAAGAAATGGGAGATGATTAAAAAGAAAGAGACATTGAGTGGGAATGCTCAATTATGTAGTAATCACAAGCTCACAACTTCTATAGTTGATGATCCTTTATAGTCGCTACATTGTGCAACGATCGTAGTGATATGTGTCCTTGTTAAAAATATTACTTAGAGAGGAGTTAGATCTCCCAACTTCGACCTAATGTGTCATTGACTCAGTTAACTAGTAGAAAAAAGATTACAAAAAGATGTTAGAATGAAAAAAAAAATATGTTTAGAAATTTTGGTATCTTTAATTTTTGGCGACAAAACTATAGACGAATTTCATTTTTTTATTGATTTTTGTTAGAGATGTCAAATAGATTGACTCGCCCAACTCATTTGCTACTGGACTTCAAATTTTCAAGCCTTTCCTAACTACTACGACCTTCATGAGCAACTCCTACCAATTGTGCCTTTGTCTATGACAATTGCTTTATAGACACATTATGTTTGCTCAAAAATTACACAATATATACATATCTTCCAATGAAACAAATCTATCGGAAAGTATCTCACAGTCGTCTTTTTTCATTGGAAGCTATCTTCCATTCAACCTTTTTTTACTGGTTTGAGAAACCTCATGCCTATAGAGTAACCTTCTTTGTCTATTTGCCTCCCCTGCATAAGATTTGGTTGGTCCACAATAAAACAGTTTGGTGTAAGAGAATGACATTGGGCCAAAAACACTAAATTTTGCCAAGCCAACTAATCTTTGAAAAATAAACTAAAAAACGCTAACAATTATATAAAGCTATTTTTTCAGGCTCTGTTTGGAAGTTTGGAGGGGAGGGGAAGGGATGACTTGAAAAAAAAGGAAGAAAGGAGCAGAAATAATAGAGAGCTTTGAGAGGGGAGGGCTTTAAGGGGCTTAGTTTTTTCATAATACAAAATCCTACTACTTTGAAAAACAAAAAAATTGTATTGGTGGTTTTGAAGGGTTTGGATAAATTTTTCAACTCAAATATATATTGTTATAATACTCACTAAATTAAAAGTATTTTAACCATAAGTATTCTTTTATCATTCACTAGAAAAACTCATAGCATTTTTTTTCCTTTTATCACTTTCTAAATAACTTGGATTTTGTTTGTCATGTTTTAATAGGTAAAATTATCATGCGAGGTTTTGGTGAATACAAAAAACCATACTATTGTACATCAACATTGTGTTGAAAAGGTAAGCTTAAAAAACCATTATAGACCTGGCCTTGCTGGGGTCGTATAACAATCTCTTTGGATAACATGGCATTGAACTATTTGTCAATTAATCATTTAATCTGCTTATCTTGTACTAACTCTGTCTATGCTTTCAATGATAAAAATGAAGGTCTGATTCTGCAATGCAACCATGGGGCGAAGCGCAAAAGATGGTAGTCCTCATCGATATACGTCTCTACACATACAAATACATCACAAGTTTGAAATATATCAAGAGTTTAATTTATTTACATTGTCAGTGTAATTTTTTTTTATACATATATTCAATGATGTGTTGTCATGTTAATTAATTAAATATGACAAGTTACACATTTTTAACTTATTAAATTATGTGACAACACATTATTAGATGTATCTGGAAAACATGTTTATATTATCGTGTATGTGAATTAAACTCATAGATCAATGTGATGCCCTACATATTCTAAAGATATGATACTCTCTCCTTAATTATATTAAGAGTCACATTAGCAAAGAAAAGTTTCCTAAAATATGTGTTTAGTTAGGTTGTTAACTTAACATTAAATTTTTGATTTTAATTTTTACTTTCAAATTAATATTATATACATGTTTATTATTATACTTCACTATCTAGTTTGAGGACAACTAACACTCAATGAGTAACACGAATAATTTTACAATTTTTTTGGGTACGATCATAACTTCTTTTAATCGGTGTGACCCTTTGTCCCTTTTTATAAGAGTAGTTTATAAAAAAGTTTTGTCACTAAATATAAGATCATATACAAATTTTTAGATGCATTGATTACTTTTTTTTCAAATATACCCCTTATTAATACTACCAATTTGTTTTAATATATGAAAAATTAACATTAAATATGTATTTAATTAAGGGTAATCTAGTAATAATCATACACATTTGAGACAATTTTATTACTCCAATAATTTTTCTTAATACCCGTGATTTTTGTAAATAACCCCTATAAAAAGAGACGGAGTAATATAAAGTGAAACACAATGCATAATCACATTTTACTACTAGCATGTTTTTATTACTATGATCATTATGAATGTAATAATTGTTGAAAATTAATTAATGGAAATGGCTCCTTTTCAATCTTAGTTAATTGTGTGTATGTTTGGTTTAGCTTTTAGCAATAAATTTTTGGCTAAAATCAATTATAAAAGTCAAAAGCTTCAAATTGTAGCTTCAATTAGAATCAATTATAAAGCGAAATCAAATTTACCTTAAATCATCCAAAACATCATAAAATCAATTCTACAACCTCTAGAATGACTTGACCCTCTAGAATTGAAACCAAACACATTCCTAGTAGATTTTTTTTTTTGTAGGGGAAACTAGCTAGTAGTTGTGTTAGTATTGTACTTATTTCATTATGCATAATTTCCCTGCATCAAAGTTTTACATTAACAATGCTGAAAAAAGGACAAAAACAACCTGAAACTTGCAAGATGAATGAACTTGAGAATGGAGAATTTCTTTTCATCTATCTTAATTATTTGAATATATGAATTTTCTAAAAAGAAAAATGTAAACGGGGAAAAAGATAATTTAAAAAAAATGTCATCTTTAATCTCTTATAAACGACTTCCACTTATTATATGAAGGATCATTTCACTTTTACTATAATCTTCATTTTATTTTACCACAGTTCCAAGCAAAACTAGAAACGTGGGGGGAAAATGGTTAAAAACAGATAAGAAAAAAGTTAAACTTGTGTCATAAAATTGCACGCTTAAGCACCAACCAATGTATGTTTATGCATGCATGCATGGTGACCTTACAATGAACCAAAATAACTGTGCACCTTAAAACAAATAAAAAAAATCCTCAAATTGTTGCGTAGTTCTTGGGCTATAACCTTTTTTTTAAGTATTAAGGGCCCCGAAAACGCAAAAACTATTACCGGCAGACCATATAAATCTTGGATGATCACATAGAGGGTTGACGTATCCTTAAATGAGTGGATGGCCACTTGTTCTATATGAATATATGATGAACGAGTTTATCATTCTTATAAGTTATAGCTCTTAAGTGGTGTGTAGGTTTGTTAGGACGTCCATGGACATGCAAGAAATGCCAAATTACATTAATTTTTTATGTTCTATTATTCTTTGTGCAACATATTTGTGTATGTTATACCAAATATCCTTGGACACATGGTACGTATAGCCTTATATGAGGTAGGGGTTATATGAGGTAGTCTTGGCTATCCTAAATTTTTTCTTTCCATAAGCTGATATATTTTTATAATTAGTTACCCTGATACTATAATGTATTAGCTACCCAAATGAACTATTTTTTTTTTTTTGTAAAAAATGAGTAGGAATTGGAAAGTAAAAAAAAAAACATCACTTGATTGGTAAATTTATTCTTCATGTTAATTTTGACACTTCTAGAGTGTTTATAATAACTTCAAAGAAAGTTTTGTCAACAATCAAAATTGCCAAGCCAAGATTTAAAAACGAAATGGAGATGAAATTTCTTGCAAATAGCTTAATAGTTTATTTTTAATATGATATTATTGGTCTATTTAGTACAACCTCAATTATTGATAAATTTGACTTCAAGCGTCCCGGAACTCAACTCTCCAAAATAATTTTTTTGTAAATTTTTATATAAATATAAATTTTTGTAAATTTTTTTGTTAATGTAATTTTTTTTCCTTTATATATTTGGCCATCTCAAAAATTTATGCTAGTATGGCCACTGTTTAGACACGGTGTGTATGTTTCTCCAACGTAACTTGACAAACAACTAAGCCATGACCCATGTGACTACGTGGTATTACAGTCACTAAGAATCTTTAATAAGAAACATATAATACAAATTTGTTTGCTGACATCAAAAGGGATTTTTTATTTTTGCTTTAAAAAACATGTAATGCCAATTTGAATTGCTGACATCAAAAGAAATTCTAAATGTTTATGGATTATCCAATCTTTTTCCTTGTAGCTCAAAGTATGTGCTTTGCTGAGGTGGTGGTGAGGAAAATTGAAAAAAAAAGGAAAGGCAAGTGGTTCATGCCATCACTATATAAATAGCCTTTGGTCTTAGTTTTAGTGCATGCACTCCGAACACCTTAAATCCTAACACTATTTTATGCCTCCTATGTCCTCTACTCCATACACCATGGACCTTGAAAATTGCAACTGTCTAGGCTCAAGAAACAACTGGATTTGGTCAAGTTATGAGAGAATTGGCAATGATCCTATTGTATACTTCAATGAATTTATGGCTAGAATGAAGATATCAAGCTTAAAAAATTTGTGGAAGAAGATCAAGAAAGAAAAGAAAAGGAGAATATTTACATCATCTTCACCCGTGTTTCGATATGATTCTAGCTCATACTTACAAAATTTTGATGATGGTTGTTATTTCACTGATCCTGATAATTTTTCAAGGGCATTCACAGCCCGATTTGCAGCACCACCCTCCAAGACTTTGCAGAAGAATTTTGAAGTCATAAATGGTGAAGAAATATTGGGCTAGACAATGAGAGATTGCTGTAAACATATGTAATTGAGTTTCTTAATTTGGACTCAAGAATTTCTTTTCTTTTTTCGTGTGAATTATGATATATAGTTGTTCAAAGATTTAGTAATTAACTTGTCAATCTATTTCAACTATTAGATTTCGTAAATATGACATTCTAAATGATGATTTTATTTCTCGTTTTTTGTTGTCATATATGATTTTCTTATTTTTCATCTTTTTGACATAAATGTTTTTACAATCAAATTTCTTTTATAATAACACGAACAAAAATTAACATTATATTTAATATTGTATAAAATGGATAGAGATTTGGTTAGTTACTTTATACTACACCCCAAGACGGAAAATATGAATGGGGAAAAAGCAATTTAGGTGATAGAGATGAGGAGCGGGAGAGTACTCCTCGTCCCCACCTCGTGTACATCCCTACTCATTTAGGAGGAAATTTGGCGTGAGGGGGTGGGTGGGTTGGGAGTGAGGGAGCATTCACATCCCTACTTATTTAGCGTAGGAGAAAAAAACTTCATACCGATAAGGATTGTCTTGTTTACATAGTTCTAGAAGCTAGCTATTTTCCTTTTTTAATGTTAAATAGGGTAGTAATCCAAGTTTCACCTAGAAGAGCATTCACCATGCCTCGAGAATTCTAAAGGAATGTAGCTCTTAAAGCATAGGAATGGATCCTCTACTAACATATGGAAGCACAATTAACTACCCTACTAGAGTGGATTTAAACTATGAAGCCCTAAACCTACTCTACCACAATTCTTATCTACTAATTCTTAGAGGACAACTAGCAGATAACCTCCCATAATCTCGTAGTTATCCTTCAAGAATTCCAATTCTTATCTGCTAATTTTTCCTAGATTGGTACTTAAGTCGAAATTGTCAACCATAATTTCAAAGACTTCATTTGGAGACACAAATTTGGTTTTGGTCTCCCCTAAACATAAACTTTATAGGCTTTAACAAAATTGGATTGATGTGAATTCAGACTCAAAATCACACCAATAAACTTCGATCTGTGGAGTAAAAGGGAAGTAGTAACCAATATCAAAGTAATCACAGGCAACAACAACAAATTTAGATTTAATCTACCAACCAAGTGTAAAGCACAAAACCACAAACATAAGATAAAAAGAGAAGATAAACAAACACACCAAAAAATGTTTACTCAGTTCGATCCAACAATGACATACTCTAGGGGAGAGATTGATCTCTCTGATCCACTATCAATGAGTTATTTACAAAGGGATACAAAAGGGTTACAAGAAATTAGCATCAACAAGCTCTCCATAAACAAAACCTAATTTCTACTCTTTTCCCAATCTCTTCACAAGAACAAGACTCAATGATTTCACTCGTCCAAGGTGTTTACAAATGTTTCTTAACCCAAGAGAAACATCTCAAGAGAATCTCTCACCAAAGACACTCAACCCTAAGATTACCTCATTTGATTTCTCAAGTTTCTCTCTCTTGAAACCGTACTCAAAAAATGAACAATGAAATCTTATATAGTGCCCAGAACTTGTCACATTCGTGTCATGATTTGCCTAAATCGTGTCATGAAGCTCGTACACAATATAGTACTACACCCTTATCCAAAAATCACGATACCATTTTTACCATTGCGCCACGATTTTGTTGTCAATAGCTTCCTCCAGTTTCTACCAATCGTGTTATGATTTTAGCACTGCCAGATTCATCCATTTTTGAGTCAAATACCACCGGACCTTTACTGACCGGTTATCTAACTTCATGCTATCAAAATTCCCTGACCACATGGAAATTGCAATTTATGAGGAACATGGAATGCTAACCATTCTAAAAACATACCCTATGGAGACCTCTATTTTGATGTTGGATGTAATCCAAGACAAGAATTCCCGTCCTTATCCACAAACCCTAGCCTAACAGTCAGATTCTTGCACACAACAAGAAGTAATAAATGCACCTAAAGCACAACAATTTTATTTATTTTTTTAATATTTGGGAAAACAAATTCAAAAAAATTTCTTGTATAAGGGAAGAAAGGGAGTATGTTATTATGACTAATCCATTTATTTATTTTTTCAGAGGAGTATTCCATTTATTATTTGTTGACCATATACTTGCAATTACTTAATAAATAAGGGTAACATTGCTAAAATGTAATAAAAAAAGTAATAAATGTTGTATATTAGTATTATAAAATGACAAACAATTTGAGACATTTTATTCGAAAAGAGACACATAATATAAGACATACAGAGCATTGTATGATTCATTCATGACAACTAACGGTCGTTGACGATTAGTAAGAATAATTTTATAAATTTCTTATACTCTTCCATTTATTTATAGTATTTTACTTTCCAATATATAATCACAAATTTTTGTCGCGCAAATATCCTCCACCAGTGGTAATTTGTCGATATTAAATGTGGGCAACTTTTTCAATTAAAATCTAGGGTGCATTTGTTTTCGATTTAAAAAGAATGATTTTTAGTAAAATCTAGTGGTATGGGTTTGAGTTGACGATGAATAGGGATTTTTGGGTTTATGTTTGTTAGGAGGAGGAGGAGGAGGAGCAGAAAAAGAAGAGAGAATAAGACGAGAAGAAGAAGAAGAAGAAGAAAGAAGAGAAGAAAAGACAGAAGAAGCAGCCGCAGAAGAAGCCGCAAGCAGACACGCACGAAGAGAGCAGACCCAGACCTCAAGAAACGCCCTCCTCGCCGCAAAGAAGAACACACAGCACGCCGAAGCAGACGAGACACCGAAAAGAGAAGAAGCACACACGCCGAAAAGCAGGAATCAGCAGCCTCGTCCGAAGAGACCGCCGCCTCACACAAAAACAAATAGGCACTCAACGAAGACACGAACAAGACAACAAAAGACCCCCCCACCGCACACCTCAAAGCCAAAGACAAGAAGAAAAGACCCTCACGAAACCCGACCTCCTCCTATCCGAGAAACCTCCTGCAGCACGAAGAAGGAACAAGACGGCCCACAACGCCAGGAAATTCGAACAACACCACACCCAAACACCCACCATCATATCCACTCTGAGTGAACGCATCACATCAAGAGAAGAAGAAGAAGAAGAAGAAGAAGAAGAAGAAGAAGAAGAAGAAGAAGAAGTTATGGCGGATTACTAACAACAACACCACCATCATATCAATCTGAGTGAGAAGAAGAAGACGAGATCAAGCTCTCGACACCAGCCTCTGTAGACTTCTAACAACAACATCAACACCATCCTCTACAGATTCAAATCCAAAAAATAACATTTCAAAACAACATTCAACAACACCCCCAACCTATGGGGATTCGTCACCATTCTCTACGGATTCAAATCCAGAAAAGAACATTTGAAAACAACATTCAACAACACCCCCAACCTCTGGGGATTCGTCACCATCCTCTACAGATTCAAATCCAGAAAAGAACATTTCAAAACAACATTCAAGAACACCCCCAACCTCTGGGGATTCGTTACCATCCTTGTCCTACCATGCATAACCGGCCTCAATGATTCAACGACGCAATTTTTCATCATCATCATCATCTGGGTTTGAGAAGAAAAGGTGAAGATCAAAATGGAGTCAGAGAGTGAGGAAGAGAGTGTTGAGTGAAAGAAAAAAGTAAGATTGTTGAAAACAATTTTCGATTTGTGGTGGTGTTGTTAGGATTTGAGGAACATGGTGAGATGAGAGTGTGATGTTAACAAAGAATGATCGAGTTCTGTATAATGAATTTGTTGGACTCGGGTGGGTTTTCCAAGCCTTCGATGAATTTGTGTTTTGATAGGAATCACCGACGAGGTAGAAAGGAGAAACGAGAGAAGGTATAAGATTAAAGAGAAGATGGCATAATAGTCATTTTAGCATGAACTGTTTGCATCAAGGGTATTTTGGTCCATCCATATCCAAAAGTCTGAGTCAACATCCACTTTATCTCAATCAAATCTAGACACGTCATTGCCACATCAATAATCTTATGTCACATCTGTGATCAAATGAATACATACTTGGGGATGATGAATGGGTGAATTAGTTTATGGGAATTTAAATGAGACATGCAACAAAAGGATTCTAGATTAAATTGAAATTTTTATTTTATTTGAATGGTATATTGGTCATTTTGAAATATAATCAAGTTTTTTTTGGAGTGTGAGTAGAAATTGTCTAATCAAAATCGAAGGACTTATTTGACTGATACGTTGATATCAGCACCGCTCCGATGAATTCACGGCGTCTCCGATCTCATTCCAAACCATCACCGCCGTCAGCAACCCTCCCCGACGAGGTTCTCACCGAAATCCTCTCCCGACTCCCAGTCAAATCTCTAATTCAGATGAAATCCGTATGTAAGTCATGGAAAACCCTAATCTCTGATCCTTCATTCATCAAAATTCATCTTAATCAATCATCATCTTCACAAAATCCATACTCTTATCTTTTCTATTTCAACATATCTACAAAGAAGTGCATTTTCATTCCCTTCCCTGTTAATCGTTTACTCGAAAACCTTCATATCACCCTTCCTAAAGATCCTTACTACCGTTTAAATCACGATAAAAATTGTTGCGCGGTTGTTGGTTCTTGCAATGGATTGGTCTGTTTACGCGGTTATTCCTACGACGATGAGGATAAAACAGTTATGTGGCTCCGTTTCTGGAACCCTGCCACAAGGACAATATCTGATAAATTAGGGTTTTTGTATGATAGCGATTATCAATGGTGTTTTTGGGGTTTTGTGTTTGGTTATGATAATTCTACTAACACTTATAAGGTTGTGGCCTTGGATTATGAAGGTACTGATGGGGAGGTGAGAGTTTTTAGTTTCGGTGATAATGTTTGGAGAAATATTCAAAATTTACCTGTTGCGTTTATAAGGTTGTTTTCTATGGATTCAAGAATTTATGGTGGTGTACATTTTAGTTCTACTATTAATTGGGTGACTACTGTTTCGAATGATAATGTTTATCAAGTTGTGATTGTTTCGCTTGATTTAGGTACTGAGACATACACACAGTTGCTTCCTCCTCCAGGTTATGAGAAGGTGGCACGTGTGATACCGAATGTTTGTGTGTTGACGAACTTGTTTTGTTTTTATCATGATTATGAGGGTACCGATTTTGTTATATGGAAAATGGAAGAATTTGGAAATGAAAAGTCTTGGACTCAAATTCTTAAATTTAGCTATCAGAATCTTGGAATGAATTATACATTTGAACCTGGTCACTTGCGTTTGAAATTAAAGCCATTGCATCTTTCTGAGAATCATGATACAGTGGTGTTGGCAAACAACCTACAAGAGCGTGCAATTCTCTATAACTGGAGAACTAACAAAGCAAAGAAAACTAGAATTATCAAGAAGATGCGTTGGTTCTCTATGAAGGATTATGTCGAAAGCTTGGTATCAACTTCTTGAAAGTAAGTTCATCTCCAACGATGTACTTGTTTGAATTCATATTGATGCATGTACTTGGTTTCAGTTGATCCTATTACCATGTTTAGAACTCAGTTATCTATTTATATTTTAAGCATATAATACTGTTTTGCATATCAATATATATTGATTATTCTTCTTGGTCTAATTACACTAATTCAAGTACACCCATGATGCTTTTGGAAATAAGCTATTTTATTTTTGTACCCGATAATGACGTACTGCTATTGAATCTTATTTCTATACCGTTGTGTCATTTGTGGTAAATACCTGTATTATTGCATTATGGTAGATAGATACTAGTTTCTTTATATTATTTTTCATCGTAAAAGGATATCGCCGCACTTTTAAGAATCATGCATTCACTATAGTATTTGTTCTACTTAAGATATTATTGGCCTTCTTCATGTCTATTTTGGGATTCTTGGAAACATTAGTAGCAACTTATTATTGCTTAATAACTGTGTTGTTTTACAATTCTATTCCTGTTTGTGTAAAAGCAAGTGAAAATCTGAAACTGTTTGTGCAAAAGCAAGTGAAAATCTCAAACTCTTGATGATTAATTTGAGTACACTTTTTACAGGACCATTTTTAAAATGCTCTGAATGATATGACACTAATATTTGGTTCACTAGTATATGTTTACCTTTTGGCAACACTTAACTCCATTTTCAAAATGTTAGCAATATCTATCATAGCCATGCTTTATTAATCTTTTTTAAAATAAATGTTACCTTTTGCTACTGATTTTAGCTGCCAATAGTATTAGTAGTTAGTCCTAAACTAATTTAGTTTCAGTAGCTAGTCCTAAGCTAATTAACTGCGCAATAGCTACAATAAATCTTTTCTTATCTTAGTAACGTTTTTTACAAACTTATTTCCTTCCATATTTAGTATATATTTTCAATGAAACCTGCTCTATTTGTCTTGGGTTTGCACTTTACAATTATATTCCTTCGTTATCTTTCCTAAGGATTTATTTCTCTTTCTTGATGAAATTATGGAGACAGACATATATTTGTAAATGTTTGTTTATTTATTTCTTGTTGTTTCCTTTCTGTTTACACCGATATCCTTAACCAAATATTATGTGTTATTACTCACTTAACTGCGTAGCCATGTAGTTTTTCACCTATATTCGAGTATCTTAACTCCTGAAGCTTGTCTAGATATTGGTGATAAAGTAGATTCCGATAACTAACTTGATTTGTGATAGGAACTGTATAATTGAATGTAAATGGAACTGTATAATTGAATGTTAATGGATGAGCTCAAGAGCTCGACAATGGTGGTAAAACAGAAAGGGAAAAGATGAACCAGATGTGTGAACACTCCTACCAGAGTATAGAACTCCTAACCAGAGAGAAACTCTCCTAACCAACTCTAACAATATTTCTCAATGACTCCAAATTTTCCCTCCCGTTTTCTTTTATATCAGAATGTTCCCCTTATAATTAAGGAGAATGCTAACTAACTAATATTCCCTCTCTTCTAGACTCTTCTAGAATGTGCCTTGTCTAGGTGTCTTATCCGTGTGTTTGAATGAGTAATAAGTTGTGCCTCGTGAGAATAAGGACTTCAAGCACTTATATTATATTAGGAAAACCAGTTCTAAGCCTATGTTATAGTAAGTTAAAAATGTATAACCATAATTGATTTGGACAGTTTGTTGTGCTACAGCATTTAATATTAATATCTTAGTGAAGGTGATGCCAGTTAAATAAGCTTCACAATTTACTGTTGATGCCTAAATCCATATAATTTATGCATAATATCCCACTTCCCATACTTGGTGAGCTAATATTAAATGCAACTGGTTTGGATACTATACTACTTGAATTGGAAGTTTACGAGAAAGAAAATTTGGCATACTTAGACTAATTTACTTCATGTTGTGAAAACATCCTGGTTAAGGTCTCATTTTATTAGGTTGAGGTTAATGAAATTATGGAACTTGATTCTGAAATGTAGATGAAGTGATGGGTAAAATTCTAGTATAAAAAGAATTGAGTAACTGGACAAAGCTTAGATTTAGGTTGAAATAACTGTACATAATAATCTCGTAGTTGGTAAAAGTTTCATCATTTGTGTATACATGGTTTCTGGACACACTGTTGCATATAAATATATATAGCTTGAATGGACAATTTTGGTTGTACAGTGCAATGTAAATGTTTCTTTTTTTTAACACGGTGTAAATGTTCCTTATACATTGCAATTAGTCCAACTTTTAATGTGCAATAGGTTTAGGTAAAGGTTCTTCTGCAGTTTGATTGGGCATTGCTTATGTTCTTATTCATTAAAAAACTATGCAGGTGTTTATGAAATATGATGTTAATAGACCTAGAACTGCTCTCTCCGACCAACAAATAAATCATTATGTCCCAACTGCTGAATTGTTTATTGTTGATGCTGCCTGCTTTACAGGCGGTATAACTGGATGGGGGAATGGTTGCTTATAACCAATCTGGTGTGGTGCAATTTTCAGCTTGGAAAAGAGAAGCCATTGAAATTGATCCAGTGTCGGCGGAAGCACTTGGGGTTAGATGGTGCTTGCAGTATACAGCTGAACTGAACCTGTAGAGTATTGCTATTGCTTCCAATACTGAAACTGTGGTTAATTGCATTAATACAGAATTGAGTGTGGTGGCCATTGATCCTATTATTCAAGACTGTAAATTACTTAAGAGTCATGTTGGCGATGTAGTAGTTTATTATGTTAAACGTCACTTAAGCACTGTTGCATTAATTTTGAAGCTCAATATTTTTCTGATTTGTTTATTTCGTATGTCTTAGTACTTCAAAAATCAGTTCCAATAAAGCTTTTTTTTTATTTAGTAATTCCCAGTTTTTTATTTTCACCTCTTGTTTTTTTTTATTGTTTCTTAGAGATTTTAGAATCCGTTACCAAGGCTAGCCTTTTAGCTAATACCTTTGCAGTAAGTTTATAAAGACTCCCCAACAAAGAAATCAGACGGAATTCACCCACTGAATGTGGACTAAGGACTTTTAGAATGAGAGTAATAAAATAAAATAGAGAACATTTGGGTAATTTCGATCTTTGAAATAATTCGTCAAACATCACCTTCACCTCCAAGTTGATAATATTTCAAAATTCATTAATAAACACAATTAAATCCATCATGCCTCGAACTTTTATTTCCCTCCAACAAAGCAGCCACGTCACTTATTTCATTCATAGTAAGCTCCCTTGGAAGATTCCTACTTTGCTCTTCCAATAACCTTGGAAGCTCCACCTATGGTTGGTTTAGACCACCCAGAAATGGGGTGGTCTAGACCAAAAATACTTGACCACCTCTTCTCTCACCTTACTAGGCTTCTCTACCCACCTTTCCCCACTTCTTAGTGCCACTGCCACATTCGAGCTCTTCCTACTCTTGGCACAAGCATGAAAGTATCTTGTATTAGCATCCCCCTCTTTTAGCCATCTTGCTCTTGACCTTTTAAATAACATGGATTCCTTACTTTAAATAGAAACCATTACTTGTCAACCTTCTCTTTATACTAACTCTACACCTTCATCCTACGACAACATACTATTGTAGTGTAGTTTTCTTTCTCCAGGTTTAGATCCCCTTTATAATAAAGAAAAAAAATCAATGAATTTGAAATTGAGAATGCAAGAAACAATTTTCTTTTATCTTAATTATTTGGATATTTGAATTTTACAAAAAGACAAATTTAAAAGGGAAAAAAGATATAAAGCAAAATGTTATCTTTAATCTTTTAAAATGACCTCCAAAAAAGACATCAAAAAAAAAAACTTGTTACTTTTAATTTAGCTTTGTTACTTTACACAACATTTCTCATAAAAGATGACAAAATTATCGTCACCAACATTTCTCAATTTAATGGTCCATCAAATCTTTGAGGGCTTAGGATTAGGAGACAACTTTTTTTTTTTTATCTGAAAGGATCATTTCTTTTTTACTATAATTTTCATTCTTATTTTCCTCATAGTTCAAAACAAAACTAGAAACTTGGGGAAACAAAGGATGATGAAGGAAAATAATGTTGGGTAACACAAATTGAAGTTACTTTAATACGTGACTTCACAAGCTTGATTTTGTTTTTCTCTCTTTTGTATGAGGAAGTGACTTCACAAGCATGTCTACGTGGTATTACAGTCACAAGCAGGTTTTAGGTGTTTGAAACATTCATTTTTTTTTTATCTTTAACCAAAATAACTTGACAAGTAAGTAAAGAACCCATGTGACTACGTGGTATTACAGTCACCGAAAATCTAAAAGAAAAAAACGTATCATACCAACTTGAATTGCTGACATCAAAAGGAAATTTTAATATTACCTTTGAAAACATATCGTACCAATTTGACTGGCTTGCGTGACATAAAAAGGAAATTCTAATACTGCTGGATTATCCAATCTTGTTCCTTATCTTTTTCTTGGTCCAATCTAGCTCAAAGTATGTGCTTTGCTGAGGTGGTGATGAGGAAATTGAAAAAAGGGGAAAGAAAAGGGGTTCATGCCATCACTATATAAATAGCCTTTAGTCTTAGTTTTAGAGCATACTCTCCAAACACCTTGATTCTTTAAACCATTTTAGAATGCTTACTATGTCCTCTACTCTATACACCATGGACCTTGAAAATTGCAACTGTCTAAGCTCAAGAAACAACTGCATTTGGTCAAGTTATGAGAGAATTGGCAACGACCCTATTGTACGTGTCAATGAATTTATGGCTAGAATGAAGATAACAAGCTTAAAAAAATTGTGGAAGAAGATAAAGAAAGAAAAGAAGAGGAGAGTTTTTAGAACATCTTCACCCGTGTTTCTATATGATCCTAGTTCTTACTTACAAAATTTTGATGATGGTTGTTATTCCACTGACCCTGATAATTTTTCAAGGTCATTCTCAGCTCGATTTGCAGCTCCACCCTCCAAGATTTTTGAGAAGAATATTGAAGTGATGGATGATGAAGAGATATTGGAGATAAACGACAAGAATTAGCTACCAACATGTAACTTTTAGTTCCTAATTTGGACTCAATTTCTTTTTCTTTTTCCTTATAAATAATATTATTATAGTTGTACAAAGGTTTTATTTAACTTGTAAATCTATTTTAACTATTTAGGTTTTGTAAAAGTGATATTCTATATGATGATTTTATCATTTTTTCGTCTTATATGTTTTGTTTAGTTTTTCATCTTATTGACCATATATATGTGGTACTGGACAATTTTTTTTTTATTGTTCAAACTTCAAATAAAATTCATGTTTGTTTCCATTGATAAAGATATGGGTCCTTTGACTAATCAACAATATCTTTTAGTCAGGATTATGCCAAATAACTACTATTATTCTTGAAATATTCATGCACTATGTCTCTTTTGTTAATGGATGTCCAACATCGACTTTCATGGTTTGATAAAGATATGGGTCCCTTTCTTTTCTCGATTGCAGCCGAAGAATTGATAGGTCTTGTGTAAAAGGAGTTTATACATACCTATGTTTTTATTATGAGCAGCGAAGTGCTTATCACAAAAACACCCCAACATGCCTTATTACCACTTAGGAAATTGCTATGTGTCGCGACGGTTTTTATCTCGATTGTTTCATAAGATAGCAAACAATTTATGCACCACCACCCCCTTGATTTGTGGCCAGGAAACAATTTTATTGGACAATTAATTTTCGCTAGCCGTTCAGGACAAAATCTATCTAGATAAATAACATTGTTCTACCTGTTAATGCCAAACACTTGAATATTTGACCAGCGAAATACACGAAATTTGTTGTGAATTAACCAATCATTTTCCTTTGAGAAACTTAGCATTAAAATTATAATATTTTTCTTAATTTTATACGTTAGGTGGTCGTGTAGAGAGTTGATGTATCTCTAGTTGAGTGGATGGTCACTTGTATATTAAGAACGCTTGTTCTTATAACTCTTGAGTGGGGTATGTTAGTGAGGATGTTTACATATATAACAATGATATTTGTACAATCAATTTTAAGCAACTTTTGTTACAATATTTTTTCTTTTTATTGGACAAAAACAATAGTGAGAATAAAAACACAATAAAAGTATGAGAGGGAATTGTCCCAAAAATTGTTCAAAAATAATTGTACAAATATCATTTCTCTTTACATATATTCAAGAAATGCCAAACTAAATTTGAAATTCTGGCTGGACAGGTTCTGGTTCTGAACACTGATCAGAACTTGAATACAGGACACAAATAAATTGCAAAAACAGAGCACAAGCAAAAACAATCAGAAGCAGCAAAATAACAAGTGCAGGAAAGTAAAAGGCACAGAGGTTTGTTAACTCAGTTCGGAGTAAACATCTCCTACTCTGGGGGATACCAATCCAGGAAGGAAATCCACTATAGGATTTAACCCAAAGACTCAAGACACTGACTCCCAGTTCCCAGCCTAAGCAATTAAACTCCTCCTAGTCTGATTTCTACCCAACTCTTGAGTATTAGAAAACCTCTAACTTCCTATTCAAGTAACTAAACCCAGTTACTGAACCCCTTAACAAAAGCACCCTGTTTTTGAAGAAACACTTCAATAACAAAACTTCATTCGTACCTAAAGGCTTAGAATGAATTACAACTCTATAAAACTCTAAATCAACTCAAACAATGAGTGGTGCACAAATAAACTCTAAGTTAAAAACACAGACTCAATTTTCTGGATTATAACTCTAAAAACGTAAGTCTTGAAAGCAGCAGTACTCCTCCTTTTATAACCTTTCAGCAATCAGAATTAAACTGATTCAAATCTTCTGAATTGATATGTTTCTAAATTATGCAAGGCTCAATTAGGAAACATATAATTCTGCAATGTATCTCTTCAAAGATTTCTTCTGAAAATATGATCTTCATAAATACGAGCCAAATCTTCATTAGATCTTGCACAAATCAATCAGCATTCTAGAAGCATTAATCCATAATAAAACCTTAACATATCTCTCAAAGATTCGCGTAGAAATAACTTGAAAAAGATCAGCTTCTGATGAAGTCAACCAAAGTCAACGCTGGCATCAGACTCTGAATTCAGCTTCTGAACAGCTACAGTGCTTCTGATGGAATTTTCAGCTTCTGAACAGCTTCAAATCTAAAAACTTGCAACTGAAGATTTGTTCTACATATGGAGATGCTCCTATTCAACACATTGGATTTGCCAAAATATGCAGCCAACACCAAAAGACTCAACAAAATTAATTTTGTATTGTCAAGACAAGACTGAAACAAAATGAAAGTCAGACCTTTGGCAGTGGCGCCCCTCTGTGGGTGATGGTTACACGGTTCGTGGTGTGTATCAAATGCTTTAGCGACAGGAGGTGCACAGTTACGACGCGGTTTAGGCGGCAGTTTGGCATAAATGTGTTCCTTTGAAGGTTTCAATCTGTGTGTGGCGTCTTCTCCGCAACAGATGGTCAACAAAGGACAACTTGGCGCGCCACGACATTATTCCGACTAACTCACTCTTATGTGTGTCTGGATGTGGTCATACTGAAATAGCAGCTCATCTTCTAATTCATTGTCCCATTTTGGTTCTCTTTGGCAACTGGTTAAGACTTGGCTTGGTGTGTATTCAGTGGATCCTCAACATCTGACGGATCATTTCACATAGTTTATTTTCTCTTCAGGAGGGTACAAACCTAGGTGATGCTTCTTACATCTTATTTGGCTCTGCACGGTTTGGATTTTATGGAATGAACGGAATCGTAGGCTATTTGATCATAATCGTACATCTCTTACCCAGCTTCTGGAGAAAGTTAAAATTATTTCCTTAGGGTGGCTTAAAGCTAAAAATGTATGTTTTCCTTTTGGTTTTCATATGTGGTGGCAGCAACCCCTCGATTGTTTGAGGATTGGCTGATGTAGTTAATCTTTTTGGTTTCAAACGAAAACTCTGTTGTAATTAAGTTTATGTTCCCTTTGGCACACCTTGTGCTAGGGAGTAGAATCTCTCTTTGTGGTAATATATCTCATTTTGGCTTGTTCAAAAAAAAGACTGAAACAAAATGGATGACGGATTTCTTGAAAATAATTTAATCATGTTACATTGAAAAAAAATTGCTATTTATTTACTACAGACATCAATAATTGATGAATTTGACTACTTGAAGCTTGTTAGCTTGTTAGTATTTGTTGGCGGTGGCAATCAAACCGAAGACCACTCTAACTACTCTACTCCTTAACTCCCACCACAGCTAGAGATGTCAAAAATGGGTTGGGCTAATGGGGCGGCCCATTAGCCCGCATTTTGGGGCCGGACCGGATCTCAAAAAGTTAGACCAAAATGCACTCGGGCTTTTTTGGCCCTAGCCCATTTGACCCATATAAAAATGGGGCCGGGCCAGGCCGGCCCATCGGACTTCGGACCAGCCCATTATCTATATTTTCATTTGATTTTTGTTTAAAAACACTATATTTTTTGAAAAAATTATCAACTAATTTAAAATTTATTAATAAAAATGAATGAATTTAGCTCAAAGTTTTAAAATTCTAAAGTTTATAAATTATTAATTTGATTCAATTGAAGGAATAATCTAGAATTTAATTAATATTCAATGTTAATCTAAAAATTATTTACAATTCTATGTTCATCCAATCATGTTTTAGCAAAAAGATAATTGCAAGTAACTAATACATAAAAAAGAGTGAATAAATTAAAAAAATAAAACTAAAACGGATCAGGCCGGGCTGGCCCATGGCCCACACAGGCCGGACCGGGATCTAGAATATGTGGCCCAATTATAAATGGGTTGGATACACTCGGGCCGGTCCGGGCTGGGCCCGACCAGCCTATTTGACATCTCTATCAACCCAATGTTTTTTTTTAAGTAACCATCAAGACAATCTTATAACTCTAATGCTTTAATTTATATTTAGGCTTAAATATGTCATTGATCCCTACACTTTCTATCAGATTTTGGCATTGATCTCTACACTTTTTTTTGTTTGACATTGGTCCCTGTACTTTATAAAATTTTTGGCTTTGGTCCTTCTGTTAAGTCCAAGTTAAAAAAACGGCAAAACTAACTGTGTGCCACGTGGACCAATCATTCCACGCCACGTAGCACACTAAAAGACAAAAAAATATTCCCAACTTTTTAATTATTATTTTATTCATTATTTTTTTACTTAAGTCCCTACACTTTCAGCATTTTTTTATATTAGCCCATGTACTTTGGTATTGGTCCCTGAACTATATTTTTTTTTAAAAAAAACTTTCAATGATATTATAATGCTTTATTATTAGTTTGTTTATTATTTTTATTGAGAATAATTATAAAAAAAATAAAATAAAAAATTCTTTTTTAAATTTAAAGAAGAATTAAGCTTTAATTGTAAATGTACACCAACATCGCCAAGGGGGCAAGCATTCTATACCACATAATCTTATTTTCTAAAGATAATGACCATAAAAACGGGCATAAAAATTTTTGAAATTTTGTTTCTTCATATATATGGATTGAAGTATCTTTTGAATTTAGCATCATCTGTTTCATAGATTGTTTTATATTGTCAGGAAAACCCTTAAAACTTGGCAAATTCTGATTAATTTTTTCCTTTACTTGTTAGCGCTACGTTGAAGCTCAATGTTGTATCTCATCAAATGATTACAAAGGTTGAGACATTACATTGTATATGGGGTTGTATGATTCAATGTGTGATGGAGCTGTAGGATGTCATTGCTAAAACATCTTTTCAATGGACATGCATAGCCCTTAAGACCAATTTCTCTCACACCTAATTTTCATCTATTGTCATGATGTTAATGTTGATGATGGTGAATGTTAGAGAAAGAAAATTATCTGATACAATTAAAGCTCAATTTTTTTAAAAAGAATATTTTTTATTTACTTTTTTATAATTATTCTCAATAAAAATAATTAACAAAATAATAATAAACCATAATAATATCATTGATTTTTTTTAAACAAAGGGTTCAGGGACCAATACCAAAGTGTAGAGACTAATATCAAGAAAAGTTGAAAGTGCAGGGACTTAAGTCAAAAAATAATAAATAAAATAATAATTAAAAAGTTGGAATATTTTTTTCTTTTAGTGTGCCACATGGCGTGGAATGATAGGTCCACGTGGCACACCGTTAGTTTTGCCATTTTTTTTAACTTGGACTTAACAGAAGGACCAAAGTCAAAAATTTTACAAAGTGCAGGGACCCAATGCCAAACAAAAAAAAAATGCAGGGACCAATGTATTTATATAGTGTATTTTTTTATATTAAGTAAGTGATAGTATATAATATTTAAAATTATATTTTATTTCTTTATATTTAGTCATCTCTTAAAATTTACACTAGCTTTGTCACTGCTTAGACTTGTGAGTGAGTTTAGCGTGTTCGAATTTTCCCTACTTATAATTCTTCCCGACACATGGTGTGTTTCTCTTAATCAAATGTTTGTATAAGTGAAAAAATATGCATAACTAGGTCTTAAGATGTTTGAAACATTCATTGTTTATCTTTCTGATCAGTAGTAACTTGACAACCAAGCCATGACCCATGTGACAACGTGGTATTACAGTCACTAGGAATCTTTTAAAAGAAAAACATATCATACAAATTTGAACTGCTGAGATCAAAAGGGTGTTTTAATATTGCTTTAAAAAAATACTAAATAATACCAATTTAAGTTGCTGACATCAAAAGGAATTTTTAATGTCGTTGGATTATCCAATCTTGTTGCCTTTTCTTTTCTTGGTCCTATGTAGTTCAAAGTATGTGCTTTGCTGAGGTGGTGCTGAGGAAATTGAAAAATGGGAAAGGGAAAAATGGTTCATACAATCACTATATAAATAGCCTTTGATTCCTTAAAGTTTTAGTGCATGCACTCCAAACACCTTGATTCCTTAAACCATTTTATGGCCCCTATGTCCTCTACTCCATATGACATGGACTTTGAAAATTGTGACTGTCTAGGCTCAAGAAACAACTGCATTTGGTCAAGTTATGAGAAAATTGGCAACGACCCTGTTGTGTTTGTCAACGAATTTATGGCCAGAATGAAGATGGCAGGCTTAAAAAAATTGTGGTAGAAGATCAAGAAAGAAAAAAAGAGGAGAATTTTTAGATCGTCATCACCTGTGTTTCTATATGATCCTAGCTCTTACTTACAAAATTTTGATGATAGTTGTTATTCCACTGACCAAGATAATTTTTCAAGCTCATTCTCAGCTCGATTTGCGTCACAACCCACCAATTTTTTTGAGAAGAATATTGAAGTGATGGATGATGAAGAAATATTAGAGATAAACGGCAAGAGCTAGCTAGCAACATGTTTAATTTTGAGTTCCTAATTTGCACTCAAAATTTCTTTTTCTTTTCTTTTTCCTTGTAAATTATTATTTATAGTCGTTCAAAGGTTATATTTATCTTGTAAATCTATTTTAACTATTAGGTTTCGTAATTTATCTTGTAAATCTATTTTAACTATTAGGTTTTGTAAAAGTGGTATATTCAATATGACGATTTTATCATTTTTTTTCGTCTTATAGGTTTTTTTTTTTTAGTTTTTCATCTAATTGACCATATATTGGACAATTTTTTTATTGTTCAAACTTCAAATAAAATTTATGTTTCTTTCCATTGAGAAAGATGTGGGGTTCTTTGACTATTCAGCAATATTTTATAGTCATGATTATGTCAAAAGCTATTATTTCAAAAATATTCAAGCACTATGTCTCTTTTGTTAATGGAAGTCCAACCTCAAATTTCTAAGGTTGGTTAAGGAACTGCCTTATCAGAGAAATATTACCTTTTCTTTTATTGATAGCGGAGGATTGATAGATCTTGTCCGAACCGCGATATATCAATATTTATAATCATGGGGTGTGTGTGTATATATAGAGAGAGAGGAGATGAGGTATTTATAATGTGCCCATATGTCACATTTCCCTCTTATTTTACTTTAGGGTTAAATAAGTTTTTGATCCATATAAATATAACAGTGACATGTTTAGGTCTTTATAAATATTTTCAGCACATACTTGTAGTCCTTGAAAAATTAAAATTTGTTTAATTAGGATTAAACTTATAAATTTTTGAATTATTTTTTACATACTTAATTATAACATTATACAAAGTTCCTCCGCAAAAAATTAGTTCAAAATTTGATTTTTAGGTCTAAATTTTCATTACTTTAATCTTGAATTTTTCGCATTTAGAAAAATTCATATTTAATTCATTACATGTTATATATAATTCATTATAATGTTTTTAACATGTCTGTAAAAAAATCATTCATAAATTTATTAGTTTAAACATAATTAAACTAATTTTAATTTAATTGGGACTAAAACTGCGTGTTGAAAATTTCTATAGGGACCAAAAATGTCACTTTTTTTATGAGGACTAAAAAAAATCCGCTATACTTATAGTGACTGAAAGTTTATATAACCCTTTATTTTAGTTTATTTTTTGAAATGTAAAATAATTTCATTTGATAATATGAGAAAAGTATAATTATGACTTAATCCACCACGTTGGAAAATGCACAAATGGTACTGACCCAACAAAAATAATATTAAAAAACTAGTTAAGAAGGTAAATAGTAGGGTTCGAGAACCACTCGTAATACAAACAAGTACTCCATTTTTTCCTAGTTAAGAGCCACCTCCATAAGGTGACCTTAATATCATCCACTAAGTCACACACCGATGTAGTCTTTTCGGAGAAAATACCCCAATTTTTAGCTTCCCAAATTTTCCAAACAGTAGTATGTCATATTAACACGATGTTATAAGTTCAAAGAAGAAGAGTAGAAATAGTCAAAGAGAGAGGAAATGTTTCCAAGCAAGGTCACCCAAATTCAAATCCATTTGAAAATATGATACCATACCGAGCTCGAGAAACTACACCAACAAAAAAGTGATCCTCCAGTTATAACACTCATGTACACCATACACAACCCTCCAAAACTCCATCAATAAGACATCCCCCTCATTGATAGATTCCTACGGGTTGGAAGCCTTTCAAGGTAGTTACCAACAACAACAAAAAAATCGGATTACCTACCTTTTTTTTTTACGTTAAATTCCCTACCTTAATTATTTGTTGACTTTATCGTATTTTAAAGATAAATTATTTAGATGAGAGAAAAAAGTGGTTAAATAAGAGACAGACTCAGTTACGAAAATATAAAATTAAATGATGATCATGAATCCTAATCCTCACTAACACTGTCACTACTACTAACAAATCCCGCTCTCCTTAACAAATTAACAAATACTAGCATTTATCTATAAAAAAGACAAACAATGTGCTACAATTTCAAAAACGTAACTAAATTGGTTACGGTTATTAGTAGTTTCTAAAACAAAAAATCATATTATTACGATTTGAATTGCCGACATCTAAAGCAATTTTCTTTTTCTTGGTCGACCTATCTATTCAAAGTATGTGCTATGTTGAGGTGGTGCTGAGGAGTGTGAGAAGGAAAGTGGGTTCATGCCATCACTATATAAAGAGCATTTAGTTTTAGTCTAAGTGCATCTACTCCAAACAAATTGGTTCCTTAAACCATGCTTCCTACGTGCTCTACTCCATATATCATGAACCTTGAAAATTGCAACTGTCTAGGCACCAGAAACAACAACTGGTCAAGTTATGAGAAAATTGGCCATGATCCTATTGTATGTGTCAATGAGTTTGTCACTAGATCGAAGATGACAAGGTTGAAAACATTGTGGATGAAGATCAATAGACAAAAGAATAGGAGAATTTTTAGATCATCTTCATCCGTGTTTCTATATGATCATTGCTCTTACTTACAAAACTTTGATGATGGTTCCGTTGACCCTGATAACTTTTCAAGGTCATTCTCATCTCGATTTGCAGCACCACCGTCCAAGATTTTTGAGAAAAATATTGAATTGATGGATGATGAAGATATGTTAGAGATAGAGGATGAGAGCTAGCTAGCAAAAAACATGATGTAATTTGAGTTCCTTAATTTGGAGTCAATTTTTTTTTTCCTTTTCTTTTGCTTTGTGAATTATGATTTATAGTTGTACAAAGGTTTCAGTTATCTTGTCTTGTATCTTTTTTTTTGTTACATCTTGTCTTGTATATCTGTTTCAGCTATTAAATTTTGTAAAAGTAATATTCTATATGATGATTTCATTTTTTTTAGTCATACATGTTTTTCTACTTTTTCATCTTTTTGACGTAATTGTTTTGACAATGGGATTTCTTGTTACATTAACATAAAAAAAAAAAAAAACTAACACCCTATTTTATTATTGTATAAAAAACATCATTAATGTGATTGAGGGGGAAAAAAAAAAAATCTAACAGGATCTTATCCAAAATTTATGGTATTGGATTGGATAACTTTTTTGTTGTTCGAACTTCAAACAAAATTTATGTTTGCTTCCAACTTTGACTAATCAGCTAAACTATTGAGTCGTATACATACTACATATCTTTGGCAATGGGCAACTTTTTTGTTGTTCAAACTTCTAATAAATCTTGTTTGTTTCCAATGTCAAAGATATGGGACCTTGTCTCTAATCAGCAAAACTTTTGAGTCAGGAGGATGTATATTAGTACGATTTAAATACATATACATCCTCCTGACTCAAAAAATCAAACATGTACATCAATTATTAATTAGGAAATAATAGTTATACCTGTAGTTATTAGTTCTACTGATCTAAAAAAGAGAGGAATGAAAGTGATTGATACTTGAGCTCCTCTGAGTGTTCAAACTTGAGGAGCAGCCTTGGGTCGAATTTTCAACATTCTAGTTTGTTCTTTTTATCTTCTCGACAGGGGCAAGGAAATAACCCAGCGATAGTGTGTCACTTTGAGGTGGTGGAAGTAATTTTGATGACGAGACCCAATGTGAATTCATCGATATAAAAAGAAATTTAACAATTGATCCCTCTCCATAAACCTGCTTTTTTAGAGAGAAAAATAGAAGCTTGGTTCAGTGGTTTTTGGTTTTATACTTTGAAAATTTAAATGCAAAATCTAATTTTAGTTTTAAGTATTGAATTTTAGATTTGAGATTTAGTTTTATATTTGAGTTAGGTCATTCTATTTAACTCGCCTTACTATAAATTTTGTTGGAACAAAAGAGTTTTTATGATTTTGAGAGAGAATAAAGAAGAGAACAGAGAAGACATTAGAGAGAGTTTGAGAGAAATAAATTTGCATTGTATATTGCAAAATTCTCTATATACAAACACGCTAGACTATTTATAGGCTATGTTACTTGATATACAAGTTAACTCCTATAGCAACTTTACGGCCAACGTCTCTAACTAACTAACTAACTTCTCAACATGAATTAACTAATTTCTAACAAATTCAACCCAATATGAAAATTATTGGTATAATCAAAATTAGCGATACAAATAATAAATAAGAGATAAATATTATAGACCTAAAAAAAAGTATATCTGCAAAATTATAATTGACGTTTACTATAACAATTATGGTGTAACAACTCTAGTGATTATAAACGACTAACAACAATGTAACTCTCAAATAGCATCACTCCAAAGATTCACAAAATGAGATTAAGCTTCTGTTCACACTATATATACTACATTCTAAAATTTTCATGACATTTCCTAATACAAAATATAGTAATGGTTTATTACATGCACTACTAAAGTATTCTAGAAAATTCTATTCATGTGCATCATTACCTAACAAGTAAATAGTCATTATATAAATTACTAGTGTATTATAAAAACATTTAGAAATGTCCATCATATTTCAACAAAGAGTATCATTTTAAGTGCAAATGTATTTTACATTGACAACCAATAAGAACACACTAGTTTACCACTTCATACAAATAATTTCAAAATAAACTTAAGGGAGTGGGATGACATAGCAAATTAGTGAACTTCATTGGATAGGCTGTGTTAAAACAAATTTACATTGATTGTGCATTTTCTTAAAACTCTAAAAAAATGTATACATTACTATCTCGCTTTGACAACAAAATTATTGATAAAAAAATGAACATGTAAAGTTTTCTTTCATTTGAGGAAGTTTTATACTTAAACCGTAATCTATTTTTGTAATTTTACTAATTTATTAACGAATATTTGCGAGTACAACCTTTTGAGAAAGTTGTATATTAACAGAAGGATAGTTGAATTGTCTGTTTATTTTACTCACAGTTATCCATTAAGCTTAAGATCGAGGGTATGGACATTTTGGTTAACCACCATACCATGTGGTGCATCTCCCCTAATGATATTTTTATCTCAAAAAAATTTGCGTAGCTAGGGTAGGTGGTGTTTGAAAATATTCATTGTTTGGCTTTCTCAAAAGTAACTTGACATCTAAACCATGACCCATGTGACTACGTTGTATTACAGTCACTAGGAATCTTTAAAAAAAGCATATTGTAACAACTTGATTTGCTGACATAAAAAGGAATTTTTATTGCTGGATCATCCAATTTAACTTTTTTTCTTTTTCTTTTTCTTGATCCTATCTAGTTCAAAGTATATGCATTGCTGAGGTGGTGATGAGGAAATTGAAAAAAGGGAAAGAAAAGTGGCTCATGCCATCACTATATAAATAAGCCTTCAGTCCTAGTTTTAGAGCATGCTCTCCAAACAACTTGATTCCTTAAACCATTTTATGCCTCCTATGTCTTCTACTCCATACACCATGGACCTTGATAATTGCAACTGTCTAGGCTCAAGAAACAAAAACATTTGGTCAAGTTATGAGAGAATTGGAAACGATCCTATTGAATGTGTCAATGAACTTATGGCAAGAATGAAGATAGCAAGCTTAAAAAAACTGTGGAAGAAGATTAAGAAAGAAAAGAAGAGGAGAATATTTAGATCGCCTTCACCGGTGTTTCTATATGATTTTAGTTCTTACTTACAAAATTTTGATGATGGTTATTCCATTGCCCCTGATAATTTTTCAAGGTCATTCTCAGCTCGATTTGCAGCACCGTCCTCCAAGATTTATAAAAAGAATTTTGAAGTGATGGATTATGAAGAAATATTGGAGATAAACGAAGAGAGCTAGCTATAAACGTGTGATGTAATTGAATTCCTTAATTTGGACTCGTTTTCTTTACGCTTGTGAATTATGATGTAATTGAGTTTCTTAATTTGTACAAAGTTTTAGTAATTCACTTATATGATTTCAGGTCTCATTTTTTTTGTCATATATGCTCTCTTTTTTTTATGTTTTTGACGTAGATGTTTTTTACCATGAAATTTCTTTTACATTAACATAAAAAATTAACACTACATTTTAAGATTTTATAAAAATACATCACTAATTTATCTAAACTATATACGTGCATGTGTGACGTATGTGTTGGACAGCTTTGTTGTAGTTAAAATAAAATTTATGTCGTTTTCATTGGTTAAGATGTGGAACCCTGTCACTAATCAGCAAAACTTTTGACTACTATAAACTTAACGGTTACTAGGATAAAAAAAAATGAAAACTAAGGTAAGCATAGTTCCAACATGTGTTCGTTTTTGCTCAAGATTAAACATTGCTACATAAATTTTCAACAATTGTAATTAAAAAGCACAAATATTTTTAAGGAAAACTGAAGAGTGTTGGAAAAAAATAGGAAAGAGAAATTACAACACAGCAACATCAAAACAACCAAATCTTTTTCTACTAAATAGCATTGACTACATGAATCAAATCACGTCACAATATTCATATTTTGGCTCAACTCATTAATCTCTAAGTCATTCTTAATAGTTTCTCTTAAAGTTTTTCTAGTTTTTACTCTGTCTCTAGGGATCTGACTATCCTTCATCTGATCTACTCTCCTTACTACATAATTTATAGGTCTTCTTTCCATCTTTTTTACTAAAGGTGCTACCACAACTCTCTCATTAATATTTTGACTTCTAATCATATCTCATATATTCTTACAAGATGTTTCATTCAATTCCAACAGCCTATGCTTTGATATTTGAAATTAATACTTCATCTGCTTCAATTGCCTATATATTTTGACAATCATAGTCAAAAGAACTATCATACTCCACCATAAAGAACATACTTCAGTTAAAGTTAAATCACTCCAAGAATTTCCACATGTCAAAAATACCTAAAAGTTATGATGCAAATTCCATGTTGGCTTTCTCGAGAAGTTATTCAACTACATAATCTCACAACATGTCTTACAACAATACCAATCAATATTTGTGTGTTAATCAAAACCTTGGGTAACGATGATTCACTACAAAAAAAACGCGCTTAATTGCGGCGGTTTTAGTCATATTTTGCGGGATTTTTGAAAACTCCCGCTTATACTAATCCCAGAAATTATCTGCGGGGGTTTTTTGCGACCCCTGGTATTCATACCAAAAACCTCCGCAATATGAGTGTTTTATTTGTGGGAGTTTTTAACCTCCTTAGATACATTGTTTTTTTTTTAAAAAAAATTTCCTTTTTGTTTGTTTTCAGGGAGTTTTTAACCTCCTCTAATAAAATGATATAATATTTTTTTCATCATTTTTTTTCTTTATCTAATCTACACTTGTTTTCAATTGCAATTTAATGGTATTGTAAGATTTAAATTTTATCAATACACTCAATTCAAAAATAAATATCATCAATAACTTAAATATTGTAGTCCAAAATACCCATATATAATCTAATATCAATTGTGACAATACAAAACATAATTAATACTAGCATAAAATATGTCTTCCTCTAAAAGGGATATCATCATAACAAAACATAGAGTCAATATCTCTTGTTCTACCATTATATATAATCTATAAAACATCAGATGTTGCTTCCACCACATGATCATCTTCCGTTCAAAGGCGAATTAGGCTCACTTGCAAGATATGTAGACTGAAATTAAAAAAGAAAACACTTCATTAGTTAAAATATTTGACAAAGCTAATTCCACAAAATTACGGGAAAAAATTAAAACAAATACCACACTAGACTGATCATATTCTGAACTAAATTAAGAAAAGCACTAAGCTAGCATAACAATCGTTATTGGCCTACAATTGCATCAGAACTTCAACACATGATTCATGTCATCTCATCAATTGGATCAAAAATACTAAAAATATATAACAGAATAGACGAAATAAACATGCCAATAAATAACATGATGTATTATTTAGTTAAAGAAATGAACAAAGAAGGATCATAACAGAACTTACATTTGATGGACCAAAGAAGCTAGCTACTTCATCAAGAATCCTTCCTTCTTTCATTATAATGTAAGCTTTAAATGCTGATTCCAAGCTTGTAAACTTCGCTTTCCAATCAGTATCAGATGATGTAGAAGCAACAGCTGAAATATTACTCAAATTTGAAAGTCGAACTCCTTTATTTCTAAATGTATTAGAAGCAACTGCTCACATACCCATGCACCGCACTCTTCCAGAGTGCTCAGGCCCAAGCATTCTTCCCATAACATCATCCGGAGAAATTTCAGATTCATCAACACTGCTTTGAGTCAAACCCATTTGAATTTGTTCCTATTAGTATACAATATCACCAAGTCAAAAACTAATATATATGCTTCAAATCCAGACATACAACCATGCATAAAATTCAAATTTAACTTACCATTGTAGCCTTTGCTTTATCATTCACAAATGACTCATTTGGTTTATGGGTTTCAAGGTACAATTCTCCATGACTTGGTTTTCGTCCCATTTCCACCAACTACAATAGAAAGATTTCAAAATAGATAGTAAATTGTATTAAATAGCAAAACATATGAAGTTAATTACTAAAACTACCATCTCATTTCTTTTTCTCGAAAGAGCTTTAGAATCACCGGTGTGAGGAATCACTTGCTTGTGTCGATTTTCTAGATTTTTTCGACAACGTTCCTATTAAAAAAAATACAAGTAAATTTATTAATCATATAATTAACAACAATAAATGTTTCAAAGTGATCAAATTTTACCTGTGTTTCTGGTTTCAAACGATAGTTCACAAAATGAGCCCATTGAATTGGGTCTACACCAGCAGGAACGCTGCTTAAAAGTTAAGCCCTGGTTTTGGATCGATCATATATTGTTGTCCACAAATTTTGTCTATGCGCAGCCCATTTCTTTGAAATGGTAAGTTTACAATATATCTTTGCTAGGGGTTCATCAATCATAAATTGGAATCGAGGCTGCAAAAAAGATATAACAATCACATTTTAAGCATTTGAATGATTATTTTAAATTAATATGTAAATGAAAATCTATAAATTTAAAATAATACCTTAAGGTTTTCATCACATTATTATGAGTGTAATAATTTTGAGAACTCACTTGATCTAGTAATAGTTGATTCATATAACGTAGGTTTTGTTCATACAACTCCAACCTCGCTTATGTTTAATTTTTGCAGTGCATATCAAGAAGATAGCTTTACAAAAGATGATATAATTTTCATGACCAGCAGCAGAAATAACAGCAGAAAAATAGACACAAAAGTGCTGCCCACAGAACAGCAGCAGGGCTAAAACACACTGCCTGCAGCCACCAGAACGGAAAAAAAAAACCCCACCAGAACAGCAGCACCGCTAAAACACACATCGCTAAACAAACGTGTGCTCCTACCATTCCTCAATATAAAAAAACATTCTCTTTTTATGTTTTTCATACAATCTCACAAAGGTTTTCTTTCTTTTATTTTTAGTGAATACAATAAGGTTTTCATCACATTATTATGAGTGTAATAATTTTGAGAACTCACTTGATCTAGTAATAGTTAATTCATAACGTAGGTTTTGTTCATACAACTCCAACCTCGCTTATGTTTAATTTTTGCAGTGCATATCAAGATGATATAATTTTCATGACCAGCAGCAGAAATAACAGCAGAAAAATAGACACAAAAGTGCTGCCCACAGAACAGCAGCAGCGCTAAAACACACTGCCTGCTACCACTAGAACGGAAAAAAAAACCCACCAGAACAGCAGCACCGCTAAAACACACAGCGCTAAACAATCGTGTGCTCCTACCATTCCCCAATATAAAAAAAATGTCTTTTTACGTTTTTCATACAATCTCATAAAGGTTTTCTTTCTTTTATTTTTAGTGAATACAATAAGGTTTTCATCACATTATTATGAGTGTAATAATTTGAGAACTCGCGTGATCTAGTAATAGTTAATTCATAACGTAGGTTTTGTTCATACAACTCCAACCTCGCTTATGTTTAATTTTTGCAGTGCATATCAAGATAATAGCTTTACAAAAGATGGTATAATTTTCATGACCAGCCCTGCATCAACCCTGGTTGTCTATATTTGCACGAGGTTGGCTCTCAAGAAGATAGCTTTACAAAAGATGAAATAATTTCTGCTTACACTAGGTAATGTTCTTATAATTTTGTTATAAAACTTATTATGATTCAATTACATATAATAGTTCTTTCCAACATATGCAGCACAAAATAATCCAACACAATAAAGGATGGTATATTGACATTCATTCCACTGTCATCAGATTCAATTACTTACATCTAGACTCCAAAAGTTATATTTCAACCATCAAAACATTCATGATTATTGGTGAACCCTAAGACAACAAACTTAATTACACAAAGAATTTCAAGAGTTGAAACCTAAAATTGTCTTAAAATTGTAATATTGCAGAAAATATCGGTGAACCCTAAATATTGATTTTTCATCAAAATCAAAAGCATCAGACCCTATAATTATCAATTAATTAAAACAATGCAAATGCAGAACAATTTCATCAAACCATAATTCCCAAATAACAAATTGATTTATGGAAAATAGAATAAAAATACCTTTGTGAGGGAGGCAGTGATAGAACGATGAAAGTGACGGAGGGAGAGTGAGAGTGATGTAGCGGTTCGACAACGATGAGTAACGGAGGGTTTGCCAGCGGAGAGAATGACAGAGGGAGAGAGTGAGTGTTGGAACAGAGGTTCAGGAGAGTGACGGCGGCGAGAGTGAGAAAGAGAGGTTTTGGAGCTGTGAGAGATCGAGAGAGTGAGAAGGTTCTGGAGATGGAGAGAGAAAGAGATAATGTGAGAAAGAGCTTTTGTTTTGTTTTCAATGAAAAGAAATAAAGGAGAGGGAAACCAAAATAAAAGTGCGTCACACGTGAAAGGGGAGCGGGATAGGTGAAAAACTAGAAAAATTGCTTTAATTTTGTGGGGTTTTAAACCGCCACATATTGACAAGCATTTGTTACAGCTAAAAGAGGACGCGTCACTGTTTCAACTAATTTGCGAGGGTTTTTTAAAACCTCCCCAAAAAAACCTCCGCAACCCAACGCGTTTTTTGTAGTGATTCTATCAACATATCATTGTCTTGCATATTCATAAGCTAAATTTGATTCTTTTATCAAATTTCTGTGCGAAACTTCCAAGTTAGAACTTGACATTGCAACCGTATACATACTACAAATTGTGCACCGGGGAGATTCCCAAAGAAAAAAGGTGATCCATAACGAACTAATATGTCTCTAGTTTTTCTAGCCAAAAGCTTTCCAAAACATCATTTCTCACAATATCACACTTCTTTTTTTGACGTGGAAGATCACAAAGTGTTGCAATCATAGAGTGTACTAAGAATTTATATATCTAGCAAGCTGAATCTCTAACGTCAGTTGCATTGCAGGGGAGTTCACGGAAGCACCATGAGCAATAATGATTCAATGATTCGCGACCACAAGAGACTTTGACATCACACCTTCATCCAATATATTAAGAGATTGGGAGTAAGAGTACTCACATCTCTTATATATTAATTATTTAGCATATTCACATTGTAGGACTAACCATTCACACTTTGAACCTAACAATATTTTTTTCAATTGTGTGTCTCTCACATCATATATTTATATTGCCGTTAACAAACAACACATGCCTCCTAACTACACCATCAGAAAGACTTTTGATAAAAGTATCTGATACCAGGATTCCACTTCTGATCTCCCATCAAGTCAAACCGGGTTTGCAATACTAGTTGTTGGAAGAAAAAAACAACATAGAAAAATTAAGGAACACAATCGCAACACAAATATATAATGAGAAAAGATTTAAACTCGGAGAAAAACCATAGTCATTATCTAATGACAACCACATAATAACATTATGTTCTTTCAAAAAAAAATAACAATTATGTTAAAATTATTAAATCCACATTTCCAAAGCAATATATAATTGAACTATATCTCAAATTATTCTAGATAATAATATAAGAGAAAGAAGAAAAAAGTTAGATACAAATTTAAAGTATTTCTGATTGAAGTGTCGTGTAACAAAGAACGAAAGCAAATATGTTTCAATTAATTCTAGACAACGTGGGACATTTACCAAGATGTTTCAATCAAATCCAACAAAAAACAAAACAATGGTGTTGATTTCATTTTCTTTCTGTTGCAACTCAAAGGTAAACCTACAAATTTTGGAATACAAGCAACAATTAAATTATGTTCTGTGGTAAAAACAAATTTATTTAATGTTATTGTGTCTAAATTACATTTTAATATTTTTTTATTTTTTTATGGGCAAGTAACGAGGGACGATTTTGAAAATACCATAATTTTTTATTATTTTTTTTACTTATATATGAGAATGTGGGAAGTACAATTCGTGAGAATTTGACTTATAAACTAATTTGATTTTAAATATATATTAAATTTATGGTTAAATATGTTTTTGGTCCCTATAATTCGTTTTAGTCCTTTAAAAAATTTCTTCCACTTTTAGTCCCTATAAAATTTTTAATCACCACTTTTGGTCCCTATTTTTAAGTTAACTCATGTATTTTTTAATCAAATTGTGCAGAAATGTGTAGAATCTTGTAAAAATCTCTCCCCATAAATTTTAGATTTTTTTAACAAAACATGAATTAAATATAAATGTTTAACCTCCAAAAATATAAAAATTCATATTTAATTCATGTTTTGTTAAAAAAAATTATTTTTTTAAGAGATTTTATAATATTATAAATTTTTCTGCAAAATTTTATTCAAAAATATAAATTCTACATATGAGTTTACTTAAAATGAGGGACCAAAAGTGAAGATGAAAAACTTTTTAGGACTAAAAGTCGAAGAAAATTTTTAAAGGGACTAAAACGAAAAGTTGGTATATTTATAGGGATCAAAATCATATTTAACCCTTAAATTTAAGGGTTGAATATGTTATTAGTCCTTATAAATATTCTAACTTTTTGTTTTAGCCTTTTTAAAAAATTTCTTCAACTTTTGATCTCAGCTTTTAACTTAATTGTATCACTTGAAATTATAAATCTTTTTCTTATAGTCATGTTTCACCCAAAAATCAAACTCAAATTCTCTTAAACAATTTATCATTTGGTATAGTTCACAAAATTCTTAGCCTAATTGCTTGGTTTTTCACTTGCATATATTGTACATAATGGATGGGACAAAAATAAAATAAAAAATTATTTACATCGTGAAATCGCACACTAACGCACCGACCAATGTTTTTTTTTTTTTTGAAGGACACCGACCAATGTTTGATCATAGTGGTCTTACAATGAACCAAAATAATTGTGCACCCAAAAGAAAATAAAATGTCCACAAATCGTTGCGTATTTTATGACTTGAAATTATCTAGCATATGACTAATGTCATTGAGACTTCTCAAATTCATCTAAAGTAAGTACTGTAGTTGCTAAGAGATTAAAACCTATGTTTAATATATTTTACTACCACATATTATGTATCTGAATTTGATATCAACTAATGGATTTATTTATCATTGGTTGATACTGCTCACATTACTCTATAAAATGAGTATTGTTCATTTTAGAAGAATTTTGTTTTAACCTCGCTAAGATGAGCCACAAATGTCAGCCTAGTTGTAAGGATTGACAGTTGAGACATGGTACTAACAAACCACTCTAATATAGTACTGTAATCACTCTTTTATACTAAAATCACTCTAATATGGTACTGTGACCACTCTATTATGGTGCTAAGACCACTCAAATATGATGTTATCACCATTCTAACCTTTAAGTTCTCCAAAGTATCAATATGGTACTACAACCACTCAAATATGGTGATACCACTGTTCTAACTTTTTAACTTCTGCAAAAATAGAAAAATATCAAACGAATATTAATATACTGTTAAGATCATTCTTAATTCTGACGGGACAATATTATTTCAAAAAGGGACTATGATCTTAAAAGTACTCTTTATTTCGAAGGGACTGTGTTCTTAAGAGATAGAGTTTTCGACAACTCAATAGAACTATTATGTGTGTTTTTTGAACTGAGTGGAGTCCTCTATTTATATAGAGATTTTGTAACTATTTTAGCTAAAAATGCGACATCAGTTACTCTAATGGATAAGCTCAAAAGGAAACTTAACCACTAGTCAGTTCAACACTTCTGGATATGATAAAAAAGAAACAAACCCACAAAAGTGAAGGAAACAAACTCATTGGATATGAATGAAGGAGAGATAGGAAACTCAGTTGAATTCTTATTTTTATCACAACCAACATAAGCTAAAATTATGGGAAGTGATATTCATGAATAAAAATAATAATTGCTATTATTTTTATCAATATCAAGTATTTAAAATTAAATACCGCAAATCTTTTGCGTGTTGTGTTCGAGACTCTCGTGGGCAATTTATTCGGGCTCAAACGAAATGGCAGCGGACAAATATGACAGTTTTGGAGGGGGAGGCAGTAGCCTTACTCGATGCCATTCACTTTGCTGATGGGAAGAGAGGAGACCGGGTTGTCATCGAGTCCGAGTCAGATACTCTAGTGCAAGCTCTATCGTCTTCGGGTCATGGTGATTCGAAATTCTATGCTATTGTTTCTATTATTATTTACGAGTTATCTTTACATTCCAACTCCGAGGTGAAGTTTGTTAGGAGACAAGCGAACATGGTTGTTCATACTTTAGCTAGGGCGGCTTGTTCTTGAGCTAGTCACCGTATTTTTTTATTTTTATCCTTCTTGTATTGAACATTGGTTGATTAATGATAATAGTTAACTTTGCTTTGGTAAAAAAAAAAATTAAATACCGCAATTTAAACATTACTAATGTGTGTGTTCTATTTTATGTGGCACTCCACTCTCTATGTTTAATCTTCCAATTTCCTTCCAACTTCACACCAATTAATGTTCCAACCGCTACAATATAATTTCAAAAACTAAATTGATGATGGTTATAAAGAATTTCTAAATTAGTGTTTTGTTTCACGTTGGGGAGAGAAAAAAGTGGTTACTGACACATAAAATTGATTTTAACCAATGTTGATTGTAATTAATTTTGTCTTTATAATTGGTTTTAACTTCGATTCGAGTTAGGATTTGTATCTATTGGTTTTAAAAGTGATTTTAACATACAATTTTACACGAACGTATTCAAATATAAACCCATTTTAAATTCAACTCATTCTAAAGTAAACTCATCTTACAATTCAATTCATAAAATCAAAATCATTTAATATAATTTGAATTGCTGACATCAAAAGCAATTTACTTTCCTTTTTTTGTTGGTCCTATCTAGTTCAAAGTATGTGCTTAGCTGAGGTGGTTGTGTGGAGTGTGAAAAAAGGAAAGTAGTTCATGCCATCGCTATATAAATACCCTTTATCCTTTACTCCTAGTCACAGTCTAAGTAAGTGCATGAACTCCAAACACATTGGTTCCTTAAACCATTTTATGCTTTCCTATGTTCTCAACTCCATACACCATGAACCTTGAAAATTGCAGCTGTCTAAGCACAAGAAACCACAGCATTTTGTCAAGTTATGAGGGACTTGGCTATGACCCTATTGTATGTGTCAATGAGTTCATGAGCAGAATGAAGATAGCAAGCTTGAAAACTTTGTGGAGGAAGATCAAGAGAGAAAAAAAGAGGAGAATTTTTAAATCATCTTCACCTGTGTTTATATATGATCCTAGCTCTTACTTGCAAAATTTTGATAATGGTTATTCCACTGACCCAGATAATGTTTCAAGATCATTCTCAGCTCGATTCGCAGCGCCATCCATGATTTTTGAGAAGAATATTGAATTGATGGTTGATGAAGAAATATTTGAGATAAATGGTGAAAGCTAGCTAGCAACATGAACATGATGTCATTTTGTGTCCTTTAATTTGGGGACAATTTCAAATATTTTTCCTTTTTTTTCCAATGTGGATTATGATGTAGTTGTAAAAGTGATATTCTATTTCGACTACTAGATTTTATAAAAGTGATATTCTATCTATATGATCTTTGCATTTCTTCTTTTACTTTTCCTCTTTTTCATATGTTCACTTTCCATTGGTAAAATGGGGACCCTTTGACTCATTTGCTAAAACTTTTGAGTCAGGATTATGTTAATCCAAATGTATAAAATTCACATTTACCAATAACATCAAATAAAAGCAGTCCAACTTAAGCAAAGGAACACTTGTTCCTAGTTGTTGAAGTTTGTTGAAGATTAGGACATTGATATACATTGTCGATGTCTGAAATCCAACATCACATTAAACTTTCAATTGTTGTTGATATCGTGTCACTTCTTAGTTGTAGCTTATCAGACAACCTTAGAATAAAGTGTTTTATCTCTTCCTAGTAAGGATTTGATTTTATTAAGATTGAACACCTTTCTCTTTATTACTAGAATGTTTTTTAGGTCTTGTTTGGACATATTAATTAAGTGTTTATAACATAAGCGCTTATTGTATAAGTGTGTATATATAAGTTATTTCTATCACAAAAAATGAAATAAAATCAAATATTTTTCAAATATTCCTTTCGTCTCAAAAAGTAAGCAAAAATGGGTCAACATAAACTTATGTATCTGGTACAAATATTGAACCAAATACATTAACTTTTGTTGATCAACTTTTACTTATATTTTATGACGGAGAGAGTAAATTATAGGCTGCTTTCATAAGATATCCTCGAGGGCTTATGCAAATTAGCTGACAACATGTCATCAACATATCATTAGGTACTTACACAGCCCTTTCAAACAAACTCGTGAATCCTTATGGTAATAGATAAACGCAAATAAGTCAATGTATACAGACTTTTAATATTGTAAACTATATAGTGTTAAAATATGATATCATAATTTCTCTTGTACAAAATTCTTCTATTGTTGAGGAATTGCACTTGCAGCCATAGTTTCATTCCTTCTTTTGCTTCAAAATACACAAGGGTGGGGAGATGATGGACGTGCTATTGTTTGTAAGATTGCTCAGGTGGCTTCCTACCTTGCTAATGAAATATTTTACTAATCCTGTTAATAAATTTAGTAATGAAAAAATGAAAGATGGATTTCATTAAAGAACATGCAATGTGGTCCAATTATACCTCTTCATCTTTTGATTTTTTGGACCATTATATGACAAAGGAAGGAAAAGAAAAAATATAAGTAACTGCAAAAGACCATGTGCTATGTGAATGAAAATGATGTTCTAGTGGCTCTAGTGCTATCCAGCCCTCATCCACTTCACATTTATTTCCTCTTCTTTCTTTTTCCACCTATCTGAGTCAGCAATTTAATGTGAGAAAGTGATGCATAGAGAAAGATGGCAAAATTTGAAATAGTAAAAAGCGATAGGAGGCTTTTTTTTTGCATCCTAATCTGTTAACTTTACAGTGACTGGTTTAAGATTGGTGCTTCAGTGGGGCTCATGAACTTTAATGCTTGTACTTGTGCTATAAAACCTTCCTATATCCTTTGGATGAAGCTGTCTCTTTTGGTAGTATAAAATAGGTATCTCCGTACCGACTAATCTCTCGAGTCTGATAAAACTAAATAGTAATATGTTTATATTCTTTAAACGAAGTCATCTCTTTTAGTATAAATTGGATGTCTTTTTATACAATTGCAAAGATTAATCTCTCGAGTTAGGTAAGACCGAATCGACAATAAAACTTGCATTCAAGAGTTTCAACGTTGTTGTATTTTAAGCACTCAAATTTGTACTTGAGATCGTTAATTAAGCTTGATGAGACTTTGTATCATGCGCTCTTGGTGGATTAAGGGACCCGAGTTCTCTATAGTAAAATTATCATAGTTACATGCGTTGATCAGTCTCGACCATTGATTTGAGATCGGACGGTTCAAATTATACGTAAATAAATTAATGTAAAATAATCTCAACCATTGATTTGAGTTTAGATGGTCGAGATCTGCAACGTTACAGCAAGAAATCCAAATTTTTGAATTAAGCTGTTTCTAACTATAACTATAAATATCTGCAGTTCACCTGTCAGTTAGGTAAATAAGGGGTTTCCAAATTAGAGACAAACATAACTTGTGTCCTCCTCCATCATTAATTCAGTACTATGCAATTAAGAATCAAACCAGGCTTTCAGAGTGACCAAAACTGAGTTGTCTGTCCTATATATCTACTATGCCTCTAAGTGGTACCCTGACCCTCATAAATTATTAACTTAAAATGTTGTAATAAAAAAATATACACAGCCGAATATATAGTTCCTAAAATAAATGCTGCTCAAAATAATGGAACAGAAAAGTTATAGCATTGGCTCATATCGATAGGAACATATCTACCAGAAATTACCCATATTATTAATGACAGTATGGAAGGGTGAGACTAGGGGAATCTACTCTATGGCCCCATCCTCTGCCAATGCAATTACACACCATGGTGACAATGTCATGCCTGATTGCTATTTTGGACTGGTGGTACCATGCTATGGAAGGCTAACTTATGCATGTATCATACCGAAGCTAATATTAAGCTATGGTAATAATAGTGATAGGAGAAGATTCATTTGTTATTCATTGAATTTAAAATTACATCAAGTAGATTCCTATTTATAGTTAAGTATCTAAGTACAAGAGCTAGTTTGCTTTACAAGTAATAAGCAATGCAAACTAACACTAGCCAAGCCAAAACAGCTTAAGCAATAAGCTCTAACTCCTAACAATCCCTCCCTTAAACTGTGCAATCACAGAAAAACAGTTTACAAGAGATTTTAGTCAATCTAATCCATCAATGACTCCAAGCTTAGTTCTCAGCTTACAGAAAGTTTCAAGTTTGAGAATTGATCTTGTGAATTGCAATGTCTCATCTCCATGATTCCATCTTTAGTCAAGTCCCTCGAAAAGTGAAATCTCACATCTATGTGCTTGCATCTTCCATGCATAACAGGATTCTTATACAATTTGATACAGGAACTATTATCAGAGTACACTATAGTTCCTTCCTTCTAATCTTCACAAAGATGACTCAATATCCTTCTTAGCCAAATTCCTTGATAAGAGCATGAAGCTGCTGCAACATATTCAGCTTCAGTAGTAGAAAGAGTGACAATTGGTTGCTTCTTAAATGACCAAGATATTGCTCCATTTCCCATCATGTACACATACTCTGAGGTACTTTTTCTGTCATTTGTATCACCGGCATAATCTGAATCTAACCAGCCAATCAACCTCACATTTTCCTCCTTCTTGTATATGACTCCAAAGCTGATAGTTCCTTTTAAGTATCTCAGAATTCTTTTAATAGCTGATAAGTGCATTTCAGTAGGCCTTTCCATGTATCTAGCCACTAAACATACTGAATATGCAAGATCATGTCTGGTAGCAAGCAAGTACATCAAGCACCCAACCATCTGCTTATACTTACTTGCATCTATAGCTTTACCATTTTCATCCTTCACAAGTTTACTTCCAGTTACTATAGGATTGCATACCATGTTACAGTTTTCCATTCCAAACCTTGCCAAACTCTCAGTAGCATACTTGCTTTGACTGATGAAGATGCCCTGATCATCCTGCTTAACTTCTACTCCAAGGAAGTACCTCATCCTTCTTAGATCAGTCATAGAAAATTTTATTTGCATTGATTGTTTGAAAGATTCAAACATAGTAACATCATCTGCAGTGTATATAAGATCATCCACATACAAGCTAACTATTAGCATTTTTCCTTCAGATTTATTCTTCACAAATAAGGTATGTTCATGAGAGCATTTCATGAAATTTTCTTGAGCAAAGTAAGATTTTATCTTACTATACCATGCTCTAGGTGTCTGTCTTAATCCATACAAAGCTTTCTTCAATTTGTACACCTTGCTTGCATCTTCTTTCTGATAGCCTAAGGGTTGGTCCACATATACATCTGCAATTAACTCTCCATGAAGAAATGCACTTTTAACATCAAGCTGATAGACTTTCCAGCCTTTGCATGGTACAATTGCTAGTATAGCTCTTATGGTATCTCATCTTGCCACAGGTGCAAACACTTCATTGTAATCAATCCAAAGCTTCTGAGCATATCCCTTAGCTACTAATCTAGCTTTGTATTTCTCAACCTCTCCTTTCTCATTCAATTTGGTCTTGTATATCCATTTAACACTAATTTTCTTGCATTCATCAGGTAAAGTAATAAGTTCCCAAGTATTGTTGCTTTCAATGGAATCTATTTCTTGCTTCATTGCTTCTCTCCATACTTTTAGTTTGGATGCTTCTTCAAAAGTGTTGGGAGCAGATGAAGCACTGAATAGAGCTAAACTGTTCAGTTGTTCTTCCTCTTCAACTTCTCTTCTAGTCACATAATCATCTAGATAGCTTGGAGGATTTCTTGCTCTAGGGGGAAGCTATGAGTCATCAGATGACTCAAGATCCATTTCTTCTTCATGATCAGATGCATTTTCATTATCTGAGGAAGCATTTTCACTTATATCTTCAAGTTCAGGCATATTAGGGTCCACTTCATTCACTGGCACATCACTTGTGAATTCTATCACATCATCATTAACTAAGACTTTACTTGTCTGTGAATCTGCTAAAGCATTCCAATTCCATCCTTGTGATTCTTCAAATATGACATCTCTGCTCATCACAACCTTCTTGCTTTTAGGATCATATAGCTTATAAGCTTTAGACTCTTCACTTAGCCCCAATAGAACACACCTAGAACTCTTATCATCCAGCTTCTTTCTCTGAGTGTGTGGTACATGAGAGTATGCAATACACCCAAAAACTCTGAAATGCTGCGCTGAGGGTTTCACACCACTCCATGTTTCTTCTGGATTCATGTCTTTAACAGATAATGTAGGGCTTCTATTCAGAACATAAGTGGCCCAAACAACTGCTTTTGGCCAACAAAAAAAAAATTGGCACATTTCTAGCTGCAAGCATGCTTCTTATCATATTCATCAAAGTTTTATTCTTTCTTTCAGATACACCATTTTGTTGTGGTGTATAAGTTGTAGTAAGCTGTCTTTTGATCCCATTTGTGCTACAAAACTCATTGAAAGCTGCTGAAGTGTATTCACCTCCTTTATCTGTCCTTAAACACTTGATCACACATTCAGATTCCTTCTCAACAAGACTCTTAAAAACCTTGAACACTTCAGAAGCTCTTGACTTCTCTTTCAAAATGTATGTCCAGGTTTTTCTGGTGAAATCATCGGTGAAAGTTAGAAAGTATATGCTACCTGCACTAGAACTTGGCTTAATAGGACCACATGAAGGAAAATCGACATAGATAAAGCAGCAGAATTTAAAAATTTCGATTTTCTTTCCTTGGATCATTACGACTATGACATGAATCAGTGATGGAATTGTTACCTCTTGTAGTGCAGAAACGATTTCTTCGATCACAGCCAAGCAAGAAATTAAAGCAAAGCCTCTACTCGTCCACACGAACGGTTTCCTCTGGTTCCCGGTGCTAGCCAAGCGATCAGAGGTTAGAGAGAAAACAAGGGTTGCGGTTTTGCTTTAGGGTTTTCACGAAAAAGCTCTCTTGATTTCAACACTAGAGTTCTATTTATAGAGCTCCTTGCTAAACGAAATCAGCAATCATTATTGGGCTTCCGTAAGCTCAGCTTCCGCTAACTAATTAGCTTCAATTGCTAAACGCACCCCTTCTTGTATTTCTCCTTTTGACCGTTCTATTGTGTGTGACCCTATAGGTTCTTGTAACGTTGGCAATAATATTAAATCTTATATTTAATATTATAAACAGTGAGCGGTATCTAGCAACACATCACTGCTACCCAAGGGACAAGAATGTCAAGTGATCTGACGAAACCTTTTCCATGATAATATCTATGTGTACGATTACTCCTTTGTCCTAATATCTTTATTGAACACAAGGCATAGATTGCGTCACCCTTGTTTAGCTCAATATTTGTATTTCTTGATCCCAAAATATACTGAATAACGAATAAGTCCAATATCTCATATTGACTTAATTTGGCATGACCATGCATTTTTCCAGTCATATTTCATCAAGAGGCCTAAAGATATATCTCCTGTTATGAAGGAGGGACAAATCTCATCTAGGACACTCATGTCCCTCAGCATGATTCGTTGAGTGTCCATTAACCAACGTTATAATTATCTTGTTACAGATAACGTTTGAATGGCAATAAAACACTTGAGTCCACATCTAGGGATCACAGTGGTTTCAGGTCTAAGAGTGATATACACTATTATCATTATGAGAATAACTTATGACGATTTCATAACATACTATGTAGTATTTTCACGATGGGTCAATCCAGTATAAATATTACTCCTAATACTCATACCTATATATAGACTTAATATCTCATATTCATGACCTATGAGATATGGTCATCAATCTACATACATAATAGTCTCCATGTTTTATTATTATCTCAATTCATATTAAAGATTGACTACGGATACTTTTAAGAATAGTGTTCTTTCTGTTGATGTAATCTCATAATTAAGTCACACTTAATATTCCATCACATGAACCAACTATTCTAGGGACTTTATTAACTTTATAACGAGTGTAATAAAGAACGTCATATTTTATTTAATAATAAAAGTCATGATACATATGAAAAGTTTAACATAAATTATTGGCCTCTAGGGCTTACACCAACACCACATATATTAGAGAGAATCAGCTCAAGCTTCTCTGAAGCTCTCCATTTTGATCTCTTTGGAATAGCTTCTCTATGTTGCTTCCCCAACAAGCAATCCTTGCATTTTCCTTCAATTTCGTGCAATTCTGGCAACCATTCACCATTTCTTTCTTCATCAAGGTCTTCAAACCTTTCCAGCTAAGATGTCCATATATGCAATGTCATACTCTAGCATCTTCACATTTCTCTATCTTCAAGCATTTTGGGATAATAATTGGTGCAGATATGATGAACATTCTATTAGTACTTGTAACACCCCGATTTCCCCGCGCGAATAAGCACATAATATATCAGAGTATTTAACAAATAACGGGATGTCACAAAATCATGAAAACATAAAACATACTTATTAACAAACAGGCTCCTCAAGATAACAACATCATGTCTGAAAATCTCTTTATTAGCAGCGGAAAATAATTATAATATCAACTCATAATCAGCACTATGGCATAAAAGCCGAAACATTCGTCATAATTCAAAACTCAACATAAAGTGAATACTTTAATAAAAATCAGCATTGGAGTTTATAAAGTTAACTCCCAAAAACATAAGACAAACGTATTCCCAGTGTTACATAATATCAGAGCATCACGACCCCAATTCTATATACCACTAGGTACTCCTCGTCTAAGCGTCACAGCAAGCTACTTCGAGTTATCTGCACATTGTCAATATAAAGACAATGGACCAACAAAACAAAAGGGTGAGATATCAAACAATCTAAACGAAAGCATAATAATGAGCAAGTAAAAACATAAGCACAGGATCATACTTCATTATCTCACCAATCATTTTATTCATGTTCACACATCATTTTCATAAACAATCATCATCACCAATATTCAAACATCATCACATCAAGCACATCATGAACATCGCCACACGTCACGGTTATAACAATTTATCATCGACACATAATGCAATGAGACCCGACTTCACCTATATGCATGTGGTACCAAACGTCGCAAAATAATGCCAAATAGGGCATGTCAGGCCGGAGCCCCACGTCACTTTGCCAAACAAGGCTACGTCGCTTTATCATAATTTCAGGCCATCGTTACAAGATGCAATGAATGAGACTTCTAAAATGAAACAACAAAATACATGCAAGCATCGTACATAAACCACATCGCTGCCATATAAGGCTACATCACTGTCACTGTCATTCAAATTCACAATTACATATAACATCGTATTCAAACATCAACAATTCATCATACAATTTTGTAAAACCATAACAAATTATACATAACATATTTCCATGTCAAACCAAGGATACTAGAAAGATATCACAATTATCAACAACTTTCATGTTTATACCAAAGACCAATTTAAAACAGAGACGTGTGAAAAAGACGCAAAAACATGAAACAGAGAATGTTGTCACCGTACAATTTCACTAAGACCTCCTTGGAGTATTTTCATCATAACTCAAAAACTAAAAGTCATTTTCACGTCAAACCAAAGCCACTGGAAAGCTAACAAAATTATCTAAAACCTTCATGTTTACACCCAAGGCCAATTCTGTACCGATCAATACCAGTTTTCGTTTCAAATTCGGAAAAGTTGTGCAGAAAGTCCATAACAATTCACTGTGACCTACGTGCAGTAATTTGACCATAACTCAAGTTCTATAAATCGTTTTGACGTCAGACCAACGGCATTAGAAAACTAACATCCATACCTACAACTTTTGTGTTTACACCTAAGACCAATTCTGTACCGATCAATACCAGTTTTTATTTCAAAATTCGGGGCAGAGATAAGAAAACTCAGGAAAAGCAACTTATATTATTCAAACTTCTCATTCATTCAAAATCATCACAATCAACAACAACAACTCAACATAATTCATACCCAATTCATAATATGACATTAACAACAACAATCATCACAAACCACAATTATAATGCACAACAACAGCATGTATCATGCCAATTTCATCATCAAAATCACAGACCTCATGAATTGAACAAAAGGGTCAAAATCCATACAATCACATATACCTAGAGTCTACCATACCCCATCATTATGCAATCCCTTAGAATGTAAGAACCCCACCCTTACCTTAGGTTTTCCGGTTCTAAACTCTATTGATCGCTTCCCGTAGAATCCCTTCCGGTCTCTCTTGCCTCAGCTTCGTTCTTCGCTCTTTGGTTTTCTCCCAATTTTGTTTTCACGATATGTTATGTTTTTATTCCTCTTCTCATCATAACATACCCCTAAATCCTAAATGCCACAAATGCCCTTTCTTATTTTATAATTCTAATTAATTAGTTTAATTTACTAATAATCCAATTAAATTATTAACACTATTATTTAATTAAATACTATAATTTTTCTTTATTCAATTAAATAAACCCAACCACCAATATACTAATAAATATCAATATTTCTCACATTTGGGTTATGCCTTCTAAGGATCTAATTCGCTCAAACTCATATTCCTTATAATCTAAGGTCACTACCCTCTAACAAGGCACCAAAACACCAAGAACATCACAAACACAACAAGACATCACACATACGTCGCATCATCAATTAAAATAACTGAAAATAATTCCAAGTAAATCCGGGGCGTTACAACTCTCCCCCACTTGAATATTTTCGTCCTCGAAAATTACCTGACTCAAACAGCATCGGATAAGAATCTCGCATCTTGCTCTCTAACTCCCATGTTGCACTTTCTCCGGCAGCTCCGTCCCAAACCACTTTCACTAAAGGAATCTCCTTGCCCCTTAACTTCTTCATTTCCCGATCCTCAATTCGTACAGGCACAGTCTCAATGGTTAGATTGTCCCGCACTTGCACGTCATCCATATGAATTACATGAGATGGATCTGAAACATACTTCCGGAGTTGCGACACGTGAAACACATCATGCAAATTTGATAGGTTCGGTGGTAAGGCCACCCTATACGCAGCATTCCCAACCCTCTCAGAAATCTGGTATGGTCCAATAAACTTAGAAGTAAGCTTCTTCGACTTCAAGGCACGACCTACACCTGTCACTGGTGATACTCTCAAGAATACATGGTCTCCTGCTTGAAACTCAAGATCTCTCCTCCGCTTATCATGGTAACTCTTTTGCCTACTCTGCGAAGCCTTCATCTTATCACGAATTAATTTCACCTTCTCAGTAGTTTCTCGTACAATCTCTGGTCCCAACACAACTCTTTCACCAGATTCATGCCAACACAACGGCGTTCTGCACCTCCGACCATACAATGCCTCGAAAGGTGCCATACCAATACTAGCATGGAAACTATTGTTATAAGTGAACTCGATCAGTGGTAGAAAACTGTCCCACGTTCCGCTTTGTTCGAGAACACACGCCCTCAGCAAGTCTTCCAACGACTGAATGGTCCTCTCCGTCTGTCCATCAGTTTGTGGGTGATATGCCGAACTCAACTTCAACTTAGAACCTAATGCCTCTTGTAGACTTTTCCAAAAATCTGAAGTAAACCTCGGATCTCTATCCGAAACAATGCTCGACGGGACTCCGTGCAACTTCACAATCTCGCGAATATAAATCTCTGCTAACTTTGATACAGGAAAACTAATATTGATCGGAATAAAATGAGCCGACTTCGTCAGTCTATCAATAATTACCCAAATAGCATCATGCCCCCTCGGAGTGTTCGGTAATCCTGTCACAAAATCCATAGATATACTATCCCATTTCCACTCCGGAACATCTAACGGTTGCATCAAGCCTGTTGGCCTCTGATGTTCTACTTTCGACTTTTGGCACGTCAAGCATGCATACACAAACCGCGCAACATCTTGCTTCATTTTTGGCCACCAAAATATCTTCTTTAAGTCTTGATACATTTTAGTAGCTCCCGGATGAATACTTAAATTGCTTCTGTGACCTTCTTCTAAAATCATCTTCTTCATCTCTGCATTATCAGGAATACAAATTCGATCGCGGAACCTCAACACACCGTGCATATCTAACTTAAAATCACTACCTTCGGGTTGATTTTCACCAACCATCAAATCTACTAGTTTCACATCCATCTTCTGAGCTTCCTTGATATCATCCAAGAAATCACTGTTAATTGTCAACATCCCTAGCATCACACTCTGGGGTTTTACTTCGCAAACCAAATTCATGTCTCTGAACTGCTCGATCAACTCTAACTCTTTAACCATCATCGCTGACATATGCAAAGTTTTTCGACTTAAAGCATCGGCTACAACATTAGCTTTACCAGGATGGTAATTCAAGCTAAAATCGTAGTCTTTCAACAACTCTAACCATCTTCTGTGTTCACAAAACATCAAATAATTGATTAGAAATGTCTAAGGACAGTACTCAACTGTCACTAAACTAAAGACTCGACAACCTGGCCGGATGGACCGACCTGCTCTGATACCAATTGTAACACCCCGATTTCCCCGCGCGAATAAGCACATAATATATCAGAGTATTTAACAAATAACGGGATGTCACAAAATCATGAAAACATAAAACATACTTATTAACAAACAGGCTCCTCAAGATAACAACATCATGTCTGAAAATCTCTTTATTAGCAGCGGAAAATAATTATAATATCAACTCATAATCAGCACTATGGCATAAAAGCCGAAACATTCGTCATAATTCAAAACTCAACATAAAGTGAATACTTTAATAAAAATCAGCATTGGAGTTTATAAAGTTAACTCCCAAAAACATAAGACAAACGTATTCCCAGTGTTACATAATATCAGAGCATCACGACCCCAATTCTATATACCACTAGGTACTCCTCGTCTAAGCGTCACAGCAAGCTACTTCGAGTTATCTGCACATTGTCAATATAAAGACAATGGACCAACAAAACAAAAGGGTGAGATATCAAACAATCTAAACGAAAGCATAATAATGAGCAAGTAAAAACATAAGCACAGGATCATACTTCATTATCTCACCAATCATATTATTCATGTTCACACATCATTTTCATAAACAATCATCATCACCAATATTCAAACATCATCACATCAAGCACATCATGAACATCGCCACACGTCACGGTTATAACAATTTATCATCGACACATAATGCAATGAGACCCGACTTCACCTATATGCATGTGGTACCAAACGTCGCAAAATAATGCCAAATAGGGCATGTCAGGCCGGAGCCCCACGTCACTTTGCCAAACAAGGCTACGTCGCTTTATCATAATTTCAGGCCATCGTTACAAGATGCAATGAATGAGACTTCTAAAATGAAACAACAAAATACATGCAAGCATCGTACATAAACCACATCGCTGCCATATAAGGCTACATCACTGTCACTGTCATTCAAATTCACAATTACATATAACATCGTATTCAAACATCAACAATTCATCATACAATTTTGTAAAACCATAACAAATTATACATAACATATTTCCATGTCAAACCAAGGATACTAGAAAGATATCACAATTATCAACAACTTTCATGTTTATACCAAAGACCAATTTAAAACAGAGACGTGTGAAAAAGACGCAAAAACATGAAACAGAGAATGCTGTCACCGTACAATTTCACTAAGACCTCCTTGGAGTATTTTCATCATAACTCAAAAACTAAAAGTCATTTTCACGTCAAACCAAAGCCACTGGAAAGCTAACAAAATTATCTAAAACCTTCATGTTTACACCCAAGGCCAATTCTGTACCGATCAATACCAGTTTTCGTTTCAAATTCGGAAAAGTTGTGCAGAAAGTCCATAAAAATTCACTGTGACCTACGTGCAGTAATTTGACCATAACTCAAGTTCTATAAATCGTTTTGACGTCAGACCAACGGCATTAGAAAACTAACATCCATACCTACAACTTTTGTGTTTACACCTAAGACCAATTCTGTACCGATCAATACCAGTTTTTATTTCAAAATTCGGGGACAGAGATAAGAAAACTCAGGAAAAGCAACTTATATTATTCAAACTTCTCATTCATTCAAAATCATCACAATCAACAACAACAACTCAACATAATTCATACCCAATTCATAATATGACATTAACAACAACAATCATCACAAACCACAATTATAATGCACAACAACAGCATGTATCATGCCAATTTCATCATCAAAATCGCAGACCTCATGAATTGAACAAAAGGGTCAAAATCCATACAATCACATATACCTAGAGTCTACCATACCCCATCATTATGCAATCCCTTAGAATGTAAGAACCCCACCCTTACCTTAGGTTTTCCGGTTCTAAACTCTATTGATCGCTTCCCGTAGAATCCCTTCCGGTCTCTCTTGCCTCAGCTTCGTTCTTCGCTCTTTGGTTTTCTCCCAATTTTGTTTTCACGATATGTTATGTTTTTATTCCTCTTCTCATCATAACATACCCCTAAATCCTAAATGCCACAAATGCCCTTTCTTATTTTATAATTCTAATTAATTAGTTTAATTTACTAATAATCCAATTAAATTATTAACACTATTATTTAATTAAATACTATAATTTTTCTTTATTCAATTAAATAAACCCAACCACCAATATACTAATAAATATCAATATTTCTCACATTTGGGTTATGCCTTCTAAGGATCTAATTCGCTCAAACTCATATTCCTTATAATCTAAGGTCACTACCCTCTAACAAGGCACCAAAACACCAAGAACATCACAAACACAACAAGACATCACACATACGTCGCATCATCAATTAAAATAACTGAAAATAATTCCAAGTAAATCCGGGGCGTTACAACTCTCCCCCACTTGAATATTTTCGTCCTCGAAAATTACCTGACTCAAACAGCATCGGATAAGAATCTCGCATCTTGCTCTCTAACTCCCATGTTGCACTTTCTCCGGCAGCTCCGTCCCAAACCACTTTCACTAAAGGAATCTCCTTGCCCCTTAACTTCTTCATTTCCCGATCCTCAATTCGTACAGGCACAGTCTCAATGGTTAGATTGTCCCGCACTTGCACGTCATCCATATGAATTACATGAGATGGATCTGAAACATACTTCCGGAGTTGCGACACGTGAAACACATCATGCAAATTTGATAGGTTCGGTGGTAAGGCCACCCTATACGCAGCATTCCCAACCCTCTCAGAAATCTGGTATGGTCCAATAAACTTAGAAGTAAGCTTCTTCGACTTCAAGGCACGACCTACACCTGTCACTGGTGATACTCTCAAGAATACATGGTCTCCTGCTTGAAACTCAAGATCTCTCCTCCGCTTATCATGGTAACTCTTTTGCCTACTCTGCGAAGCCTTCATCTTATCACGAATTAATTTCACCTTCTCAGTAGTTTCTCGTACAATCTCTGGTCCCAACACAACTCTTTCACCAGATTCATGCCAACACAACGGCGTTCTGCACCTCCGACCATACAATGCCTCGAAAGGTGCCATACCAATACTAGCATGGAAACTATTGTTATAAGTGAACTCGATCAGTGGTAGAAAACTGTCCCACGTTCCGCTTTGTTCGAGAACACACGCCCTCAGCAAGTCTTCCAACGACTGAATGGTCCTCTCCGTCTGTCCATCAGTTTGTGGGTGATATGCCGAACTCAACTTCAACTTAGAACCTAATGCCTCTTGTAGACTTTTCCAAAAATCTGAAGTAAACCTCGGATCTCTATCCGAAACAATGCTCGACGGGACTCCGTGCAACTTCACAATCTCGCGAATATAAATCTCTGCTAACTTTGATACAGGAAAACTAATATTGATCGGAATAAAATGAGCCGACTTCGTCAGTCTATCAATAATTACCCAAATAGCATCATGCCCCCTCGGAGTGTTCGGTAATCCTGTCACAAAATCCATAGATATACTATCCCATTTCCACTCCGGAACATCTAACGGTTGCATCAAGCCTGTTGGCCTCTGATGTTCTACTTTCGACTTTTGGCACGTCAAGCATGCATACACAAACCGCGCAACATCTTGCTTCATTTTTGGCCACCAAAATATCTTCTTTAAGTCTTGATACATTTTAGTAGCTCCCGGATGAATACTTAAATTGCTTCTGTGACCTTCTTCTAAAATCATCTTCTTCATCTCTGCATTATCAGGAATACAAATTCGATCGCGGAACCTCAACACACCGTGCATATCTAACTTAAAATCACTACCTTCGGGTTGATTTTCACCAACCATCAAATCTACTAGTTTCACATCCATCTTCTGAGCTTCCTTGATATCATCCAAGAAATCACTGTTAATTGTCAACATCCCTAGCATCACACTCTGGGGTTTTACTTCGCAAACCAAATTCATGTCTCTGAACTGCTCGATCAACTCTAACTCTTTAACCATCATCGCTGACATATGCAAAGTTTTTCGACTTAAAGCATCGGCTACAACATTAGCTTTACCAGGATGGTAATTCAAGCTAAAATCGTAGTCTTTCAACAACTCTAACCATCTTCTGTGTTCACAAAACATCAAATAATTGATTAGAAATGTCTAAGGACAGTACTCAACTGTCACTAAACTAAAGACTCGACAACCTGGCCGGATGGACCGACCTGCTCTGATACCAATTGTAACACCCCGATTTCCCCGCGCGAATAAGCACATAATATATCAGAGTATTTAACAAATAACGGGATGTCACAAAATCATGAAAACATAAAACATACTTATTAACAAACAGGCTCCTCAAGATAACAACATCATGTCTGAAAATCTCTTTATTAGCAGCGGAAAATAATTATAATATCAACTCATAATCAGCACTATGGCATAAAAGCCGAAACATTCGTCATAATTCAAAACTCAACATAAAGTGAATACTTTAATAAAAATCAGCATTGGAGTTTATAAAGTTAACTCCCAAAAACATAAGACAAACGTATTCCCAGTGTTACATAATATCAGAGCATCACGACCCCAATTCTATATACCACTAGGTACTCCTCGTCTAAGCGTCACAGCAAGCTACTTCGAGTTATCTGCACATTGTCAATATAAAGACAATGGACCAACAAAAACAAAAGGGTGAGATATCAAACAATCTAAACGAAAGCATAATAATGAGCAAGTAAAAACATAAGCACAGGATCATACTTCATTATCTCACCAATCATATTATTCATGTTCACACATCATTTTCATAAACAATCATCATCACCAATATTCAAACATCATCACATCAAGCACATCATGAACATCGCCACACGTCACGGTTATAACAATTTATCATCGACACATAATGCAATGAGACCCGACTTCACCTATATGCATGTGGTACCAAACGTCGCAAAATAATGCCAAATAGGGCATGTCAGGCCGGAGCCCCACGTCACTTTGCCAAACAAGGCTACGTCGCTTTATCATAATTTCAGGCCATCGTTACAAGATGCAATGAATGAGACTTCTAAAATGAAACAACAAAATACATGCAAGCATCGTACATAAACCACATCGCTGCCATATAAGGCTACATCACTGTCACTGTCATTCAAATTCACAATTACATATAACATCGTATTCAAACATCAACAATTCATCATACAATTTTGTAAAACCATAACAAATTATACATAACATATTTCCATGTCAAACCAAGGATACTAGAAAGATATCACAATTATCAACAACTTTCATGTTTATACCAAAGACCAATTTAAAACAGAGACGTGTGAAAAAGACGCAAAAACATGAAACAGAGAATGCTGTCACCGTACAATTTCACTAAGACCTCCTTGGAGTATTTTCATCATAACTCAAAAACTAAAAGTCATTTTCACGTCAAACCAAAGCCACTGGAAAGCTAACAAAATTATCTAAAACCTTCATGTTTACACCCAAGGCCAATTCTGTACCGATCAATACCAGTTTTCGTTTCAAATTCGGAAAAGTTGTGCAGAAAGTCCATAAAAATTCACTGTGACCTACGTGCAGTAATTTGACCATAACTCAAGTTCTATAAATCGTTTTGACGTCAGACCAACGGCATTAGAAAACTAACATCCATACCTACAACTTTTGTGTTTACACCTAAGACCAATTCTGTACCGATCAATACCAGTTTTTATTTCAAAATTCGGGACAGAGATAAGAAAACTCAGGAAAAGCAACTTATATTATTCAAACTTCTCATTCATTCAAAATCATCACAATCAACAACAACAACTCAACATAATTCATACCCAATTCATAATATGACATTAACAACAACAATCATCACAAACCACAATTATAATGCACAACAACAGCATGTATCATGCCAATTTCATCATCAAAATCGCAGACCTCATGAATTGAACAAAAGGGTCAAAATCCATACAATCACATATACCTAGAGTCTACCATACCCCATCATTATGCAATCCCTTAGAATGTAAGAACCCCACCCTTACCTTAGGTTTTCCGGTTCTAAACTCTATTGATCGCTTCCCGTAGAATCCCTTCCGGTCTCTCTTGCCTCAGCTTCGTTCTTCGCTCTTTGGTTTTCTCCCAATTTTGTTTTCACGATATGTTATGTTTTTATTCCTCTTCTCATCATAACATACCCCTAAATCCTAAATGCCACAAATGCCCTTTCTTATTTTATAATTCTAATTAATTAGTTTAATTTACTAATAATCCAATTAAATTATTAACACTATTATTTAATTAAATACTATAATTTTTCTTTATTCAATTAAATAAACCCAACCACCAATATACTAATAAATATCAATATTTCTCACATTTGGGTTATGCCTTCTAAGGATCTAATTCGCTCAAACTCATATTCCTTATAATCTAAGGTCACTACCCTCTAACAAGGCACCAAAACACCAAGAACATCACAAACACAACAAGACATCACACATACGTCGCATCATCAATTAAAATAACTGAAAATAATTCCAAGTAAATCCGGGGCGTTACAACTCTCCCCCACTTGAATATTTTCGTCCTCGAAAATTACCTGACTCAAACAGCATCGGATAAGAATCTCGCATCTTGCTCTCTAACTCCCATGTTGCACTTTCTCCGGCAGCTCCGTCCCAAACCACTTTCACTAAAGGAATCTCCTTGCCCCTTAACTTCTTCATTTCCCGATCCTCAATTCGTACAGGCACAGTCTCAATGGTTAGATTGTCCCGCACTTGCACGTCATCCATATGAATTACATGAGATGGATCTGAAACATACTTCCGGAGTTGCGACACGTGAAACACATCATGCAAATTTGATAGGTTCGGTGGTAAGGCCACCCTATACGCAGCATTCCCAACCCTCTCAGAAATCTGGTATGGTCCAATAAACTTAGAAGTAAGCTTCTTCGACTTCAAGGCACGACCTACACCTGTCACTGGTGATACTCTCAAGAATACATGGTCTCCTGCTTGAAACTCAAGATCTCTCCTCCGCTTATCATGGTAACTCTTTTGCCTACTCTGCGAAGCCTTCATCTTATCACGAATTAATTTCACCTTCTCAGTAGTTTCTCGTACAATCTCTGGTCCCAACACAACTCTTTCACCAGATTCATGCCAACACAACGGCGTTCTGCACCTCCGACCATACAATGCCTCGAAAGGTGCCATACCAATACTAGCATGGAAACTATTGTTATAAGTGAACTCGATCAGTGGTAGAAAACTGTCCCACGTTCCGCTTTGTTCGAGAACACACGCCCTCAGCAAGTCTTCCAACGACTGAATGGTCCTCTCCGTCTGTCCATCAGTTTGTGGGTGATATGCCGAACTCAACTTCAACTTAGAACCTAATGCCTCTTGTAGACTTTTCCAAAAATCTGAAGTAAACCTCGGATCTCTATCCGAAACAATGCTCGACGGGACTCCGTGCAACTTCACAATCTCGCGAATATAAATCTCTGCTAACTTTGATACAGGAAAACTAATATTGATCGGAATAAAATGAGCCGACTTCGTCAGTCTATCAATAATTACCCAAATAGCATCATGCCCCCTCGGAGTGTTCGGTAATCCTGTCACAAAATCCATAGATATACTATCCCATTTCCACTCCGGAACATCTAACGGTTGCATCAAGCCTGTTGGCCTCTGATGTTCTACTTTCGACTTTTGGCACGTCAAGCATGCATACACAAACCGCGCAACATCTTGCTTCATTTTTGGCCACCAAAATATCTTCTTTAAGTCTTGATACATTTTAGTAGCTCCCGGATGAATACTTAAATTGCTTCTGTGACCTTCTTCTAAAATCATCTTCTTCATCTCTGCATTATCAGGAATACAAATTCGATCGCGGAACCTCAACACACCGTGCATATCTAACTTAAAATCACTACCTTCGGGTTGATTTTCACCAACCATCAAATCTACTAGTTTCACATCCATCTTCTGAGCTTCCTTGATATCATCCAAGAAATCACTGTTAATTGTCAACATCCCTAGCATCACACTCTGGGGTTTTACTTCGCAAACCAAATTCATGTCTCTGAACTGCTCGATCAACTCTAACTCTTTAACCATCATCGCTGACATATGCAAAGTTTTTCGACTTAAAGCATCGGCTACAACATTAGCTTTACCAGGATGGTAATTCAAGCTAAAATCGTAGTCTTTCAACAACTCTAACCATCTTCTGTGTTCACAAAACATCAAATAATTGATTAGAAATGTCTAAGGACAGTACTCAACTGTCACTAAACTAAAGACTCGACAACCTGGCCGGATGGACCGACCTGCTCTGATACCAATTGTAACACCCCGATTTCCCCGCGCGAATAAGCACATAATATATCAGAGTATTTAACAAATAACGGGATGTCACAAAATCATGAAAACATAAAACATACTTATTAACAAACAGGCTCCTCAAGATAACAACATCATGTCTGAAAATCTCTTTATTAGCAGCGGAAAATAATTATAATATCAACTCATAATCAGCACTATGGCATAAAAGCCGAAACATTCGTCATAATTCAAAACTCAACATAAAGTGAATACTTTAATAAAAATCAGCATTGGAGTTTATAAAGTTAACTCCCAAAAACATAAGACAAACGTATTCCCAGTGTTACATAATATCAGAGCATCACGACCCCAATTCTATATACCACTAGGTACTCCTCGTCTAAGCGTCACAGCAAGCTACTTCGAGTTATCTGCACATTGTCAATATAAAGACAATGGACCAACAAAAACAAAAGGGTGAGATATCAAACAATCTAAACGAAAGCATAATAATGAGCAAGTAAAAACATAAGCACAGGATCATACTTCATTATCTCACCAATCATCTTATTCATGTTCACACATCATTTTCATAAACAATCATCATCACCAATATTCAAACATCATCACATCAAGCACATCATGAACATCGCCACACGTCACGGTTATAACAATTTATCATCGACACATAATGCAATGAGACCCGACTTCACCTATATGCATGTGGTACCAAACGTCGCAAAATAATGCCAAATAGGGCATGTCAGGCCGGAGCCCCACGTCACTTTGCCAAACAAGGCTACGTCGCTTTATCATAATTTCAGGCCATCGTTACAAGATGCAATGAATGAGACTTCTAAAATGAAACAACAAAATACATGCAAGCATCGTACATAAACCACATCGCTGCCATATAAGGCTACATCACTGTCACTGTCATTCAAATTCACAATTACATATAACATCGTATTCAAACATCAACAATTCATCATACAATTTTGTAAAACCATAACAAATTATACATAACATATTTCCATGTCAAACCAAGGATACTAGAAAGATATCACAATTATCAACAACTTTCATGTTTATACCAAAGACCAATTTAAAACAGAGACGTGTGAAAAAGACGCAAAAACATGAAACAGAGAATGCTGTCACCGTACAATTTCACTAAGACCTCCTTGGAGTATTTTCATCATAACTCAAAAACTAAAAGTCATTTTCACGTCAAACCAAAGCCACTGGAAAGCTAACAAAATTATCTAAAACCTTCATGTTTACACCCAAGGCCAATTCTGTACCGATCAATACCAGTTTTCGTTTCAAATTCGGAAAAGTTGTGCAGAAAGTCCATAAAAATTCACTGTGACCTACGTGCAGTAATTTGACCATAACTCAAGTTCTATAAATCGTTTTGACGTCAGACCAACGGCATTAGAAAACTAACATCCATACCTACAACTTTTGTGTTTACACCTAAGACCAATTCTGTACCGATCAATACCAGTTTTTATTTCAAAATTCGGGACAGAGATAAGAAAACTCAGGAAAAGCAACTTATATTATTCAAACTTCTCATTCATTCAAAATCATCACAATCAACAACAACAACTCAACATAATTCATACCCAATTCATAATATGACATTAACAACAACAATCATCACAAACCACAATTATAATGCACAACAACAGCATGTATCATGCCAATTTCATCATCAAAATCGCAGACCTCATGAATTGAACAAAAGGGTCAAAATCCATACAATCACATATACCTAGAGTCTACCATACCCCATCATTATGCAATCCCTTAGAATGTAAGAACCCCACCCTTACCTTAGGTTTTCCGGTTCTAAACTCTATTGATCGCTTCCCGTAGAATCCCTTCCGGTCTCTCTTGCCTCAGCTTCGTTCTTCGCTCTTTGGTTTTCTCCCAATTTTGTTTTCACGATATGTTATGTTTTTATTCCTCTTCTCATCATAACATACCCCTAAATCCTAAATGCCACAAATGCCCTTTCTTATTTTATAATTCTAATTAATTAGTTTAATTTACTAATAATCCAATTAAATTATTAACACTATTATTTAATTAAATACTATAATTTTTCTTTATTCAATTAAATAAACCCAACCACCAATATACTAATAAATATCAATATTTCTCACATTTGGGTTATGCCTTCTAAGGATCTAATTCGCTCAAACTCATATTCCTTATAATCTAAGGTCACTACCCTCTAACAAGGCACCAAAACACCAAGAACATCACAAACACAACAAGACATCACACATACGTCGCATCATCAATTAAAATAACTGAAAATAATTCCAAGTAAATCCGGGGCGTTACAACTCTCCCCCACTTGAATATTTTCGTCCTCGAAAATTACCTGACTCAAACAGCATCGGATAAGAATCTCGCATCTTGCTCTCTAACTCCCATGTTGCACTTTCTCCGGCAGCTCCGTCCCAAACCACTTTCACTAAAGGAATCTCCTTGCCCCTTAACTTCTTCATTTCCCGATCCTCAATTCGTACAGGCACAGTCTCAATGGTTAGATTGTCCCGCACTTGCACGTCATCCATATGAATTACATGAGATGGATCTGAAACATACTTCCGGAGTTGCGACACGTGAAACACATCATGCAAATTTGATAGGTTCGGTGGTAAGGCCACCCTATACGCAGCATTCCCAACCCTCTCAGAAATCTGGTATGGTCCAATAAACTTAGAAGTAAGCTTCTTCGACTTCAAGGCACGACCTACACCTGTCACTGGTGATACTCTCAAGAATACATGGTCTCCTGCTTGAAACTCAAGATCTCTCCTCCGCTTATCATGGTAACTCTTTTGCCTACTCTGCGAAGCCTTCATCTTATCACGAATTAATTTCACCTTCTCAGTAGTTTCTCGTACAATCTCTGGTCCCAACACAACTCTTTCACCAGATTCATGCCAACACAACGGCGTTCTGCACCTCCGACCATACAATGCCTCGAAAGGTGCCATACCAATACTAGCATGGAAACTATTGTTATAAGTGAACTCGATCAGTGGTAGAAAACTGTCCCACGTTCCGCTTTGTTCGAGAACACACGCCCTCAGCAAGTCTTCCAACGACTGAATGGTCCTCTCCGTCTGTCCATCAGTTTGTGGGTGATATGCCGAACTCAACTTCAACTTAGAACCTAATGCCTCTTGTAGACTTTTCCAAAAATCTGAAGTAAACCTCGGATCTCTATCCGAAACAATGCTCGACGGGACTCCGTGCAACTTCACAATCTCGCGAATATAAATCTCTGCTAACTTTGATACAGGAAAACTAATATTGATCGGAATAAAATGAGCCGACTTCGTCAGTCTATCAATAATTACCCAAATAGCATCATGCCCCCTCGGAGTGTTCGGTAATCCTGTCACAAAATCCATAGATATACTATCCCATTTCCACTCCGGAACATCTAACGGTTGCATCAAGCCTGTTGGCCTCTGATGTTCTACTTTCGACTTTTGGCACGTCAAGCATGCATACACAAACCGCGCAACATCTTGCTTCATTTTTGGCCACCAAAATATCTTCTTTAAGTCTTGATACATTTTAGTAGCTCCCGGATGAATACTTAAATTGCTTCTGTGACCTTCTTCTAAAATCATCTTCTTCATCTCTGCATTATCAGGAATACAAATTCGATCGCGGAACCTCAACACACCGTGCATATCTAACTTAAAATCACTACCTTCGGGTTGATTTTCACCAACCATCAAATCTACTAGTTTCACATCCATCTTCTGAGCTTCCTTGATATCATCCAAGAAATCACTGTTAATTGTCAACATCCCTAGCATCACACTCTGGGGTTTTACTTCGCAAACCAAATTCATGTCTCTGAACTGCTCGATCAACTCTAACTCTTTAACCATCATCGCTGACATATGCAAAGTTTTTCGACTTAAAGCATCGGCTACAACATTAGCTTTACCAGGATGGTAATTCAAGCTAAAATCGTAGTCTTTCAACAACTCTAACCATCTTCTGTGTTCACAAAACATCAAATAATTGATTAGAAATGTCTAAGGACAGTACTCAACTGTCACTAAACTAAAGACTCGACAACCTGGCCGGATGGACCGACCTGCTCTGATACCAATTGTAACACCCCGATTTCCCCGCGCGAATAAGCACATAATATATCAGAGTATTTAACAAATAACGGGATGTCACAAAATCATGAAAACATAAAACATACTTATTAACAAACAGGCTCCTCAAGATAACAACATCATGTCTGAAAATCTCTTTATTAGCAGCGGAAAATAATTATAATATCAACTCATAATCAGCACTATGGCATAAAAGCCGAAACATTCGTCATAATTCAAAACTCAACATAAAGTGAATACTTTAATAAAAATCAGCATTGGAGTTTATAAAGTTAACTCCCAAAAACATAAGACAAACGTATTCCCAGTGTTACATAATATCAGAGCATCACGACCCCAATTCTATATACCACTAGGTACTCCTCGTCTAAGCGTCACAGCAAGCTACTTCGAGTTATCTGCACATTGTCAATATAAAGACAATGGACCAACAAAACAAAAGGGTGAGATATCAAACAATCTAAACGAAGGCATAATAATGAGCAAGTAAAAACATAAGCACAGGATCATACTTCATTATCTTACCAATCATTTTATTCATGTTCACACATCATTTTCATAAACAATCATCATCACCAATATTCAAACATCATCACATCAAGCACATCATGAACATCGCCACACGTCACGGTTATAACAATTTATCATCGACACATAATGCAATGAGACCCGACTTCACCTATATGCATGTGGTACCAAACGTCGCAAAATAATGCCAAATAGGGCATGTCAGGCCGGAGCCCCACGTCACTTTGCCAAACAAGGCTACGTCGCTTTATCATAATTTCAGGCCATCGTTACAAGATGCAATGAATGAGACTTCTAAAATGAAACAACAAAATACATGCAAGCATCGTACATAAACCACATCGCTGCCATATAAGGCTACATCACTGTCACTGTCATTCAAATTCACAATTACATATAACATCGTATTCAAACATCAACAATTCATCATACAATTTTGTAAAACCATAACAAATTATACATAACATATTTCCATGTCAAACCAAGGATACTAGAAAGATATCACAATTATCAACAACTTTCATGTTTATACCAAAGACCAATTTAAAACAGAGACGTGTGAAAAAGACGCAAAAACATGAAACAGAGAATGCTGTCACCGTACAATTTCACTAAGACCTCCTTGGAGTATTTTCATCATAACTCAAAAACTAAAAGTCATTTTCACGTCAAACCAAAGCCACTGGAAAGCTAACAAAATTATCTAAAACCTTCATGTTTACACCCAAGGCCAATTCTGTACCGATCAATACCAGTTTTCGTTTCAAATTCGGAAAAGTTGTGCAGAAAGTCCATAACAATTCACTGTGACCTACGTGCAGTAATTTGACCATAACTCAAGTTCTATAAATCGTTTTGACGTCAGACCAACGGCATTAGAAAACTAACATCCATACCTACAACTTTTGTGTTTACACCTAAGACCAATTCTGTACCGATCAATACCAGTTTTTATTTCAAAATTCGGGGCAGAGATAAGAAAACTCAGGAAAAGCAACTTATATTATTCAAACTTCTCATTCATTCAAAATCATCACAATCAACAACAACAACTCAACATAATTCATACCCAATTCATAATATGACATTAACAACAACAATCATCACAAACCACAATTATAATGCACAACAACAGCATGTATCATGCCAATTTCATCATCAAAATCACAGACCTCATGAATTGAACAAAAGGGTCAAAATCCATACAATCACATATACCTAGAGTCTACCATACCCCATCATTATGCAATCCCTTAGAATGTAAGAACCCCACCCTTACCTTAGGTTTTCCGGTTCTAAACTCTATTGATCGCTTCCCGTAGAATCCCTTCCGGTCTCTCTTGCCTCAGCTTCGTTCTTCGCTCTTTGGTTTTCTCCCAATTTTGTTTTCACGATATGTTATGTTTTTATTCCTCTTCTCATCATAACATACCCCTAAATCCTAAATGCCACAAATGCCCTTTCTTATTTTATAATTCTAATTAATTAGTTTAATTTACTAATAATCCAATTAAATTATTAACACTATTATTTAATTAAATACTATAATTTTTCTTTATTCAATTAAATAAACCCAACCACCAATATACTAATAAATATCAATATTTCTCACATTTGGGTTATGCCTTCTAAGGATCTAATTCGCTCAAACTCATATTCCTTATAATCTAAGGTCACTACCCTCTAACAAGGCACCAAAACACCAAGAACATCACAAACACAACAAGACATCACACATACGTCGCATCATCAATTAAAATAACTGAAAATAATTCCAAGTAAATCCGGGGCGTTACAGTACTCATCTGTGTAGACATGATCATTCCCCTCTCATCATGATAAACCTTGCAAGTATCTTTCTTAAACACAATTGTTAGGCCTTTCTGCTGAAGTTGACCAATACTAAGAAAATTATTTCTAAGCCCAGGCAAGTAATATACATTGGTTATTACTTGAATCAAGCCACCAATGAGTAATTTCAGATTTCCTTTTCTCATGGCTGACATTTTAGAATCATCTCCTAATTCCATTGATTCTCTAAAGTTATCATCAAAATCAAATAACCAGTCCTTTGTTCCTATCATATTATTAGAGCAACCTGAACCCAGAAACCATACCTCATCTTTAGCATTTGTGTTCAAGCATGTTTGAGACATTAGAAGCAATTCACCATCTTCAAATTTAGCATAATTGGCATTCTCTTCCCATAGAGGACACTCATTCTGATAGTGTCCCTGTAACATCCGGGATTTGCCTTTCAACTGGCTTGCCCAGGTTTGCCCCGCAATGTTACTCATGATCTTCTCTAAGCTCCTATTGGAGTTTCATGCCTTCCGTGGGAATCGAACCGTGTACCTGGGATCTATAAGTACACGCTCAATGCATTCCCACTACCAATTGAGCTACTAGAACTAGGACTACACTAGTGAACTTCCTCCTGGCTTGGTAGCCCCCAGAGTAGGTGTGTTTGTCACCGAACTGGGTTAACAAATAACTTGTGCCATTTACGTTTCTGTCTTTTATTTTTCCTTGTTCTGTTTGTTTATCGTTAGCCTGACGTTGAAACATTAAACTCAACATTCCATCTGAGTCTCAGTGATGGAACATTACATACAACATCAAGAAACTAGCGTGCCAGAATTTCAAACTATATATTGTCCACATCACCTCAACATCATCAAGTATACAATTACCAAATAGATGTACTTATTCACGCCAAACATTACCACATATGACTCATCATGTTCATGCAATGCGCCTAATACAACTCTACATGCATGTGGTACCGGTTTTTGGATATCGGAGGTATGTTACTGAGTGATCTCATCGTTGCTTTGGATATCAGAAGTATGTCTCTGAGGAATCACATCGTCATTTTCCATCGCCACTAGACTTAACTCATGAATGCATAAACAACCCATCATGACTCGACATCACACTGTTTACCCTGAAATTTGGTAAACAACCGCTAGTCTAAATTAATTGCTTGCGAGACCAACTAGTGAATCTCAGGAGCATAGTGCTTTGTTTGAATTCTTTAAATTATCTGAATGTCCATTACGCATAAACATTTTAGTGTAGTTTTGGGGAGAATTAAACATAAAAGTTACTTGGATTGCAAAAATCAAGGAAAATAAATTCCTATTTAATAAATACTGTGTTTCGATCGAAACAGAAATGAACAGAATTTAAATGAGAAACGTTAAACTTTGCATGAAACTTTAAAGTGCTTAAAAGATACATTTCATGAAAAAGTAAATTGCATTGAATTGTAAAATGTGCTTTACATAAAAGGATGGTTCACAGATTCATACTTGGATCCCATTTCACTCGTTTCTCTCGATAGCGTGGGTACTTTGAGTTTACAAGGATTTTGTATAAAATGAATTGCGACCCTTTTTTCTGACTAAAAACTACTATATATAGACTTTCGAAAATAAACTGCCCTAACGGTCGAACACTATACTACTGCCAAATGTCCTGCCACGTACACCCTGCATGCACTTAACTGCTCCTTAGAACGGTTGCATCTCTCGAAGTCGAACTGAGTTTTGTGAAGTTTGTCAGAATTGTGCTAAGTCCAGAACTTTGTTGCTTCGATTCGATCATACGCTAGTTCGATCTGCCTTCTGGTTCGAAGTCCTCCTTCTTTGCCTTAGCCTTGTATTTGTAAATATCCTTCGAACCTGTGAACGTTTCCAAGATTCTTTTCTGTTCTTCGATTAGACAGAATCTTGCAAGATTCCCTTCAGCATTTAATGCATATTTAGAGCATATTCTTAGCTCATAAAAATATGGGCTAACACACACAAATACATACGACTCAACAACTATCATCATCAACATTGTCACACACACACACACACACACACACACACACACACACATATATATATATATATATATATATATATATATATATATATATTCATCGTCACTTTCAAACATCATATATCATCATCGTCACTTCCAAACATCATATATCATCATCACTTTCAAACATCATATATCATCATCATCACTTTCAAACATCATATATCATCATCATCACTTCCAAACATCATATATCAATCACCAATTCATCATCAACACAAGTAAGGCATCTTCATTAATCAAATAACAAGTCTACTTCCAACTCTAGGTTCAATTAAAGGCAATTCTCAAGTTCGTTTATAACTCTTTCTATTCCTAATTCATATTCATACATAGATCATGTTAGTTACCTAACACATCTTAATTAAATTCCTATTAATCAAAAAGGACGAAAAATTAAAGTTCCCACACCTAGGGAGGGCGCACGACGTGTCATAGGGGCGCATTGTCGTGCGTCCTATTGCCGAGAATCACGCACGGTCCGTACCACAGAGGCGCACCCTCACTCGCACGCTTTATGGGAAACTTCCCAGAAGGTCACCCATCCCAAAATTGCTCCAAGGCAAGCATGCTTAACTGTGGAGTTCTTATGGTTTGGGCTACCGAAAAGAAGATGCATCTTGTTGATATAGGTAGTACCAAACAATTCTTATAAGCCTTCCTTCAACCATGCAGTCCTATACCTGCACGGCCTCAGGATCTCTCTCATTCCGATGTGATTTGGTTCCTCTAGAAGCTGTCGGGAGCCACTCATTGTCATGCCTTGTGCACCAGCGACCACTCCCCGCCCTCGTCAGCCACAGGTGTTACACGCACAGTCGTGCATGCTTGACAGGACATGGAAATCTGATTTTTCAGTTTTTCGCAAAAACACCATTTTCAACACCATTTTTCGATCCAATTCACACCAAACTTAACCCAAAACATTAAACCAATTTTATGTAATCAATTATGCACCAACTTAGCTTAACCAACTTAATCAAACTCAATTCCACCACTAATTATCATGTTTTCCTATCATTTCAATTATCGTCTCAAAAACTCATTTTTACCACAACAACTCAACGCCCAAACATAGCAACACAACAACAACAACCCTTCTTCATATCCAACATAACAATACTCACCCATTTCAATTAACATATCACCAACTTAATCAAAACAACCACAACTACATCATTTCCACCATTTTTTCATAATTGTCAAAAACACAATAACAACAACAACAACAATAACAACTATGACAATATCAACACAATCTCATGTATTCAACATTAAACATGTACTCGTATTCAAAATCAACATATTAACCATAAGTTAACTTCAATTATCATGCTCTTCACCAATTTCATCAAAATTCACAAACATACCAAATCACCATAACAAAACATGAGCTTTAACACTATAACAACATGATATCATCAATTTTCACATACAAGATAACCACAACAATTAGAGCACGAATTTAACGCATATTCATCATAAATTCATGAAATTAAAGATAATTCAAAACAACCCCAATTACCCAATTGCTCATAAAACCTAGATGGTGAAAATAACATTCCTTTTTACCTCTAATCTCCACAAAAGTTAGCTCTACAAGGTGAAATCTACTTCTTCTCTCTTGCTCTTGAGTCTCCTCTCTTTTTTCCTCTCCAAGCCTCTTCTCTCTAGCCTTTTGTGTGTTTGTGATAAAATGAGATGACCTAATTTTACCACAACACACATTATCCTATTTATATAATGGGTTTGCGTCATTTACACTAATGAGTTTAGTCAATTCTCATTCACCAAAATAAACAATAATCTTTTACTCCACTTAAACCCTCTAATTACTCATACACCTCTATTCTCTAAATTCTCAAATTTCTAATTCTAAACACTTCACAAAAATACCTTTTACCAGTAAATGACCAAAATACCCTTAAACTCTAAAAATCCACTAACTCACCAATTCTCCCAATTAATAAAACAATTAACAAATATAATAATATTAAATAAATCTAACACTAAAAATCGAGATGTTACAAGAGCAGTGTACAAAAAAGTTGATGTTGGATATTTTAGTAGTGCTGCTGCATAAAATAAAATTTATCAGATACTTAAGATATCGATTTAGAATATATATAATTGTTTAAAAAATATATTGATATATAGGAAGATGATATGAATGCCTAATTCAACTCTTAAATCAAATAAAGTTAACCATGGTCCTCAAAGATACAAAAACATATAAGAATTTACAACAAAATTGGCAGCAGATACTTGCCAAAAAGGGAAATAAAGACTTTGAAAATGGTGACAACTTGGGTACCCATCAATACAAGGTGGGTAACACAATCCATGCTGAGTTTAATTGGCACCAATCAAAGTTATTTATTTGTTTTCTATTATTTTTAATGTTATATAAATACATTGTTTTGATTGGGCCAACTCAACATGTGTAATATTACCCACCTTTTATTGATGGGTAAACAAGAATTTCCCTTTGAAAATACTCAAACAACTAAAGCTACACTAAAAAGTATTTGAATGAGATGGTTCGGGTCTTTTCCAATTTAACTAGAAGTCACGGGTTTGAATCCAATCCTAAGAATGCAGGAGATTCAAAACTCTTGCAGGAGAGCTTTACTGCCCATTATGTCCTACACAGCTAGATAGATTAGTTTCTGCAGTTGCGTGTGGATGATATGCGGTTTACATTAAACAACTGAAGTTACATTATAGAAATGCAACATACGACAACAACTAAATAAATACTACAATCAATAAAAACACCTCTAATTGCTTGGTATACAACCAAACCTCTCTCCAAAAGTTTCACTGCATCATTCCAACTGCGTCCATCTTCACCAGCTTCAGCCATTTCTCCTTTACTTTCTTCCAAAACTGGAGCCTTTTCACGGTATATGCGAGCAACGACAATCGTGACATCGGTTACCAAGACAATGTAAAGAGGCCTTGAAGCTAAAATACTCTTTGAGAAGATTAAGTAATAGAAAACAACCAGCAATGCTATTATTAGTGAACTTAGTGCACGTGTGTTTTCAGAAGCTAAAATGCAGAAATTCAGCTCTCTTGATGAGAAAAATGTATGCCGGCGCCAGTTATGAGGTTTCTTTGCTTGGTTTGTGTTAAGTGATCCTGTTTGTTTAGGTCTTAATGATGATTCTGTTTCTTTGGCCTTAGAATCTTGTATTAGAGGCTCATCTTCACTTTTGGTCTCAAAATTTGAATACTTAAAACCTCCTTGATGTTTAAGCCTTGAAGCACTAGAGGCATCTTGTTTATTGTCATCAGCATTATCTGAAAACACAACAAAGAACAATTAATGCAAATAAGCAACATGTACTTAGAAACCATCGTCATATAATAAGTAATGTTTTTATTTTGCACCCGAAACTAAAAAACAAATGTGAAAGTTGCAATTTCCTTAAGCCATTTATCAATTAAAGCTAGATCATGTTGAGAGTCCCTTACAAGTGGGGGTAACTGTCACCCATGAGCCAGCTAGATTGAGTTAAACACTAATTCAAATTTTATATGGTATCAAAATATATCCAAGATATGATATACTTTTTGGTATACATCAGGTATCACAACCCTCGAGCCGACTAATACCAAATAGACGATAAAGCTCTCCTACAAGAAATTCAACGTTGTTGCATTTTCAAGACACAAACTCGAGACATCTAATTAAACCGGAAGACACTTGTGTCATTTCATCCTAATTCTACGAACTTCATGCTCTAGATGCTTTCCACCAAGGTCCACTACTTCGATCGGATCGCTGCATTAAAAAATTTGATGTGCAACCATTTGATTGCAATTTGGGCTGCATCATGCTTGTTTAATATAATTCCCCACAATTCTTTACAATATTTAAGGATTGAGATTTAAAACTTTGTCCTACCTTCACTTATGAAACATGAACAAAGATATCAGACACAACACAAACACCCATGACAATTTGAGATGATAAAAGTTATTAAATGTAATCATATATACGGTATCACGACCCCTCGAGCCTACTAAGACTAAATAGACGGTAAAGGTTTCCTGCAAGAAATTCAACATTGTTGCACTTTCAGGACGTAAACTTGAGGCATCTAATTAAACTGGAAGACACTTGTGTTATTTCATCCTAATTCTACGCACTTCACGCTCTAGATGTTTTCTAACAAGGTCCACTAGTGTGATCGAGATCGCTGCATCATGCCCATATTAAATATAATTCTCCACAATTCTTTACAATATTAAGGATTGAGATTTAAAACTTTGTTTGACCTTCACTTCTGAAACATGAGCAAAAATACCAGACACGACTAAAACACTCATAGTAATTTTAGATGATAAAATTAATTAAATATAATCATACGTATGAGTGTCACGCGTGTTGGCCACCATACATCTTTTGATCTAAAGTGTCCGTATAATATTGATCCTCACCCATGAATTACCTTTTTTGGTGTTGTTAAATTAGTATAATAAACTCAAAATTTTAATATATATATCTTATCAACCTACAATTCTAACATTAAAAATGCAAAGTACAAACCAGTGTTGTCTTGGTCAAAATTAGAGGCAAAGGCGGAAGAAGCAAGGGAATGTGGTCGTGTATGGCGAGGAAGATGATTATTTTCTTTGTCAAAATGGGAATCAAATGCAGAAACAGACATAGATTGTGTATGACGAGGATGTATTGGAGATGAGGTAGCAGAACGAGGTGTAGGAGGAAGTGCATTGATACGACCAGTTATTAATGCCATTCGATCAGAACCTCTTTCTGCAATCCTTCTTCTTCTCTCTTCTGTATAGTTGTTGTTGCTAGCCATTTTTTTTTTTTTTTTGCACCTTTCTTTCTTGATTTTTCTTTCTAAAATGAAATTGTGTTTCTTTGTTTGTTTGTTTACGAGAATGTTTTAAAGCCCGCAAACATCGCCATTTGACATGTTCCTGTCTCAATTTAATTAATTAATGACCACATCTTATTGTTGTATATGTCACGGTTGGATTTAAGAATTGAACGATAAAGATTTTTTTTTCAAAAGTTTTATATTGATTCGTTATTTGAATTTTTTTTTTCAATGGAATATATTAACAAAATTTGAGAGTCCTTACTAGTACAAGGTGTGCCAGAAAGAATCTCAAAAGTGTCCAGTCAACAAACAACCAACAACAAAAACAAAGAAACAATCAACCTTAGCCGATACACATACAAACAAAAGGGCTCGACCACCACATATGAGAGCCTAAACCAAGATTAACATTATAGGCTTTCGGCCACCAAAAAGAATTAATTTTAACTTTATCTAATAATTGGTAAATAGTGATTTCTTTTGCCTTGAAGATTTTGTTGTTCCGTTCGTTCCACAAAACTCACACACAACATAACCAAATAAGCTGCAAAAAAGAGCGGCGAGCTCGCGATCCTCTAGAAAAATGAATAAACTGAACTAGATGGCCATGTACAAACCCGGATCAGCCGAAGATATACCAACCCAAGACCTAACCAAATTCCACAAAGGGGCAAAGACGGGGAATTCAAGGAACAAGTGATGAGCTGTTTCCAAACCGCCGCAACCATCGTTATTTGAAATTTTGAAGGCAATGGTCCTCCTATCAACAAATAATATGAAAGCTGGGCAATATTCATATATTTTTTTTTAAGAAGATAAAATAGAATTATATTGAACAACATTCCTTACTTACCTTGCACAAGAAGTGTTAGTGAAAAGCAAAGAGAAAAGTAATGTTACATCAAAAACAACTATGATACACCAAACAGAAAGAAAAGAGAACCTTTACAAAAAAATTAAAAAGATTTAGCCACCACATGTGGTAATCAAAAGCAAGATTGTTGTACTTTGCTTTCAACCGGACAAGAGATTGCGTCTTTATGTTTTAATACTGAAAACACAATTTTAACTTGGTCAAAAAAATACAATTTTAAAAAATAAAATAAAAATTGTGTATTATTTGAGATTCTTCAAGCTAAACGTAAAATACACTTTTACAATAATATATAAATGAAAGAGTCGACAAGTCTTAACTTAATTGGCAAAAAAGTAATGAAATTGTTAGGTTGACCCCGTAGTCAAGGTTCGAAGCCCAACTTTACCACTTGTACGCGTGTGCGAGTTTTCAATGACAGTTGTCATTTCGTCTATCTACCAAATATTAATTTATTTACATTTCTATTATACATGTTGGAAGTTATTGACTTGCGAATGATGCAAGTATTAGTCTACAATAAAAAAAAGAGTAATTAAGATTGTATTAAAAATTGAAATTATCATTTAATTTGAAACATAATTTTATTACGAATGAATCACACAATGCACTAAAGAAGTACTACTATGTTATGATTAAATGATCAATTTATCAATAAATGTGATACTAAATAATTGGACTAATTTTAATTTGATAATTTTTTTTTTAAAATGCTAAGGACACGTGTTAAGATATCCTATTAAGATCATCCACAAAATAGTAAGTGATATTGGGATTCTTGCACCGTTGATTATGTGGAATATTTGGTGTACAAAAAACAAGTTAGTTTTTGGTAATATCCAATCAAACATGCATTTGACGGTCGCAACTATTTTTTCCCAGCATCATCTTGCTCACCAGGCTTTTGGTACTAACTCCTTGGATACTCATACTCCAAGGATGGTGAGTTGGCAGCATGGGGATGAGGACACCATGATTCTCATTGTTGATGGAAGCGCGTTGACAAATCCAAGAAAGGCAAGTTATGGTGGTCTAATTCATAAGCACGATGGAAGTTTTCAACTAGGTTTCTTTGGTAGGGTAGGGATTTCAAATATCCTACATGCTGAAAACCAAGCTCTATTGACTGGTGTAAAGTTGTGTTGGGATGCGGGATATAGAAAGCTCATATGCTACTCTGACTCTCTTCATGTAGCGCAATTGGTAATGAAGGAGACTACATGGTTCCACCATTATGCAAATCTCTTAGAACTCATTCGGATGTATTTTGTTAAGGATTGATCTATTTCAATTCATCATATCCTTCGAGAGGGAAATTCTCATGTTGATATTCTCGCTAAGATAGGAGCTAACAGTTTAGATCATCTTGTTACTAAGGGATGCTTTAGGCGTGTCCTTTTCAAGGACTTAGTTTATTTTCGTTTTAGCTTCCTTTTTTTCCTTTTTCTCATGTAACCAAAAAATGGTCAGTTGGTAGGGATATTATATATTATATGCAACGGGTCGGGGTTCGAACCCCAGACACCTCACTTCTCTACATTGACAATAGTTTGATTTACCCTCATCAACATGCATGATCTCCGTTAAAGACCAACGTTATAGGTTTTTTTTTACAAAGTAGTTTTTATTTTTTATGAATAATAAGAAATGTGAGGTTTGCAGTTTAAAAAAAGGGAAATGCTTAATCTCACGAAAATATTTTCACGAGGAATATACGAATTGCATTTTTTTAATCACTAGACAAGACAAGATGCTTCAGCCACTCTCCATTACAATAGAAAAAAGGTTTGGGTAATTATAATCATGGTTTACCGTAAAAAAAAAAAAACAATAAAAAAATGGTTTAAAAGACTATGCATTTTTGTTTGCCTAAGAGAGAGTAAGTTTGGGGTAGGCAACTATGTCTGTTGCACGAGGGACAAAATAAAAGTGAATATGTGATAGAAGGTTACTTTAACACATGCGGTGATTGATTTTCATTTCAATGGTATTTGAATGGTTAAAAACTATGGAATATATGTGATTCGTGACTTATTCGTGAAGTATTTAATCGTGATATATAGCAGTGCTGTTAAAAAAATATATTTTTTTAAAACAACGAATCTCACTCTTTTTTTCATTCTTGTGTAAACCCTTTCGTAATATTTGGCAATATTCAATATTTTTTTTTGGGGCCAAATACATGACTACCATTCGCTAATACAAAGCTTCGATTATTTATTTTTTTATTTTTTGAGAGAATTTATTTAATTTTTGTCTAAAAGCTTTAAAAATAATTTAATTTTAGTCAATGTGATTTTAAAAAAAATGGAGAAAGGAAATGTGATTATCTTATAGATATGATAGAAGATTTAAATAGTGATTTTTCTTTTAAGAAATTAAAAAAGTGGTTTTAATTATATTATTATTTAAATATTCCCTTAAAAAAATTATTGTTATTTTTGGAATATTAAATAAATTAAATAGATGTTAAAGTGGTTCAAATTATTAATTTGTGAGTAAACACTAATCATTCTCTTATTTGTCTTGAGAGATGAATTTTTAGTCACTGGGCTACCTGACAAAAAAAAAGTGAACACAAATCAGTTTAAAATTTGCTACTCTTATACAAAAATAACTAAAAATTTAATCTGCTACTCACTTTATTCTTTTTTACTCTTTTACAGAAACATTTTTCGATTTACTTCTGGTTTTAAAAATTCAATGCAATGTTAATTATTGCTTTGTTAATAAATAATAATATTTTTAGCTATTTATTTTAGAGAAAAAGATAGATGAAACGAGATAATAAATACTTCAAATAATTGTATTATAGAAAATAAATAAATAATTTCGTCAAAAGTGACAAAAGTTATTTCTCAATACATGTAAATAACAATAAAATGACAAAAAGAAAAATGAATGAAAGGAGATTTTTAGTCTTATGTAATGGACGGTGTTCGGAGGCATCAAAAAGTCTCACATTGTTCATTCGAAATCTACTAACAATATATAAAAATGGAAGTCCAACAAAATTTCATAATCGTTCTTATTAAAACTCACGATCTCCTTAATTTTATGTGCATAATGGTCATTTAATTTTGCAAAATTTAATTTATTTGTTTTTTAAAAAATTAATTACGGATAATGGTCATCATATGTGTAACCAATTTCTACAAATAACTATGATACTAATTAATTAATTAATTTTTTTAAATTGATTACAGATAATGGTCAAGAGTAACCAATTTCAATGGATAACTATGAAACTAATTTATTTGTTTTTAAAAAAATTAATTACGGATAATGGTCATCACAAGTGTAACAAGTTTTTTTTGTCAAAATTTTTTTGCAAAGTTTCATAATCGTCCTTAATTATATAATCGTCCAACAAACATTGAATGATGTTTTGCATATAAAAAAATTAATATAAACACTACATTGATGTTTATATATTGAAAATTATCACGAGTTTCCAATATTTTATCATATCGACTTTCTCATATATGTATATAAAATTTGTTTCTGCAGATATAAACATTTAAAATCTGCAACGGGAATGGTGCAAACATTGAACAGTGTTTTGCATATAAAATAAAAATTTAATTAATAGAAACACTGCATTAATGTTGATATTTTGAAAATAGTCATGAGTTTTCAAAATTTTATCATATCGACTATCACACATCGGTGCATAAATTTTTTCTTTGTATATATAAGCATATGAAATTCTCAATAAGTGTGGTTTAAATATTTACCAATGTTTTAAATATAAAATAAAAATTTATTTAATAGACACACTGCATTAATGTTGATATCTTTAAAATAGTACTGAGTTTCCAAAATTTTATCATATCAACTTTCTCATATATGTATATAAAAATTTGTTTATGCAGATATAAGGCATAAAATCTGCAACGGATGCGATGCAAACATTGAACAGTATTTTGCATATAAAATAAAAAGTTACTTAATTGAAACACTACATTAATTTTGATTTTGTAAATAATCATGAGTTTTCAAAATTTTATCATATCAATTTTCTCATATATGTACATAAAAATTTGTTTATGCAGATATAAGTACATAAAATCTGCAACGGGTGCAGTGCAAACATTGAACGGTCTTTTGCATGTAAAATAAAAAGTTATTCAATAGAAACAATACATTAATTTTGATTTTGAAAATAGTCATGAGTTTTCAAAATTTTATCATATCGACTTTCTCATATATGTATATAAAAATTTGTTTATGTAGATATAAGTACATAAAATCTACAACGGGTGCGGTGCAAACATTGAACAGTCTTTTGCGTATAAAATAAAAAATTATTTAATAGAAACACTAAATTAATTTTGATTTTGAAAATAGTCATGAATTTTCAAAATTATATCATATCAACTTTTTCATATATCTATATAAAAATTTGTTAACGCATATAGAAGCAAATAAAATTCATAACTGATGTGAGTCAACTATTTAACAAATTTTTGTATATATAACAGAAAAATATTTAATAGAAATATTACATTAATACTCATAATTTTTATTTAATATTTATAAACATTCTACAATATTAACAATCTAATTATCTTTTATATAATTATCACAATGTTACGTGATCATTGCGAAAGTACAAGTCTTTTACTAATTAAAATTAAAGGTTGTACGGATTATAAACAACACAAACTCCTCAATCTAATAAAACATCTTTTACAAATAACATAATGTGAAGGTACAAAATCCACAGTATCTAAAACAGACAATGATTTAGAACAAAGTTAACATTTGTTCAAAAAAAAAACATTTGTTCAAAAAATAATTAACATAGAACCGATCCAATGCAAACGTTATGATTTACTAAGACACAAAATTCTTTTTTTTTTTCTTCAACGTTACTACTAGTAATAAATTCACAAACGGTCAATGTTGACCATAAGTTTTTTTCTTCAATAAACGTTTCCCATGAGTTTTTTTCTTAACATTACTACCATTCTTTTATTTATTGATAAAAAAATATATATTACCATTTCTTTTTATCCTTTATTTGCTAAGTATTCAACTCGTGGTGATATCTTCTTCTTTTTATTGAAAAAAGGGGACACAATATCTCATTTATTCTTCAGAATCGTTTCAATTGGTAAAAGATCAAGGAATTGATAAAAATAAAATAGCTTATATTAATTGAATCGAACTCTACCTTTTCTTTTTTGATAAAGAATCAAATTCTACCCTTTGAATGAGATTTTTGGCAAGAAGCATGATTTTCAACCAAGTTCATCTTTTTCCCTAATCCTATCCTATATGCATTTAAGGAATAACACACACACATACACCCCCCCTTGATTTTTACCAAACCTTTTTTTTTTCATTATGCCTATAAACCGACACTCCTCAGTCCTCACATGAAATAATTTCATTCATCAAATTAACCCCCCAGTAGCCCAAAAGTATCCAGCATGCCAAAGAACATTCAAAAATCCCTTCAAAATTACCTCTCCAAAATCAAAACCAATCGCCCAACACAACTTCGTTTATCCTCTAAGAAATGGATTAGTCTCAAAGGTTGCAAACATCCTAGAACTCCTTCTCTCTCTTTCGACAACAAGAAAAATAACAACAATAAAAACGATGAAGCCACACTAGCAGACGTTGACCGTTTTCTCTTCGAGAATTTCAAGTCTTTATACCTCGAAGATGACAAAGAAACCGATTGTAACAACACTAAAAGGGTTGTCTCATCAGACGAAGAAGAAGATGATGAAGAAGAAGAAACTCCTCAAGAAAAATATTCAAAACAAGGTCCCACCTTGTTTGATTCATCCAATGAGACACCATTGGATCTTTGTGGATCTAACAGATTCTTTTTGACACGTGGCTTCTCGGGCTCCATGACGAACACAACAACAACGACAACAACAACAAACACATTTGAAGAAACAGGATCATGCTCAAACTCGTCAACACCAAAAAACTTCAATGTTAATTCATTTTCAAAGGAGGATCAAATTAATGTTCCTGATAATTGTGTTGTTGTGTTGGCGAGTTCGCCAAGTCCTTATGATGATTTTCGAAGATCCATGCAAGAAACGGTGGAAGCAAGATTGAGGAACAATGAAAGTGTTGATTGGGATTTCATGGAAGAGCTTTTGTTTTGTTATATGAACTTAAATGAGAAGAAATCTTATAAGTTTATACTAAGTGCTTTTTGTGACTTGATCTCTATCATGAGGAAGAGTTCGGAGACTAAACCGGTGAAGCCGCGGAGCGTTCGGACTATTAGGATTGGGAGTGAGGTAAGGAAGAAGAAGATTACAGAATTAACTTTAGAGTTTGAAGGTTCAAGATAATGAATAAAATTTGACAGATTGTCTTGAGTTATTTTATCTTTTGTATGTCTTTTGGATTTTTTTTTCACCCTAGTCTTGTGGCTTGCTAATAACATGTACTATGATTATAATTTTTTTTTATGATATATGATCTATTTTCAATGTTGGAGAAAATAAATAAATGTCAACGAATTTCAGTGGTCGTTAATAGGCAGATCATATATATGTTTCATAAGAATCTCAGTTCAAATGGGTTTGTAGACTTTTTTCGGCCATAGTCAGAGTTTTTTTGGTGTTAACTATCCGGTATCGTGTTCTCTGGACCATAGTGAGACTTTGAGACATAACTTATTTAAATTTTCACTTAAAAAGTAAATAAATAAACAAATTAAATAAAATTAATCATGGTTTGAGAGCAAAATATCGATTCAGACCAAGTTTGAGGTATGTGCTGCGTTGATTTTATACAATATACACCGTTGAAAATTCGTAATTGTTGTTTATGACTCAAATTTTGATGGTTTGGAGTGCAGCCAAAATCGGCCCACACGATTTGGAAAATCAGGGCCTGGTTTTTGGCCCATTTTGGTGTTTCAGTTCGTAATATTTTGGGGAACGATTTAGGGATTTCGGGGCACGATTTCTCGGGTTCTGGGCACTATAAAAAGCTTCATTCTTCATGTTTTGAGGGAGACTTCAAGAGAGAGAAATTTGAGAAATAAAAGAATGTAACTTTAGGGTTGAGGGTCTTTGATTTGGGTTCTTTTGAGAGGTTCTCTTGGGTAGGGAAACATTGTTAACACCTTGGGTGAGTGAAAATCTTTGAGTGTCTTGTTTTTTGGTGAGATTGGAAAAATGGTAGAAATTAGGGTTTGTTCTTTGTGAGCTTGTTGAAGCTAATTTCTTGTAACCCTTTTATATCTCTTTGTAAGAACTCATTGACAGTGGATTGGAGAGATCAATCTCTCCCCCAGAGTAGATCAATTTGGACTGAACTGAGTAAACATTTTTTGGTGTGTTTGTTTCTCTTCTCTCTTTATCTTTTCCTTGTGGTTTTGTGCTTTTCATTTGATTCCTAGATTAAATCTAGGTTTATTATTGTTGTTGTTGTTTGTGGTTACTTTGATATTGGTTACTCATTTCCTCTGCTCCACACATCATAATTTTATTGGTGTGAGTTTTGAGTCCGAATTCACAACAGTAATTAGGCTTTGTGATGAGAAATGTGAGTCAAGTTAGTTTTGAAATGGAGTATGTAACACCCTAACCCTTAACCGCCGATTATTAACTTTAATAAAAGAAAACGTTAAGGCCATAGGAAGTTACAACATTAAGAAACTCATTTTCATAAAACATCACCTGAAATCAAAAACATATTTGATTTGCAAACACAGCAGCGGAAAACAACAAAACAAATGCTTATAATTAAGCTTGCATATATTACACAAAAATATATACATAATATTTTCAAAAGAGGCAATTCTACAACAAGCCATTGCCAAATTCATACATACGAGTTCAGATACCCCCAAGATAGTGTTACAAATATCAGAGCACTAGACTCTAACTAGGATACAACACCTAGTACCAAAAAAAATGTAAGGATAGCTAAGCTATGCCCTTACCACTACAAAAGCTCCTAACAGCAAAGGGCTATTCCTCAACGATAGCCTCGCCAACCTGATAATCTGGATCCCCAATGATCCAGCACATAACACAAAACAGAGAGTGTTAGTATCACAACAATAAATATGTATAAATAACACATAATTATACATAACCAAAACCCAACACACATCAATAACACTTGTCAATTAAGCAACCATTATGCACACATAATTCCTAAATGAACACTAATGCCACAAAGGATGCATGCCTCAAAATGCATTCACTAATGCATGTGGTACCAAATCATCTTGGATAAACTTATATCCTTATCAAGCACTCTTGATAATATCAAGCACTCTTGATAACCAAGCACTCTTGGATTTCTTATCTGCACTCGGATATCATACAATCATGAAATGCATGATGATTCAACAAACACGAACACTAGATTATCAGCACTCTGATAAACACAACTAATTATCAGCACTCTGATAAACACAACTAAATTATCAGCACTCTGATAAACACAACTAAATTATCAGCACTCTGATAATTATCACAACAACAACAACAAAACACAACACCAGGCACTCATGGCCATATCATAAGACATAACATGTATTACTCAACCATGTTTAACAATCTCAAATAAACCAATCAAATCACATCAAAGTCTCACACAATAGGGGTTTCAAAGGGAAACCCACACACTTTGATAACCCACACACACATTAGGGTTTTACTCCAAAACTTTCTTGAAACAAATAATCTTTAGAAAAACATTAGGAATGGATTAAAATGGTGGGCGAGGTTTCCAAAAATGTATTATAAAATACAGTATCAAAAGGACATCTCCGCGCGCACCAGGACCTCCAGAACGACTCAACGAAGTTGGCCTGTCCAGGGTTGGTCGCTACAAGCGAGCCTTCGGTCGCTACAAGCGAGCATAGGCAGGGAATCATCCTGCTTGGTCGCTACAAGCGAACCTTCGGTCGCTACAAGCGAGCCTGGTCGCTACAAGCGCCAGTGTGGTCGCTACAAGCGCGGATAGGCAGGGAATAATCCTGCCTGGTCGCTACAAGCGAGGTTCCGTCGCTACAAGCGACCGTATCAGTACAGTCATGTAAAAAAAATGATTTTTCCACCATCTTGGCCCATTCATGGTTACCCAAGTTCCAGAACTTGTTAAAAACAACATTCCAACACAAAACATCATTTAAAAACCATCACAAGCAGAGATTGCATCAAGCATAGAAATTAGGGTTCAAAACAATAACTTTTCAAAAACTTTTCTTATGAACTCCAACACAATAACTCCAACAAATCATGCTAACAACATCACTTAGCATTCAATCAAGCAAAACATAATCATTTACAACTTTAAACCATAAAAACTTTCTAACAAAACCTAGACAAAGTGAGGAGAAGTTTGGGATGGAGAAATAGACATTCTCCCCTTCTCAATCACTTGTAATAATGTAATACTAACTCTCTTACCTTCTCAAAATCTCTAGCAAATCAAGCTTCAAAGCACAAGCCCTAGCTCTCCTCTTGTTCTCCTCCTCTTCTTCTTTCACGTTTTCTTCACAAAGAAAATGAGGAATGGCACTATTCATTCTCACAAAATATCTTATATTCCTAGCAATAGATCCTAGCCATCCATCTTTACTAACCATCATGGACCAATCCTAGCCATACAATCTAATCCAAGCTTACTACATTCATCCACATAGGATTATTACTACTCATAAACTAAAGCCCAACACTATTCACCCTCTTGGCCCAATTCGCCCAAAACTCTAAAAACTCGATTACAAACTTACTCTCGCGCTAAATAATTATTCCTCGATTACTAGAAAATATTTATAAATGCAAATCCATAAAATAAAATATATAAAAATATAATATACGAAAATAGGGTCGTTACAATTCTACCCCCCTAAAAAGAATTTTCGCCCTCGAAAATACCTGAAAACAACTCTGGATAGGAGTCCCGCATCTTGCTCTCGAGCTCCCACGTCGCATACTCACCGGCTGGGCCTCCCCAAACGACTTTCACCGATGAAATCTCTTTGTTCCTGAGCTTCTTCATCTCCTGTCCTTCGATCCTTAAGGGTACCGTTGCAACCGTCAAATTCTCTCTCACTTGTATCTCGTCCGACTCAATCACATGTGACGGATCCGATACGTATTTCCTTAATTGAGACACGTGAAAAACATCATGTAGATTCGACAACGACGGCGGTAACGCAATCCTATACGCCACCTTCCCAATCCTCTTCAAAATCTGATATGGACCAATGAACCTCGATGCTAACTTCTTCGATTTCAAAGCCCGTCCAATACCCGTAGTCGATGTAACTCTTAGAAACACATGATCTCCTTCTTGAAATTCTATATCCTTTCTTCTCTTGTCGGCATAGCTTTTCTGGCGACTCTGCGACGCTCTCATTTTCTCTTGGATCATCTTGATCTTCTCGGTCGTTTGTTGCACAATCTCAGGTCCAAGCATCACACTTTCTCCCGATTCAAACCAACACAAAGGTGTTCTACATCTCCTCCCATACAACGCTTCAAAAGGTGCCATACCAATGCTCGAATGAAAACTGTTGTTATACGTAAACTCAATCAATGGTAAGCAAGCTTCCCAACTCACCCCTTGTTCCAAAATACACGATCTTAACAAATCCTCCAATGATTGAATCGTCCTCTCCGACTGACCATCCGTCTGCGGGTGATAAGCAGAACTCATCCGCAACTTAGTCCCCAACGCTCCTTGCAAACTCTCCCAAAACCTTGAAGTAAAACGGGGATCTCGATCTGATACAATACTTGACGGTATCCCATGTAATCTTACGATTTGCTCGACATAAATCTCAGCCAACTTCGGCACTAGCATACCGGTCTTAATAGCTATGAAATGAGCAGACTTTGTTAACCTGTCGACAACTACCCAAATCATATTGTTACCCTTCGACGTCTTCGGCAAACCGCTTACAAAATCCATCGCAATACTATCCCATTTCCACTCTGGAATAAACATAGGTTGCAATAGCCCTGACGGCTTCTGATGCTCCACCTTGGACTTCTGACAAGTCAAACAAGCGAAAACAAACTCGGCGATCTCTTTCTTCATCCCTTGCCACCAAAACATTTTCCTCAGATCTTGATACATCTTAGTAACACCAGGGTGAATACTTAAGTTGCTTCTGTGACCTTCCTCCAAGATCATCCGCTTCAACTCAGGCACATCAGGTACACATAACCTTCCTTGACACCTCATCACGCCTTTCTCATCGATCTCAACGTTTATCTTTTTCCCTTGCTCGATGAGCGTCTTAAGCTTCATCAATCTCACATCAGACTTTTGCTTTTCCACAACCTCTTCAAGAAAATCATTCGTCAACTTCAACATTCCTAGCTTCACGCTTCTGGTTGTCCTTTCAAAAACCAAACTGAGGTCTCTAAACTCTTCAATCAAAATCAGTTCTTTCGCCATCAGAGAAGACATATGCAGTGACTTCCTACTCAACGCATCGGCTACCACATTAGCCTTACCCGGGTGATAACTCAACTCGAAATCATAATCCTTAAGAAACTCTAACCATCTTCTTTGCCTCATGTTGAGCTCCTTCTGATCAAACAAGTACTTCAGACTCTTGTGATCGCTGAAAACCTCGAATCTTGACCCATACAAGTAGTGCCTCCAAATCTTGAGAACAAACACAACAGCAGCTAGCTCCAAATCATGCGTAGGATAGTTTCTCTCGTGAATCTTCAGCTGTCTCGATGCATAAGCAACGACTTGTCCCCTCTGCATCAACACACCACCTAGACCCATCTTCGACGCATCACAATAAACCACGAACGGTTCCTTCGGATTCGGCAGAATTAGCACAGGTGCAGATGTCAACCTCCTCTTCAACTCTTGGAAACTCTGCTCACACTTGTCATCCCAAATAAAAGCTTGACCCTTCCTAGTCAACTGTGTCAACGGCAACGCCAACTTTGAAAATCCTTCAATGAACCTCCGATAGTAACCGGCCAAACCAAGAAAACTTCGGATCTCAGTAACAGACTCCGGCGTTCCCCAATCTTGCACGGCTTCTACCTTAGCAGGATCCACTGCTATACCCCCACTTGAAATGACGTGACCCAAAAAGCTAACTTCATGCAACCAAAATTCACACTTAGAAAATTTTGCATAAAGCCTCTTCTCGCGCAACACCTCCAACACAATCCTCAAATGCTCGGCATGTTCTTCTTCCGTCTTTGAGTATACCAAAATATCGTCTATGAAGACCACCACGAATCGATCCAAAAAGGAATGAAATATACAATTCATATATTCCATAAACACTCCAGGTGCATTCGTAACTCCAAAAGGCATAACGGCGTACTCGTAATGACCATACCTTGTCCTGAAAGCAGTCTTCGGTATATCCTCCGCCTTAACTCTTATCTGGTGATATCCCGATCTCAAATCAATCTTGCTGAACACACAGGCTCCCACTAACTGATCCATCAAATCATCTATCCTCGGAAGTGGATACTTATTCTTGATAGTTGCTTTATTCAACTGACGATAATCAATGCACAGACGCATACTACCATCTTTCTTCTTCACCAACAGAACCGGCGCACCCCACGGCGATACACTCGGTCTTACAAACTTCTTCTCTAACAATTCCTCCAATTGTTCCTTCAACTTTTCTAGCTCAGCAGCTGACATACGATACGGCGCCATTGAAATTGGACTAGTGCCAGGTACGATGTCAATTGCGAATTCAACCTCTCTTTCGGGTGGTAAATCCAAAATGTCATCTGGAAAAACATCTGGGAAATCACGCACCACCGGCAACGCATCAACCTCAATCTTCTCTTCCACCCTCAACGAAGCAAACATAACAAACACATCCTCTTGAGCCTTCACTGATCTTACCACTTCTCGACAACACATGAGCTTCGAACACAACTCTGGCTCCGGTCTTGGAAATGTAACCGTCCTCTCACCGCAGTTGATATGAACCCGATTAAATTCTAACCAGTTCATACCAAAGATAACATCTATTCCGCTCAACGGAATGCAGACTAAATCCATACCAAAGAGTCGATCATACATAATGACTGAACAATCAACACAAACTAGAGTAGTCGATACCGAACCACTCGCAGGTGTTTCAATAACCATGCGTCCCATCATATTCTCTACTTTAAGACCCAACCTCTTAACACAATCCATAGAAATAAACGAATGGGTAGCACCCGTATCAATAATAGCAGACAAAGGAGTATTATTGATAAAGCATGTACCTCTGATCAAGTTGTCCGCCTTCGCATCACCACCATCTAAAGCAAACACTTTTCCTCCAGCCGCTCTAGGCTTCTTACACACGTTGCTCTTATGACCTTCTTCTTTGCAATTGAAGCATACGACACCTTTCTTGCACTGATCAGCTTTGTGGTTAGGATCACCACACTTGAAACATTTTCCATCATTCTTCGGGCACTCAAACATACGATGTCCCGGTTGTCCACACTTAAAGCAATTCCTATTACCTCCAAACTTGTTACCACTACTCCCACCTTCATCTGGTTTCTTTCCACCTCTACCATATGGTTTACCTCTAGCCATGTCCTTTCCCCTCTTCTCATTTGCAGCTTTGTAGTAATTAGCCTTAGCTTTACCATCCTTATCACATATCCGGCTCTTATTCACCAACATCGGAAAATTCCTGATCTCACTAAACCCGATCAACTGCTTGATATCCGGCCTCAGCCCATTTTCAAACTTCACACACTTGTCTTCCTCAGCTTCCACCGTGTTGTAATGAGGAGCAAAACGACACAAATCTTCAAACTTGGCCGCATATTCTGAAACAGATAAACTTCCTTGCTTGAGCTCCATGAACTCAATCACCTTACGATTCCTCTCGTCTGCCGGAAAATACTTGGTTAAAAACTCTCTCCGGAAACGAGCCCAAGTAACTAAAGCTCCACCAGCTCCCAACCTCTGACTAGCGTTTCCCCACCAATGATCAGCCTCATCATGGAGAACATACGCTCCTAGTAACACCTTATGCGCATCCAGACAACGCATAGCTCCAAAAATTCTCTCAATTCCTTCCAACCAAGTCTGCGCTCCATCTGGATCGTATCCTCCCTTGAAGATAGGCGGTTTGTTGTTCATAAACCTCTCGAGTCTCAACTCATCTTCTCCGCCTCCTCTAGCTTGTTGTGCGGCTCTATCCGCAGTCCTACTAGCAGCATCCTGAGCCATGGCATCCGCCATCCGCTCCATCGCATCAGCAAGTGCTCGTTGCGCCATATCCACACACTACCAAACATCACATAACACAAGTGAGCACACAGTGTTTAAGAAAACACAGGTTACACAAAGGGTATACTAAACTTAATTGATCCAATGGATCGACCTGCTCTGATACCAACTATTGTAACACCCTAACCCTTAACCGCCGATTATTAACTTTAATAAAAGAAAACGTTAAGGCCATAGGAAGTTACAACATTAAGAAACTCATTTTCATAAAACATCACCTGAAATCAAAAACATATTTGATTTGCAAACACAGCAGCGGAAAACAACAAAACAAATGCTTATAATTAAGCTTGCATATATTACACAAAAATATATACATAATATTTTCAAAAGAGGCAATTCTACAACAAGCCATTGCCAAATTCATACATACGAGTTCAGATACCCCCAAGATAGTGTTACAAATATCAGAGCACTAGACTCTAACTAGGATACAACACCTAGTACCAAAAAAAATGTAAGGATAGCTAAGCTATGCCCTTACCACTACAAAAGCTCCTAACAGCAAAGGGCTATTCCTCAACGATAGCCTCGCCAACCTGATAATCTGGATCCCCAATGATCCAGCACATAACACAAAACAGAGAGTGTTAGTATCACAACAATAAATATGTATAAATAACACATAATTATACATAACCAAAACCCAACACACATCAATAACACTTGTCAATTAAGCAACCATTATGCACACATAATTCCTAAATGAACACTAATGCCACAAAGGATGCATGCCTCAAAATGCATTCACTAATGCATGTGGTACCAAATCATCTTGGATAAACTTATATCCTTATCAAGCACTCTTGATAACCAAGCACTCTTGGATTTCTTATCCGCACTCGGATATCATACAATCATGAAATGCATGATGATTCAACAAACACGAACACTAGATTATCAGCACTCTGATAAACACAACTAATTATCAGCACTCTGATAAACACAACTAAATTATCAGCACTCTGATAAACACAACTAAATTATCAGCACTCTGATAATTATCACAACAACAACAACAAAACACAACACCAGGCACTCATGGCCATATCATAAGACATAACATGTATTACTCAACCATGTTTAACAATCTCAAATAAACCAATCAAATCACATCAAAGTCTCACACAATAGGGGTTTCAAAGGGAAACCCACACACTTTGATAACCCACACACACATTAGGGTTTTACTCCAAAACTTTCTTGAAACAAATAATCTTTAGAAAAACATTAGGAATGGATTAAAATGGTGGGCGAGGTTTCCAAAAATGTATTATAAAATACAGTATCAAAAGGACATCTCCGCGCGCACCAGGACCTCCAGAACGACTCAACGAAGTTGGCCTGTCCAGGGTTGGTCGTTACAAGCGAGCCTTCGGTCGCTACAAGCGAGCATAGGCAGGGAATCATCCTGCTTGGTCGCTACAAGCGAACCTTCGGTCGCTACAAGCGAGCCTGGTCGCTACAAGCGCCAGTGTGGTCGCTACAAGCGCGGATAGGCAGGGAATAATCCTGCCTGGTCGCTACAAGCGAGGTTCCGTCGCTACAAGCGACCGTATCAGTACAGTCATGTAAAAAAAATGATTTTTCCACCATCTTGGCCCATTCATGGTTACCCAAGTTCCAGAACTTGTTAAAAACAACATTCCAACACAAAACATCATTTAAAAACCATCACAAGCAGAGATTGCATCAAGCATAGAAATTAGGGTTCAAAACAATAACTTTTCAAAAACTTTTCTTATGAACTCCAACACAATAACTCCAACAAATCATGCTAACAACATCACTTAGCATTCAATCAAGCAAAACATAATCATTTACAACTTTAAACCATAAAAACTTTCTAACAAAACCTAGACAAAGTGAGGAGAAGTTTGGGATGGAGAAATAGACATTCTCCCCTTCTCAATCACTTGTAATAATGTAATACTAACTCTCTTACCTTCTCAAAATCTCTAGCAAATCAAGCTTCAAAGCACAAGCCCTAGCTCTCCTCTTGTTCTCCTCCTCTTCTTCTTTCACGTTTTCTTCACAAAGAAAATGAGGAATGGCACTATTCATTCTCACAAAATATCTTATATTCCTAGCAATAGATCCTAGCCATCCATCTTTACTAACCATCATGGACCAATCCTAGCCATACAATCTAATCCAAGCTTACTACATTCATCCACATAGGATTATTACTACTCATAAACTAAAGCCCAACACTATTCACCCTCTTGGCCCAATTCGCCCAAAACTCTAAAAACTCGATTACAAACTTACTCTCGCGCTAAATAATTATTCCTCGATTACTAGAAAATATTTATAAATGCAAATCCATAAAATAAAATATATAAAAATATAATATACGAAAATAGGGTCGTTACAATTCTACCCCCCTAAAAAGAATTTTCGCCCTCGAAAATACCTGAAAACAACTCTGGATAGGAGTCCCGCATCTTGCTCTCGAGCTCCCACGTCGCATACTCACCGGCTGGGCCTCCCCAAACGACTTTCACCGATGAAATCTCTTTGTTCCTGAGCTTCTTCATCTCCTGTCCTTCGATCCTTAAGGGTACCGTTGCAACCGTCAAATTCTCTCTCACTTGTATCTCGTCCGACTCAATCACATGTGACGGATCCGATACGTATTTCCTTAATTGAGACACGTGAAAAACATCATGTAGATTCGACAACGACGGCGGTAACGCAATCCTATACGCCACCTTCCCAATCCTCTTCAAAATCTGATATGGACCAATGAACCTCGATGCTAACTTCTTCGATTTCAAAGCCCGTCCAATACCCGTAGTCGATGTAACTCTTAGAAACACATGATCTCCTTCTTGAAATTCTATATCCTTTCTTCTCTTGTCGGCATAGCTTTTCTGGCGACTCTGCGACGCTCTCATTTTCTCTTGGATCATCTTGATCTTCTCGGTCGTTTGTTGCACAATCTCAGGTCCAAGCATCACACTTTCTCCCGATTCAAACCAACACAAAGGTGTTCTACATCTCCTCCCATACAACGCTTCAAAAGGTGCCATACCAATGCTCGAATGAAAACTGTTGTTATACGTAAACTCAATCAATGGTAAGCAAGCTTCCCAACTCACCCCTTGTTCCAAAATACACGATCTTAACAAATCCTCCAATGATTGAATCGTCCTCTCCGACTGACCATCCGTCTGCGGGTGATAAGCAGAACTCATCCGCAACTTAGTCCCCAACGCTCCTTGCAAACTCTCCCAAAACCTTGAAGTAAAACGGGGATCTCGATCTGATACAATACTTGACGGTATCCCATGTAATCTTACGATTTGCTCGACATAAATCTCAGCCAACTTCGGCACTAGCATACCGGTCTTAATAGCTATGAAATGAGCAGACTTTGTTAACCTGTCGACAACTACCCAAATCATATTGTTACCCTTCGACGTCTTCGGCAAACCGCTTACAAAATCCATCGCAATACTATCCCATTTCCACTCTGGAATAAACATAGGTTGCAATAGCCCTGACGGCTTCTGATGCTCCACCTTGGACTTCTGACAAGTCAAACAAGCGAAAACAAACTCGGCGATCTCTTTCTTCATCCCTTGCCACCAAAACATTTTCCTCAGATCTTGATACATCTTAGTAACACCAGGGTGAATACTTAAGTTGCTTCTGTGACCTTCCTCCAAGATCATCCGCTTCAACTCAGGCACATCAGGTACACATAACCTTCCTTGACACCTCATCACGCCTTTCTCATCGATCTCAACGTTTATCTTTTTCCCTTGCTCGATGAGCGTCTTAAGCTTCATCAATCTCACATCAGACTTTTGCTTTTCCACAACCTCTTCAAGAAAATCATTCGTCAACTTCAACATTCCTAGCTTCACGCTTCTGGTTGTCCTTTCAAAAACCAAACTGAGGTCTCTAAACTCTTCAATCAAAATCAGTTCTTTCGCCATCAGAGAAGACATATGCAGTGACTTCCTACTCAACGCATCGGCTACCACATTAGCCTTACCCGGGTGATAACTCAACTCGAAATCATAATCCTTAAGAAACTCTAACCATCTTCTTTGCCTCATGTTGAGCTCCTTCTGATCAAACAAGTACTTCAGACTCTTGTGATCGCTGAAAACCTCGAATCTTGACCCATACAAGTAGTGCCTCCAAATCTTGAGAACAAACACAACAGCAGCTAGCTCCAAATCATGCGTAGGATAGTTTCTCTCGTGAATCTTCAGCTGTCTCGATGCATAAGCAACGACTTGTCCCCTCTGCATCAACACACCACCTAGACCCATCTTCGACGCATCACAATAAACCACGAACGGTTCCTTCGGATTCGGCAGAATTAGCACAGGTGCAGATGTCAACCTCCTCTTCAACTCTTGGAAACTCTGCTCACACTTGTCATCCCAAATAAAAGCTTGACCCTTCCTAGTCAACTGTGTCAACGGCAACGCCAACTTTGAAAATCCTTCAATGAACCTCCGATAGTAACCGGCCAAACCAAGAAAACTTCGGATCTCAGTAACAGACTCCGGCGTTCCCCAATCTTGCACGGCTTCTACCTTAGCAGGATCCACTGCTATACCCCCACTTGAAATGACGTGACCCAAAAAGCTAACTTCATGCAACCAAAATTCACACTTAGAAAATTTTGCATAAAGCCTCTTCTCGCGCAACACCTCCAACACAATCCTCAAATGCTCGGCATGTTCTTCTTCCGTCTTTGAGTATACCAAAATATCGTCTATGAAGACCACCACGAATCGATCCAAAAAGGAATGAAATATACAATTCATATATTCCATAAACACTCCAGGTGCATTCGTAACTCCAAAAGGCATAACGGCGTACTCGTAATGACCATACCTTGTCCTGAAAGCAGTCTTCGGTATATCCTCCGCCTTAACTCTTATCTGGTGATATCCCGATCTCAAATCAATCTTGCTGAACACACAGGCTCCCACTAACTGATCCATCAAATCATCTATCCTCGGAAGTGGATACTTATTCTTGATAGTTGCTTTATTCAACTGACGATAATCAATGCACAGACGCATACTACCATCTTTCTTCTTCACCAACAGAACCGGCGCACCCCACGGCGATACACTCGGTCTTACAAACTTCTTCTCTAACAATTCCTCCAATTGTTCCTTCAACTTTTCTAGCTCAGCAGCTGACATACGATACGGCGCCATTGAAATTGGACTAGTGCCAGGTACGATGTCAATTGCGAATTCAACCTCTCTTTCGGGTGGTAAATCCAAAATGTCATCTGGAAAAACATCTGGGAAATCACGCACCACCGGCAACGCATCAACCTCAATCTTCTCTTCCACCCTCAACGAAGCAAACATAACAAACACATCCTCTTGAGCCTTCACTGATCTTACCACTTCTCGACAACACATGAGCTTCGAACACAACTCTGGCTCCGGTCTTGGAAATGTAACCGTCCTCTCACCGCAGTTGATATGAACCCGATTAAATTCTAACCAGTTCATACCAAAGATAACATCTATTCCGCTCAACGGAATGCAGACTAAATCCATACCAAAGAGTCGATCATACATAATGACTGAACAATCAACACAAACTAGAGTAGTCGATACCGAACCACTCGCAGGTGTTTCAATAACCATGCGTCCCATCATATTCTCTACTTTAAGACCCAACCTCTTAACACAATCCATAGAAATAAACGAATGGGTAGCACCCGTATCAATAATAGCAGACAAAGGAGTATTATTGATAAAGCATGTACCTCTGATCAAGTTGTCCGCCTTCGCATCACCACCATCTAAAGCAAACACTTTTCCTCCAGCCGCTCTAGGCTTCTTACACACGTTGCTCTTATGACCTTCTTCTTTGCAATTGAAGCATACGACACCTTTCTTGCACTGATCAGCTTTGTGGTTAGGATCACCACACTTGAAACATTTTCCATCATTCTTCGGGCACTCAAACATACGATGTCCCGGTTGTCCACACTTAAAGCAATTCCTATTACCTCCAAACTTGTTACCACTACTCCCACCTTCATCTGGTTTCTTTCCACCTCTACCATATGGTTTACCTCTAGCCATGTCCTTTCCCCTCTTCTCATTTGCAGCTTTGTAGTAATTAGCCTTAGCTTTACCATCCTTATCACATATCCGGCTCTTATTCACCAACATCGGAAAATTCCTGATCTCACTAAACCCGATCAACTGCTTGATATCCGGCCTCAGCCCATTTTCAAACTTCACACACTTGTCTTCCTCAGCTTCCACCGTGTTGTAATGAGGAGCAAAACGACACAAATCTTCAAACTTGGCCGCATATTCTGAAACAGATAAACTTCCTTGCTTGAGCTCCATGAACTCAATCACCTTACGATTCCTCTCGTCTGCCGGAAAATACTTGGTTAAAAACTCTCTCCGGAAACGAGCCCAAGTAACTAAAGCTCCACCAGCTCCCAACCTCTGACTAGCGTTTCCCCACCAATGATCAGCCTCATCATGGAGAACATACGCTCCTAGTAACACCTTATGCGCATCCAGACAACGCATAGCTCCAAAAATTCTCTCAATTCCTTCCAACCAAGTCTGCGCTCCATCTGGATCGTATCCTCCCTTGAAGATAGGCGGTTTGTTGTTCATAAACCTCTCGAGTCTCAACTCATCTTCTCCGCCTCCTCTAGCTTGTTGTGCGGCTCTATCCGCAGTCCTACTAGCAGCATCCTGAGCCATGGCATCCGCCATCCGCTCCATCGCATCAGCAAGTGCTCGTTGCGCCATATCCACACACTACCAAACATCACATAACACAAGTGAGCACACAGTGTTTAAGAAAACACAGGTTACACAAAGGGTATACTAAACTTAATTGATCCAATGGATCGACCTGCTCTGATACCAACTATTGTAACACCCTAACCCTTAACCGCCGATTATTAACTTTAATAAAAGAAAACGTTAAGGCCATAGGAAGTTACAACATTAAGAAACTCATTTTCATAAAACATCACCTGAAATCAAAAACATATTTGATTTGCAAACACAGCAGCGGAAAACAACAAAACAAATGCTTATAATTAAGCTTGCATATATTACACAAAAATATATACATAATATTTTCAAAAGAGGCAATTCTACAACAAGCCATTGCCAAATTCATACATACGAGTTCAGATACCCCCAAGATAGTGTTACAAATATCAGAGCACTAGACTCTAACTAGGATACAACACCTAGTACCAAAAAAATGTAAGGATAGCTAAGCTATGCCCTTACCACTACAAAAGCTCCTAACAGCAAAGGGCTATTCCTCAACGATAGCCTCGCCAACCTGATAATCTGGATCCCCAATGATCCAGCACATAACACAAAACAGAGAGTGTTAGTATCACAACAATAAATATGTATAAATAACACATAATTATACATAACCAAAACCCAACACACATCAATAACACTTGTCAATTAAGCAACCATTATGCACACATAATTCCTAAATGAACACTAATGCCACAAAGGATGCATGCCTCAAAATGCATTCACTAATGCATGTGGTACCAAATCATCTTGGATAAACTTATATCCTTATCAAGCACTCTTGATAATATCAAGCACTCTTGATAACCAAGCACTCTTGGATTTCTTATCCGCACTCGGATATCATACAATCATGAAATGCATGATGATTCAACAAACACGAACACTAGATTATCAGCACTCTGATAAACACAACTAATTATCAGCACTCTGATAAACACAACTAAATTATCAGCACTCTGATAAACACAACTAAATTATCAGCACTCTGATAATTATCACAACAACAACAACAAAACACAACACCAGGCACTCATGGCCATATCATAAGACATAACATGTATTACTCAACCATGTTTAACAATCTCAAATAAACCAATCAAATCACATCAAAGTCTCACACAATAGGGGTTTCAAAGGGAAACCCACACACTTTGATAACCCACACACACATTAGGGTTTTACTCCAAAACTTTCTTGAAACAAATAATCTTTAGAAAAACATTAGGAATGGATTAAAATGGTGGGCGAGGTTTCCAAAAATGTATTATAAAATACAGTATCAAAAGGACATCTCCGCGCGCACCAGGACCTCCAGAACGACTCAACGAAGTTGGCCTGTCCAGGGTTGGTCGCTACAAGCGAGCCTTCGGTCGCTACAAGCGAGCATAGGCAGGGAATCATCCTGCTTGGTCGCTACAAGCGAACCTTCGGTCGCTACAAGCGAGCCTGGTCGCTACAAGCGCCAGTGTGGTCGCTACAAGCGCGGATAGGCAGGGAATAATCCTGCCTGGTCGCTACAAGCGAGGTTCCGTCGCTACAAGCGACCGTATCAGTACAGTCATGTAAAAAAAATGATTTTTCCACCATCTTGGCCCATTCATGGTTACCCAAGTTCCAGAACTTGTTAAAAACAACATTCCAACACAAAACATCATTTAAAAACCATCACAAGCAGAGATTGCATCAAGCATAGAAATTAGGGTTCAAAACAATAACTTTTCAAAAACTTTTCTTATGAACTCCAACACAATAACTCCAACAAATCATGCTAACAACATCACTTAGCATTCAATCAAGCAAAACATAATCATTTACAACTTTAAACCATAAAAACTTTCTAACAAAACCTAGACAAAGTGAGGAGAAGTTTGGGATGGAGAAATAGACATTCTCCCCTTCTCAATCACTTGTAATAATGTAATACTAACTCTCTTACCTTCTCAAAATCTCTAGCAAATCAAGCTTCAAAGCACAAGCCCTAGCTCTCCTCTTGTTCTCCTCCTCTTCTTCTTTCACGTTTTCTTCACAAAGAAAATGAGGAATGGCACTATTCATTCTCACAAAATATCTTATATTCCTAGCAATAGATCCTAGCCATCCATCTTTACTAACCATCATGGACCAATCCTAGCCATACAATCTAATCCAAGCTTACTACATTCATCCACATAGGATTATTACTACTCATAAACTAAAGCCCAACACTATTCACCCTCTTGGCCCAATTCGCCCAAAACTCTAAAAACTCGATTACAAACTTACTCTCGCGCTAAATAATTATTCCTCGATTACTAGAAAATATTTATAAATGCAAATCCATAAAATAAAATATATAAAAATATAATATACGAAAATAGGGTCGTTACAGAGTACAATCTTTTCCCACAACAAAAATTGAATTTAGTTATGAGTATTAAGGTTGCCATGACTCTTGTGAGTTCTAGGATTCCAACTAATCACCTAAATTTGTTTTAGTTAACAAAATATGTAATTTCTCTAACGTAGAATATTATGACTAGATGGTGTTATAGGAGTGGGTTTGTGTTTGGGGTGGTCTTTCGAAAAAAGTTATTTTGATAACCTAAAGTTGTTGGACACCGTATAAAGCTACCCTCAAACCACTTTTTCCATTTTTTTTAGTGTTATCTTTCTCTCCCTGAGTTTGCATGTAGGGAGGAGTTTGCAGGGCTGGGCAGCGGTGTGCACACGATGATCAATATCATATCTCCTTATACGATTGAGCCTAAGTGTATGTAAAGTCTAATTCAATAGTTCAATAGACAATGTTAATATTGTTAGGTTGAACATATATACATGGATTAAAATTCAAAACCACGCAGTTGCGTCTATGAGTTTTAGTAGTGCTTGTCACTTTCATCTACCGACAAATAAAAAATTGAGTTGAGTAAAATTTGATAATTCAATCTTAAAAACGGGAATATTTTAAGATACAATTATTATTTTTTGAGCGGTGCTATTTTGTACGAATTATTTAGGCAAGAAATGCAAGAATACCCTTATAAAATATAACAAAGTCAAAATAAAAGGCAGAAGCGGAATACATGGAGCACGTGGAATAACAATCAGCAAACATAACCTTCTCTATTCTTCGCTTTCGTGGCTTTGTCATTCGTAAAAACAATCATTACCCTTATTTTTTTGGTCAAGTAGAAATGCACATGTAATATTTCTATCAACTGAGACAAGCACACAAGGACTTTTAAGATATAATTATATTGGTGAGTTAAATAATATTTGTAGTTAATATAATATAGAAATTTCATGTGTGGAGACCAAATTTGTGAAGAAAAAAAAATACCAAGATCACGAATTTAAGACAATAGAGGGACCAAGTTTTAGTGCAGAAATGCTAGTTCTAGCAACAACAAAAAAAACTGCCTCGCAAAATATCATGATTTCTTTGTACTTCTCTCAAATGAAATATAAACAAAAATGGTATAGTTAGTGTATGTGGTTAAATAATCTGCATTTATATCAACTTTTCAACTATTGTTTTTGTTTATATTTATTCCTTAGTGAGTAAATTTAAATGCTTGTAACTATAGCACATCCCTTGTTTTTATCCAAGGGTCCGTGATATTTTGTTTCGCTGCTGTTTCTAGGGATATTATACAACTATACAAGCATATGTTTATATGGTATAAATAACCAATATGTTTGCATATTCATATTTCATACCTATATATATTGCATACATGTTCATTCTGAATTTAAATTTTCTATAAGAAAATTGAAATGAAAATGCTAACACTAGAGAATAAGTAAGCAAACTTTCTCATACATCATTATAAAAATGCTAACAAGTGCCCTTGAGCATTGTTTAAACAACCAAAAGTAGTCATTTTTGTATAGAAACTTGTGTAATTATTACTTTTACTTGTGTTTGACTTATGTTTTCAAGATAAAATTTCTTATAGTAGATTTCTCAAACAATGTCCGTATGACACTTGTTAACATAACCCTTATATTTAAATGATAGTTTCCTTCAATTTGAAATCAATACTTGTAACTAGATAGAGCTACAAAGTTTTAGGGCTTTAGTGAATTTGGTTCGTAACATACTTGATCCTCCGGGCAGCACGATGGTGATGGTACTTTGCGATTAGGATGATATGAATATCCCAATTCAGCATTGGTGAGAAATTTCCCATAACTACAAACTTCAACAACATTTTTGAGAAATTCCCCATGATAAATTTGCTTTGATTTACCATATAAAGAGAAGAATAGAAAATATATTTGTTGATCTCTTACGGTGTGTCATGATACATGTATATACACGAAGGAGAGGGCATCATTGATGCAGTATCAATCCCATAATTACAAAATGGTAATAAAGAGCTAAGATGAAGGGATTGCATCGCTACAATTGAGGGATGCTGATTAATATAAAAAATCAAAATCAAACTTGATGAGTTTTTCTTTATTATTTTGTTGACGATTGACGATAAACTTGTTCAGTGTTGGGCTGCGTACTTCTACTCTTACAAATAGGGGTGGGAATAGGCTAGGTCGAGCTAGGCTTTGCAAGGCCTAAGCCTGGCCTGCCAAATTTTTTAAGGTCTAAGTCTGGCCTGCGACCTGTCATAGGCTTACTTTTGAGGTCTGAGTCTGACCTTCTGAAAGTCTGATAAGGCTTGCTAGCCTGTTTAAAAGCTTATATCATATGAACATCTTTAAGTAAGCAATGTGATCTAAATTTAAATAGACTAGCGAACTAATAGATCAATTAGATTAAACTCGCTTTTAGTAATCAACATGAGTTTTAGGTAATTTAATTATATATTGCATCATATTTCAATTCTAGTTTATATAATACATTTGTATATGCAAAAAATTAATGTATACTAATAAACTTAAATTACTAATGAAATTATATTTTAATTCAAAATACAAAATATATTATAATAATAAATAATATTAATCATATTTACTTAAATAGGCCGGCCTAATAGGCTTAAGAGGCTTTTTGAATGACATGTGGTCTGATCTTTTAAGCTAAATAGGCTTCTAAAAGAGTCTAGGTCTTCTCTATTTAAGAAAAAGTTTGGTCTGGTCTGTCATAGGCTAAGTCGTAGGCCCATGTAGGTCGGTCTGTCCTATTCCCATCCCTACTTACAAATCACTAAAAATGTCACTTTTGACCTTTGAAACTAAGTTTAACTTGCTATTTTCTTTAGTTTGCTAATTTGTTTTCGTTTTATTTCATTTTTAAATTCATTTTGTTAATTTTTTAATTTATTTTCTTTGATGTAATTCCAATTTCCAACCATGTGACTTGCTAAAAATCGGGCTATTAGAATATTGGAATGGCACTGCTTTTGAACCAAAACTTCCGTCCCTCGCATTAATTAAATTGTTACAGCAAGACTTGCTCCTATAATATGAATTCTTGCTCAAATTGCACTTTTAAAAACTTTCCCAACAAATGATTGTCATCAAAACCTTTCCTTTTAGATTGCTCCTCATCGAATTTCACCAATTTCACACTTAATTCTTTCATCAATTCTTCTTGGTCAGTTAAAAACATCAAATGACCTTAGAGTATTTCAGTAAAGGTATGTCTAAATGAGTTTGATAGAATGATGAATCTTTCTTTTTTTCTCCTCGTTAGAAGAATCATGATGTAACAATATGGGTAGCAAAGAAATTGTTGAAATAACTTAAATAAACTATCATATCATCAAATTCAAATAAAAAATCATTAAAAATGTGAGTTCATAAAAGTTGCTTAATTTTTCTACCGTTGGAACATCATATAATTGAGTTAAGTGCCATGTGGAACTGTGGGAGCCACTTAGTAGTGTAATTGATACATGTAGATTTCAATTTAAGTATGTTTGATTTGATTGATTTACCTATACTATGATAGTATTATTGGCGGAGCAGATTCCTCTCTTTTGGTGGTCGTCTGGTGATCCTTAAGTCTGTCTTGTCCTCTTTGCATGTCTATGATCTTTCCTTCTTCAAAGCTCCGTCAGCATGATGTTTCAGATCATTGGTTGTGGCGACTTACATGATGTTCCGCGTTTTTATAAGCTCCACAACCAATGGGAATAATAGCATAAACCCATATGATTATCACCGAAAATATAACCGCAAAGCGGGCAAAGATATGCCTTCCTCCTTTCATCATACGAGGCATGTGCTGTTCAGAGTAATGCCACTACTTTAGAATATAACACTAGTATGGAAGAAAGCAAAGGAAACCAAGAACCAACAAACTTTCACCTGTGAAAGTAATACTAGGATTACAATTTCGGGAAGTCCAATCTCAATATATTTTGCAAGCTAAGATTCAAAAGCCACAGAGAAAGTGTGAATATAATCATAACAATTAATATAATTATAATTCATAAATGTAGGAAAAAAGAAAGGACTAGATATTGTTGTTGTAAATATACATACCATTCGAAAACCTAACTCATAAAGTCCAAAGTCTGTCAGAGAAACCAAGGGAACAACAGAGAGAGAGCTTATGAACCTTAATAAAAATGTAGCAAACTATTCATCAAGATGATTTTAATAGGCAGAAAATGAGCAAGTCAACAACTTCAAAAATGGGAAATCATAATTCTAATATCCTATATCTATCAATGTAATTGCAATTGTTTTTCACAAGAACTAATAATAACCATCCAAAATCCTTCATCCAAACATACCCTCAGTGTGGGACCATTTGTAAGATGTGATTTTATGTGAACTAGATTTTGTGAAATTGAATTTGAACTTTGAAGTTAAGTGATTCATGTTTGGATGTTTACTCTATAACAAAAGTTTGATGTAAAGGTTGATGTAAAATTTTCAACCCAACGCAAAAGCTATTTTTTTTATCATTTCTACTAAAATCGTGTTTTGAATGCGCGATTAATTTTGCCAAGCAGTGACCAATTATTTGATTGTTGGCTAAAACCACACTTGACATAGAGAATCAATTCTTCTAGCATTCACTTGACAGATGAGAGTAAAATTACTGTAACAACACAGTGAGACAAGAACAAACCTCACTACATGGCACCAAAGGCCACTGAATCCAACAATAATCTAGAGGCTTGAAGCAACAATAAGCACACCTTGCATTCCACGCATAATCCTCTTAAATTTATGCACATTGATCATAAATCAGATTGCAAGAAAAGGATGTTGATATACCAAAAAAGACAAAACAATGAAAAATACAAGGTTTGTGATGAACCAACCTCCCGAGGATTCAAAATGTTATCGTCGTAGCGACTGGCCAAGATGATTGAAATAGTAGTTGGCACAAAGGTAAAGGATCCTCCAATAACCGCTGGAAGACGAGTCCCATACAATGTTTGTATTAATGTGTTTATACCAACCACAAACAAAACATTTTGAATCAGCATTGCTTTTTCTTCCTAATGAAACACAAATTGAGATATTTTTCAAAGAAAAAACAACACAACATCATAGCTCTCAACCCACAATTCATAGCTCCCACCTAACCACGACGGCGAATCAACATAACAGAGTTGATCTCAACCAATTTAAAATTGGTTAGACAACACTAACAGAGTTGAATCAACATTTAAAAGCAGAAAATTTTAAAAAAAAATCGTAAATAAGCAAAAGGAGAAGAAAATTATAACCTAGAAAAGAAGAGAAGCAGCGAGTGGAAAAGGAACCCAGCTGTTGAAAAAGGAATAATCAGATAACCATGATAATCAATTAATGTAATACTTGAAAAAAAAATAGCATAGATAGAAGTAGAAGCAGAATCATAATCGATAAGCAAAAAGAAGCTTTTGAACGTAAAACTAAATCTTAAATCGGAAGAAAAAAAAATGAAGGAAGACAGTGCATACTCACTGGAACTGAACCGAGCAAATGGCTTGTGTTGGAATAGAAAGCTTCGATTGAGCCGGGGTTAGTGATGGTGAGATTGAGGCATGTGTTGGAGATTGAGATTCACGTTTGAATGAGGAGAGTGAGAACGGGATGCTTTGGTAGGGGAGACTCAGATTGTGGGTTCAATTTGGGGGAAAGTGGATTGTGGGTGAGAGTGGTGGAGATTTAGGTTTCAGATTGGGGGAAAGTGAAATTGATGAATAAATTGAATTGTAGGGTTTTGGAGCTATGGGAGGGAGACTGAAATTGCAAAAGCTGAAGTGTGAAAATATTTTGCCAAAAGCTTTATTGTGAAAGGGCGCTTTTAAAAAGGCTATAAAACTTGCGACCCTTAAGTCTAACAGTCGCAATAACAGTCGCAAAAGTGTAATCTGTGGCAGTTCTAAGTCAAGGATCGCAGAGTAAGTGTCGCAAAATGACAAATTTCTTGTAGTGATTATTCAAATTGACACTATAATATACATGAAGTCTGAAAAAATGACTCTGTAAAAAAACAAAGATTCTACCCATACAATTTGATATTCTTCTTATTTTTGCCCTCCTTCACATAAAGCATTAAAAATATCAAAAAAATAAAACAACAGAAACATCGACCTAGAAATCGAATTTTGAGATGTTTTTTTGTAGAAACATCTATAAAAAAAAAATATAGAAAGGATATGAAAAGTATCATAGCATTCTGAATAAGCCTCAATTTATTTTTGGTGACAACTTCGGTACCCATCAATAAAAGGTGGGTAACACAACCCATGTTGAGTTGACACCAATCAAAGTTATTTGTTTGTTTTCTATTATTTTTAATGTTATATAAATACATTGTTTTGATTGGGCTAACTTAACATGGGTAGTATTACCCACCTTTTATTGATGGGTAAACAAGAATTTCCCTTTATTTTTACTTTTTGTACTTAAAAGTACAAAATTGCAATTTTGTTTCGAGTAAGCATATACTCAATGGTCAAATTTCGTTGCCTAATTTTGCTAGCTTATTTATAATATCATAAGAACCTTCACTATGAAATTTTGGAGATCTTAAACGAGATATGAATCAGTTGTGAATTGCTTAAGAAATTCATAATTATGGGTAATGAAATATCTATTCTATTTTATTGTATTGTACTCTTCTCCAAATTAGCGGTATATGTGACATTATATTCTCATTTAGTTGTTGCAAGGACCTCAAGAAAACCAAAAGTTTCTTTAATGTGTAGAGTCACATCCTTAATAAAAGTGTAGTCTGAACTTCCTTGATATAGTGCTAAAATTCACACATCTTTGAAAGATATTGTTGTATCTCTGTGGTACAAATTATATGCTTGACATTTTTCCGATGTCTTTATGTTACTAATATTGATAAAAATAAAGTACGACGACATGAATAATTAGCAAAACACATCAGTGTTTTCAATTTAACTAGGACATGGTACTTCAAGCCCAATTCAATTTGTTCATCATTTTCTTGATAACATGATATTTGTTCAAATCAAGTGACATCACAATCATTTTAGTGCACAATCAATTAGATATGCCCATATCAATTATTTTAATACGTTTGTTATATAAATTTCTTGATGCATAAAATCTCATTTAAATAATAAATTTACAACTCCAAACAAACTTTGCACATCCAACATATTGCATTTCAATTTTTTTCTTTAATCAACAAACTCAATAAGTTCTTTAGGAGTTATGATAATATTTATATCATCATAAGAATAAATTATAACAAAATCATTTTCAAATCTTTTCTTACAATTGAAAAATGACGTCATTATCATATTTCTCATTTGGAAGTATTATTGAGAATATTATACAACATTAATCTTGATTGTTTGAGTAAATACAAAGATTTACTCAGTTTAATTAAGTCATATCTTCAATAGGTTGAATAATATTTCACAAGGAATTAACTCCTTCATGGAGTTTTAGATAATCATCACTGTCAAGTGAGTTATACAATTACATCGTAAAATATCTTTTACATAAATTGAGTCTTTAACGATATACTTAACTTAATCAAGCATGAAAAAGTTTTTGAATTCACTTCAGATGAATATACCTCTTAAAAATCAATTATATACTTTTGCCAATCCTCTTAAATATATGTATTTCCCTGTCCTCATCTTCTTTTTACATGAAAACTCATTCATATCTCACTATCTTTACATCTTAAAAGGTACGAACTACACGTCCAAAAAGTTTTTTGTTTTACACGAGTTTAATTTCACTTGAATTTTCTATTTTTCATTTTCTAATATTTCTTTGTATTTATTTTAGTTATTCAAGAACTATAACAGATCTTTACATATAAGATCGATTCTTATGCAATTCTTCAACAGTGCATGAATGTTGATTTCTTCTAGAATCATAAGTAATTAAATGAACATACTAATGTAATCATGAAATTATGTTTCTATAAGTATCTGATTTCAATTATTGGAATTTTAATAGTATTACCATTAATTATCGATGCAAAATTAAAACTTATCTACATATTAAAATAGATCGAGAAGAATTGCATACTTTTTCGGTTGATAAGATTATTATAATAATAATGTGTTATAAAACTCCTCAAAACAAAAATAAATATGAGAGAAAAAGAGAGAAGATTGTGTATTATGCTCTTCAATAAGTTTATAATATGGATCATGAACATTCACTTACAATATTTATAACATTATGGAAATTTTAGACTTTTTACAATTAAAAGAGATTAGGGAATCAAACCGAGAAGTGGGAATAATGACGGTTGTCTAAAGAAAAGCATATACACGAGTCAAGCCCAAAACTAAGAAAAGATTTGAAAGCATAATCACAGTTGTCTAAAAAATACATATTTAATTAATATACATTTTTTCATATAAGATTACATGAGTATAGTTGAGAGAGAAAATGAATAAATAACTTAAATTGTCTTATCAAAAACTCCTATAAGTTAGTAAAAATATAAGTTATAATAATAAACTCGAGAAAAAATGACGAATTTCAAACAAGTTTTTTTAGTCATAAGAGCATATAAGTAATATGCCAAAAGTAACAAGCTCAAAATCATGTTTGGCAAATAAATCCATAGTAGTATAAGTTGAGATGACGTCTCCAAGGAAACATATAATAACCTTTCAAAAATATAAGTAATAGTCCTTTTTTTTAGGCCCGATGGTTCGATTTAAATAGCTACAAATTTCATATTTATATAAATTTGTATGTTTGATCATTAATATATCTATACTATATATTATGAAAATATATAGTATATACTATAGTTTTTTTTTCTGACTTTATCTCCTTCTCATATTACCCTCAACTTTCAATACAAATAACATATATAATAAATAGATAAGTGTAAATTCAAATATTTGAAAAAAATGTAACAAACTTGATCCTTATTGCCCACGATATGTCACTTTTTTATGCTTATCTTTTAAAAAAGATAATAAGTGGAAGTGAATTCAAAATTTAAAAAAAAAATGTAACAAACACGGTATGATATGTCCAATTTTTTTTATTTATTATTTAAAAAGTGTAACAAACTAGATCGAGTGTATCTATATTATATACTAGCGAAAAAACGGGCACGTCGCGTGTCTGTCTTTCCGCTCTTTTTATTGCGCTAAAGTTTGAAAATTTTGAGCGGTGTTTTTCTATGAAATTTTGATTTTGATTAAAAGTATAAATATAAGTAATTGTTGCTTTCAAATTATAACAAATCAAACTAACATTTGTTTAAGGAAACAAATCAAACTAACCTTGTTTATCTATTTCAATGACACCAACAATATAACAAAAAAATATAATCTAAATTCTTATCTTTTTAATGACATCAACAACAATCATTATTATAGAAAAAGTTGTTTTAGAGTATAATTTGGATAATGAAAAAGTCAGCCCTAAATCTTATATATACTCAATTTAGTTTGTTACACTTTTTAAAGTATAAAGAAAAAAAAATAGTTAGATTAGTGAAATTCAATATTTATAATGAATATTAAGTTGAGTAACTCATGTCAGAATTTTTATTTTTTTGGCGTAAATCAAATATCTTTCGCGTGCAACTGAAAAGACTAACCCTTTGAGTCTTATGAGACCTAAATGGAAGACAAACTCTCCCTAAAAATTTAACGTTGCTACATGTCTAAAGCTGTGTTCAAACCTAAGACCTTGGTTAAGCGCTCCTGAGTCATGTTAGAATTATTCTTAGAATCGCATATCCTCACTCTACAAATATTAAAAGCATTATATTTTAAATAGGTCTTTGAACTAAAAAGATAAATAAGAGAGAGAGAGCATGTAGGTACGTAGGTTTTAGAGAGAGTGCGTGGATAGAGAAATGTTAAAAAGATGTGAGAGATGGTTAAGGTAAAGAAGGATGAAAATAACAAAGCAATTAGACTCAAGTGATTAATGAATTCTATCAATAACAAATTGTTCTGAAAAACCTAAATTCGACTCTTAAGTGAAACAATTATTGGTCATATTTTACTTACCTCTCAACTAAATTATGGATCACCAACATCCGTTCTCCCTGCAAATCGAACGGTAACACAAAAAAAAAAAATAGCCTCTAAAAATGTTAGAAAATCATAGACTTTTACAATCAAAATGAGAAGTGAGGAAATCAAATTAAGAAGGTGGGAATAATAACCCTTGTTTTAAAAAGGAAAAAACACATACATAGGTAAAACCCAAAAAAACAAGGCCTATCAACAACAAAAAAAGAACATAAACTTGGAAAGATTATTAAAAAAAAAACTAAAAACAATAAACACGACCATAAAGAAGATGGTTCTAGAACCTAAGCTTCGATGACGTCTTCTACTAAACAAAAGAGTGTGGGACCACTCTACCAGATTCTCTATTTCTTTTTCTTCTTGTTTTTTTTTTGGTCAGATATTTCTTTTTCTTCTATTTACAGCAACAAAAAAAAAACTTATATCATATAAATTTCTTATTAATTAAAACCTAAATTCTAAAAACAATTTTTCTCTATTTTAACGTGTGTGTTATATTGTTCAGATTCTTCAAACGAATCACAACATAACTATTAACCACACAAATAACCTAAACCCTAATTTTCTCTCTTCTCGCATCGTTAACAGGTAAAACCCTAATCCAGATCTGTCTCGTTTTTCTCTTAGATTCAACGTTCTTCATTACCGATTCTAAATCTTATTATTATCACTGTTTTATTTTAATTGACTCTTTATGCATAACATTTAATTAATTATTAATTATATTAATTATTACTATTATTGTTTTTATTATTGGCTATATATTCACTGTGAGATTTATTTAGTGTTGATTTTTATTTTTGTATTTATTTCAGAATTTTTAATTTTTGTGAAGTGAGATTTGATTTAGGAAGATGAGTGTGGTGGGATTTGATTTTGGTAACGAGAGTTGCATTGTTGCTGTTGCAAGACAGAGAGGGATTGATGTTGTGTTAAACGATGAATCTAAGCGCGAAACACCGGCGATTGTGTGTTTCGGTGAAAAGCAGCGGTTTATTGGTACTGCTGGTGCTGCTTCAACTATGATGAATCCTAAGAATTCAATTTCACAGATTAAGAGACTTATTGGGAAATTGTATTCGGATCCGGATTTGCAGCGTGATCTTAAGTCGTTGCCTTTTAGTGTGACTGAGGGGCCGGATGGATATCCGTTGATTCAGGCGCGTTATTTGGGGGAGGTCAAGATGTTTACACCGACACAAGTGTTTGCGATGATGCTGGGGAATATGAAGGAGATAGCTGAGAAGAATCTTAATGCGGCGGTTAATGATTGTTGTATTGGGATTCCGGTTTATTTTACTGATCTTCAGAGAAGGGCTGTTTTGGATGCTGCAACTATTGCGGGTTTGCATCCGCTTCGGTTGCTTCATGAAACTACTGCAACTGCATTGGCGTATGGGATTTATAAGACGGATCTGCCAGAGAATGATCAGCTGAATGTAGCTTTTGTGGATATTGGACATGCTAGTATGCAGGTGTGTATTGCTGGATTTAAAAAGGGGCAGCTGAAAGTGTTGGCTCATTCGTTCGATAGGTCTCTTGGTGGTAGGGATTTTGATGAGGTTTTGTTCCATCATTTTGCTGGGAAGTTTAAGGAGGAGTACAAAATTGATGTGCTTTCGAATGCTAGGGCTTGTTTGAGGCTTAGGGCATCTTGTGAGAAGATGAAGAAGATGCTCAGTGCAAATCCTGTAGTGCCCCTGAACATTGAGTGCCTGATGGATGAGAAGGATGTGAAGGGTATCATGAAGCGTGATGAGTTTGAGGAACTGAGTCTCCCGATTTTGGAGCGTGTCAAGGGACCATTGGAGAGGGCTCTTGCCGAAGCAGGACTCTCAGTTGATGATATACATATGGTTGAGGTCGTTGGTTCGGGCTCTCGTGTACCTGCTATAAACAAGATTTTGACGGAGTTTTTCAAGAAGGAGCCTAGGCGAACAATGAACGCCAGTGAATGTGTTGCTAAAGGGGCTGCATTGCAATGTGCTATCCTTAGCCCAACGTTCAAAGTGCGAGAATTTCAGGTAACATTTCTTCAGCATTTGGTTTCGTGAGTTTACTTGGTTATTGTTTTCTGTTCGTATATTATCTACTCATAATAAAACGTGTGTTCCTTTAGGAATAATTAATTTTTACTTTTTTAATTCTATTTTAATTGATTATCTCTGGTATATACCTCTGTTAAGGCCTTAATGAATTTTCACGCGAGTTTCTTTATTTTATTTTTTTGTCTGTGTGTGTGTTTATTTTATGTCCTTTGATGTGATTTGTTCATATAATAAGTTTTGCATGATCTGGTATAATGTGGCTATTTTATCTCATGATGTGAAGGTCAATGAAAGCTTTCCTTTCTCGATCTCTCTTGCGTGGAAAGGTTCTGGTCCAGATGCACAGGATAGTGGACCCGACAATCAGCAGAGTTCCCTTGTTTTTCCAAAGGGTAATCCCATACCAAGTATCAAGGCACTGACATTCTACAGGGCAGGAACATTTTCCATTGATGCACAATACAGTGATGTGAATGGGCAGCAAACACCTGCTAGGATCAGCACATATACCGTAAGCCATTTGACAAGTCTTTTAATTTCTTTATTTAGTATTTTTTATCACATGGAAGTCCTTTTACCATTTTGATTGGATGCAGATCGGTCCTTTCGAAGCTAAACAAAGCGAAAAGGCAAAAGTTAAAGTGAAAGTTCGTTTGAATGTGCATGGAATTGCATCTGTTGACTTGGCAACTGTAAGTCTTCTAGTGGCTGCTTAATTTTCTTGCCTACCCTAACCTATTGTGCATTTATGATTTTAAGTCAGTGAGCATTTTTTTCCTTTGAATTAACAACTTTTACTTGTTTTGTTCAGGTCCTGGAAGAGGAAGAAGTTGAGGCTTCAGTTTCCAAAGAATCAGCAAAAGAACCTACTAAGATGGAGGCTGATGAAGCTCCTGCTGATGCTGCTGCACCTCCCAATGGCAATGATACCGATGTTAATATGCAAGATGCAAAGGCTAATGCTGATACCCCTGGGGTTGAAAATGGTGTCCCTGAGACTGGAGATAAGCCTACACAAATGGATGTTGATGATACCAAGGTGAGTACTGTTGAAAGGAATATCAAAATTCCTTTTTATATGCAACTGTTGGATTTTTTTTATTGTAAGTGTTTAGCCTGTCATGGTTTTGACGTGCCTTTCTGTCTGCATTGGAGCTTTGACAATGTAAAACCAGCCTGCTTATTTTATTGGTATTCACATGAAAAAGGGTCTGTTTACTAATTTTTGATGGGGCAGTAATTAATTTTTCAGAAGATGATAGCGCCACAGCTTATGTTGCTTAAACTAACTAAGAAAACAATTAAGAATAGTTTCACAAGTATGGCCTTGTTGTTGAGGTTTGTTGTGGTGTTTCCACGTGTTTGCATCTTACTGTTATTGATTTAACTTGAAAATGATTTCCTCATTTTTCTGCTTTAGATTAAATGCAAATCTCCTTAGGATGTACTCAGTGAGTTTTTGATATGATGATAGTGGCACAGTTTACCATAATCCAATATCAAATTTTGCAAGAACTCACCAAAATCAAAATATGTTGTTGATTCAGGCTCCAAAGAAAAAGGTTAAGAAAACAAATGTTCCTGTAGCAGAGTTGGTTTATGGAGCAATGGCACCTGTGGATGTCCAGAAAGCTGTAGAGAAGGAGTATGAAATGGCTTTGCAAGATCGTGTGATGGAAGAAACAAAGGACAAGAAAAATGCAGTAGAGGCTTATGTTTATGACATGAGAAACAAGGTTGGTCTTCTCTTACCCGAAGTCTAACATGAAATACAAATGCCCGTCATTCATAATTGCGGAAACTAATTTTTCTTTTCTGCTATCATTTTAGCTTAATGACAAATACCAAGAGTTTGTCATTGCTTCTGATAGGGAAGTTCTTACCGCCAAACTTCAGGAGGTGGAAGATTGGCTATATGAGGATGGTGAAGACGAAACTAAAGGTGTATATGTTGCCAAACTTGAAGAGCTCAAAAAGGTAAGTTTTGCATATAAGACAGTAACTGCTCCTGTCCTATGTCAAACTGTAAAACTTTAGAAAGAAAAAGGGATCAGAGAATCCCTGTTGATTTTACCCTTTGTGTTTATATGCGCAAATGTTGTGGCTGGAGACATTTTCATAGTTAGTTAACCACTGACAAGCTTAATTGAGCATTATTTATGCAATTGCAGCAAGGCGACCCGATCGAAGAGCGTTACAAAGAATACGAGGAAAGGGGTACAATAATTGATCAGTTCAACTATTGTATAGGTAGTTACAAGGAAGCTGCAATGTCAACTGATCCCAAATTTGATCACATCGACATCAACGAGAAACAGAAGGTAATCACCTGTCAATTTTCCCCCCTTTTCCATATAATGGTTGTAACTTATTCTGAAGTGTATTTATTTTAACGTGTTCGTAGGTCTTGAATGAATGTGTTGAAGCTGAGAACTGGCTTAGGGAGAAGAAGCAGCAGCAGGACTCGCTTCCAAAATATGCCAACCCTGTACTCTTGGTAGCTGAAATAAGAAAGAAAGCTGAGGCTGTTGATAGGTATTTTTGTTTTAACTCTTTCTGCGTAATATTCAGGGGTACCCTTAATATCACCTCAAAAAAGAGGTCTAAGAGTGGACCTATTAAACTTTACCTGTTATAGCCGGTTAACATACTATTTTACTTGTAATATTTTCTTTTATATAAATATATCATTTTAAAAGGAAAAAACATGTTAACCTGCTATAGCAGGTACATTCAAGTCGTTCACCATTAGTCCTCTTTTTTGAGATGCATATTAGGCCCCCCCAATATTCAGACTTTTTATGTTTTCTAGGAAGCTCCTTGTTGTGGCCTTGCTTAATGCCTATTTATATGAACAAATCAGTTGAGTTTGGAAGGATTAACTGCAACTTTATGTAGCACCAACACTTTAGGTTGAAGGTGTGTCAGGTGTCCAATACATGTTGGACACCGACACATAATTACCTTCAATTATACAGTTTTCTCAAATGATGACATGTGTCTACATGTTAGTGCTTCATAGACTGTAATCTGTGAATCTCGATAAACCTCTTGTATTCTTATCACTATTAATTATTCTTCCATTCACTTAATTGTTCATCTGTTTATTCTGATCAAAATCTATATTTTGAATAGGTTCTGCAAGCCGATTATGACAAAACCAAGGCCAGCCAAGCCAGCTGCTCCACAAACACCACCAAGCCCAGCTTCTTCGGGTTCTGAGCAGCAGCAACCTCAGGCAGATGTGAATGCCAGCACCAGTGAAAATGCTGGTGATAGTGAAAATCAGGCTTCATCAGCATCCACCGAACCAATGGAAACTGATAAGCCAGAGAATACAAGTTCTGCTTAATTTTTGTTCTTGATTTAGTCTCAAGTTTGTGACGAAACTTGGTAGTGTCTACTACATTTTGTATGAGCATATATGACTATGAATTGCCAGAATTTGTGCTGGAAACAGAGGCTCGGGTGGGTGGACAGTGAGTGGCTGCTGATATGTTTGATGTGGAGCCCTCTATGTTGGTTGGTTTGTTAAGTTTCAATTAATATACTTGGTCTTTGGAATCCGGATTTTTTTACAGAAGGGTTTTGAAGAGAAAATGATTGTGTGTTCTGCCTTCCTAAATGTGTGGTGGTAAGAGGCAAAATTACGCTCTTTAGGTTTATAAATTTATATGATATATTTGAGTACCATTTCCAGAATTTGAATTATATAATTTTGTTTCCCATTTTGTGTTTCAATCACATTTAACTTTTTTTTCTTGTCAAAAATACTTATGTTCTAGTTTGGTTGCATGTGATCATCATCTAGGCGTTTCTTTGAATTTTCTTTAATAATCTCCCTCAAATAAATTTTGGACTTTGGAAATGAATCTAGTGTTATTAATCGGATAACCCTTGGGTAGTAGGTATTGTGACGAGATATCTTATAAACTCTTTCATAAAGCTTAGTGTGTTTAATACTTGAAAATGTTTTGTTGAAAACAATGTTTTAATTCGAGATTTTGAGTGTTATATTTCACTAGGGCTTGAAAGTTTGTATCAGGAAGTTTTATTTCAGTTGAGAGGAATCGGAATAGGAAAGTTTGGAGGGGAGGAAGGGATAGGAATAGAATCTCTTCCATTGTTTTCAGTGGGGAGTGGAGAATGTATCCGTACATTTTTGTTTTGTGTTGAGTATTATTATTTTTAGAATTTAATTGTTATGCACTGACGGTGTTAAACATATTTACACATTCATTCAACTAAATCACGCCTAAAAGATATTTGTTGAGATAATTTAGGAATTATCCTATAATTTTTTTAAAGTTTTCTTCTAATGCATGTTTTAAACTTCTCATGTGGAAGTTTTTGTCTAATAAAGAAAACGTTTTCCTTCCCATTTTGGTGTAAGGTGTGGGAGTTGGGACTACTGTCCTTTTTTCCTTCTCATTTCCTCCTTCCTTATCTTCAAAACGTTTTCCTTCCTGTGTTCAAAACTCCCAAACAAAATCATAGACGATGGGGAGGAAGGAAGTGGAATGGGGAGTTATATTGTAGGCCTAGTATATCGTTTATGAAGTAAATATCACCACCACTACTATTATCATTGTAATTATCATTTACAATTTAATTTTTATAATTGTGTGATCTGTAATGATATGTAGCTAGGAGTATTAACTCTTGATTTTTCATCGATAGTTTAGATTGTTTATTTTATGGTTAAGGTTATTTCATATTCACACTTCAATGTGAATTGAGGGAATTACATACAAATATGGCACTTACTCATAACATGAATTATAGATGTTTTCCAAGCAAACCCAAGAATGTTTGGATGAGATGGTAAAAGCACTATTTCAGCTTAATTAGATGTCAATGTTTCGAATTCAGTCATTGAAATTCAACAATATTAAATCTCTTAAAGTTTAGTAAAAAAAAAAAAAATTCTTATGTTTGGTTCTCTACTTATTTTATGTTTCCTAAATTGGTGTTTATCTTTTCTTCTGACTTACACAATATGGACATTTTAGATGATAGCTAAGAAAAAATTGTATTATTATTTTAAACTAGACTTCGACCCGAGCGATGCACGGGTTGTTTTATAAAGTCATAATTAAAACACATTGCACATCTAAAAAATGTAACATAGACTACACCTTAACTTCAAAACACCAAGTAAAAATGGCTCCCTCATAGTCATAACATCCCTACACAAATATTATGTCTTTGATGGTATCTCTTATATCAGTAAATTATGTCTTTGCAGTCCAACATAAAGTTTATCGTCATATTTCCCTAGTCATGGATGTTACCCAATGTGAGCATCTTTCAAAAGTTAATTAAAACAAAGAACAAATTAGCAAAACAAAAAGCAAATACATGGTTCAAAAATAAAATAGAATAGAAAATTGGAAAAGAAGAATTAACATAAATTGCTGCTTCGTTGAACTTATGGTTTTTTTGTTCCTGTTCATACTTTCTGCTCCAAGAATTAGCATTTAAGGGGATTAATTTTATTAGTTGTCAGTTAGAATACGATTAAATTCTTCAAAAAAAATTAGAATACGATTAGCGAAAAGGATACATAATATAGAATCCATTGACTACCTTCATTCCAATTTTGGTGTGTTGAGTCTCTTAAATAATGGACATTACTACTTTGTTGTAAAAAAACACACACAACAATGAGTTGTGAGCAACAAATTTGTAGATAGAAAAATTAACAAATGAATAAAAATCAAGTTGGCGTAGATTGTTCTGTCCGACACAATATTGTATTTGATCGTCACAATAAGCCGAGGATAATTAAAAGAAATCCAACATTATAAATGGTTCTCCAAAAAATCAAAAAAAGATGCAGAGAAAAATCAGAGGGAAAGTGGCATCAACGATGATATGAGAGAACCAAACCATAAGGAAAGTCACATCAACAGCCATAAGAAACATCATTTTCAAAATATAAAATGAGAATGAGAAGTAGAAACAGTTCAAGAACATACCAAATAACACATAAGCCATAAATATCTAATCTGCATGGCTTGTTTGCTGCCACGCCTATTATAAAGTATCTCAGTGGTTGAAACCTTATTTTAGGTTAAAGACAAAAGCAGAACAACTGAATAATTGTTACTTTGTAGAGCTTAACAGGACCACCATATCAAAGTAAAAAATAATTCACGCTGCACTGTAAAAGTTCAAAGTAACAAATAAAATAGGAAAAGAAATCGAGAATCTAATGTAGAAGAAGATGAAGGTACAAACCTTGTGCAACAGAGACACTCATATTTAGTAAAAAATCCAAACAGGAGCAGAACAATGATGAATTTTAGAGATAATCTGTCTATAACAACCGCATAAACAACATGCCTTCAACAATCTATTTATCTGCATTTTGTAGGAACTTAGCAAAAATAAATGAATGCTTTAAACTGATTCATATAAACGTCAATTGCAAGAACATATTAATATATAATATCAAAACAAAACAGAATAAGCACCATTACCTTATCCTCATATTCTCAAAACCTGCAAAAGAAAGTTCATTCAGAAAAATTACCTTTTTTCTTTTTTGAATCAGATTTGGGGAAAGAAAGAAAGTGGGGGGCGGTAGTGGGAAATAGGATTACTTGTTTTCCTTCTCTTTAATTGCATATATGTTTTGGAATCAAACATGTAGACATTATAAACATTAATGTCGTATTGGCAAATCATTGGATCTAGACCATCTTCAACCCGGTTTGTTATGAAACGATCGAAAAAAAAACAAAAGAAAAGGTGCAAAAATTACATCAATTTAAGTTATTAACTTTATTTTGTTACCAAATAATATTACCAGTTTGTGTTTCCGAATTCCTTCTTTCTCAACCTTCATATTCGATTACATTCATGTTAAAAGAACGACTAAAATAGGCAAATTGAAAATAGTAAACATGTTTCAAAAGTCAAAGTGAGAAAACAAAGTAATGTTATAATCTAGTGTAGTGATTTTTGCAAATAAAAAGGCAGAATAAATAACTTCAAGTAATTAATATAATATAGGAGAAACAAAGAGGTAGACAAAATTACACAAAAATTGTATCGATAAAAGTATATGAAAAGGAACTGCTATCAAAAAAGGAATTGCAATGACGTTAGCGACTTTTAAAAAAAAAATGACATTTTCATGTGCTACTTGATTCAATTCCCTGCAGACCTTTTTTTCATAAAAATTAATTAGGTCTGTCAAAAAGGGCGGGGTTATGGTTATTAGGTTCAATTGCACGATAATTAGAGAGATGAAAGTGAGTGAGAAATTATTTAGGAATTGTGAGATTGAAAGAAAGAGGGCCCATAATTTGTGTTGAATACATAACATTGAAGCAATTGCATATCATAAGAAACATTAGTACCTTGGTGGTAAGAGTTGTGATTTGGAAGCATATAGTACCTGATCGCCCCACGAGGAGTTTTTTCTACCTAACATTTAGTATTATAAAGATGTTAAATAAATTTTATGATTAAATGACTACTGGTTAAAAACAAGGGTCATGCTGACATGTGTGGTAAGAACACATGTTAATGAATAAAATATCACAATTCTCAATAAATAATTTTTATTTTTGGTATACTTAACATGTGCTTTGAAAACAAAACTAACTCATTTGCTACGTATTATGATAGAAAGTTAGAAACTGGTTCATTCAAAAAGTTTATGTTTTGCTCCATACAATTGAGATCATTTACGAAAAGGTGAAATAAACACCAAAAAGAAATAGGAATAAACTCTTTATTGGGTTGAATTTAAATTATGAATGATTTATACGTATATTCTTAAATTCAAGGACCTTCAAGAACCCATTTATTGGAATAACTCATTGGTGTATTTAATGGACAGACACTATATAAGACGAAAAGATTATACATGAAAACATAAAAATAAAAATAATAAAGAAGCGACCACAGTGGGAGTCGAACCCACGACCTTTTGATCCGAAGTCAAACGCGCTAATCCACTGCGCTATGCGGTCAACTGTTGAGATTCTTACGTATAATTTATACAAGTATATTCTTAACTATTTTAGTTGTTTTACATTTTTTTTCTTTTGAGGCCATTGTTTTCACTTTTGCTATTGTTTGATTATGTTATGTGTGACAGTGTGAGACAACAATTGAGTTTTGAAATTCATATAGGTGACAGTATATATATATGGACCGTAAATCTTACCATTTAGGTCTTAGGGCCCTACAGACAAGGGCTTGAACCCTTAGAGTAAGGTTGGGTGCCCTCCAGAAGGGCACAATGCCCACCTGACAATCATATATAACCTTAGGGAACTTTTCTAAAAAGAGACCCTCTGGGGGCGCCCTCAGCAGCCTATGAGGGCGCCCTAGTCATGGTTTTGACCCTTTACGATTTGGGTCCAAAACCATGACCGGATAGGCCCAAACTGAGGCTACAAATAGTAACATTGGGATCATTCCCAAGACATGACCTAAACAGACTCAGAAAACCCTAGTTTTCCTATATTGTACTCACAGTCAGTACAATATATATATATATATATATATATATATATATATGAGATATCTCCTCCAAACTTGAGGGTACCACAAAAATTAGTTAGTGTTAAATTGATATTTTGATGATAGATATTAATAGATTATCACTTCCTAGATTAGTGAACTTTATTTTATCTTTTTGTTTTCTACATAGCTTTCTGTTGCCATTGGGATAATTAATTATGCTGGTTTATCTGCTAGGACTTTTTGATTAATGGAGATTCCTTGCAATTTGAAGTTGGCTATACAACTATACTATACGATTTTATTATGTTATTTATTTCAGCATTACATGAAGTTGACTTAAATGAGTTAGTGAGAAAATTTACACTATGCACTTTTGTGCCCCACTCTTGCAGGAATTATACCTTGTACATTATTGATACTTGGTCTATTCTTCATTCCTGAGTCTTCAAGATGGCTAGTAAGCTTGTGAATCAGTATCCTCAATTTTCATTGAATATGTAATGTGATGCAAAAGTTAATTTGATTTGTGGAATATAGGCAAAAATGGGCATGACAAGAGAATTTGAAAATTCCTTGCAAAAGATAATTTACCTCCACAATACTTCACTTTTTTTTTTCCACTTCCAAAGAAGTCCAATGAGGATATTTAATGTTAAAATTATATGTCTCACAAAAATACTAAACAACAAACTCCACAATTCTCTTCTCATTCAAAGGTGTAGTACCCCAATTTTGTCCGACCAATTTAAAAAATTTTCAAAAATCAGTGATGATAACTTAATTTTATTTGCTCATGATTCTTATTTCCGGGTAAAATCTTAAACCCCAAAAGATATACCATCATTTCATTTGTTAACCTAATCACACAAAACATTACAACTTAGAAACAAAAAGACAAACTCAAAAGCAGCAAAAAAAATATATATGCACAAAAATGAAATGAAATAAAATGGTAAAGATATAGTAGAGTAGGGCATCATTGATTGACATGTATTGCTATTTCTATCCAAAAATCATTTTGCTTTAATCCTTGAATATCTACTACATTTCCTCTTCCTTAGTAAAGGATTGTAAGAGACATGTGGCCTCTGCGCTATGCTACTACCCCACGGTACCATTTCAATATTATGGCCATTGTAAATTATTTTACATTACATGTAAAGCAAGTAAACACTTAGCTATATTGAGAGTAATACCAATTTTTTTTCTTTTCTATGGTTAGAGGAGTGACTCGTAGCAAGGGGTTGAATTGAACCCACTCCTGCCCTTATTTCAGCATCAATGTTTTTATTTCTCTTCCTAATAAAACTATATTCTTGATCAAAAATGTAAATCATAAAAATTAAACTTATTTCTTTCTTCTTCTATGTCTCACTCCTCTGCATTTTTTCTGCAACAAACAAACAAAACCCTCAATTAAATTGTTTTACCATTTGGTTACGATGTATACCTCGACCTTATTTGTAGTATAAATTGGAGCACAAAATCAGTAGAGAAAGAGCTAGGCATGGAGAAAAGGAACGAAAAACACGTAGAAATAGAAAGAATACAAACAAAGAGGGATATTACAACTCTCATCTTCTTTTTTAACTCATCTCCATTCAAAAGCTCAAGTACTTACCATTTTCTACACAAAACTTGCCTTAAATATATTGTAGATCATTGTATCAAATCTTTGATCTGACTCTCATAACTAAAAAAGAGTTAACGTGAGTGATATTTTCACTGATATTACTGCCGTCACTCTCGGTGGTATTCGGAGTCAAATCAAAAATAAGATATCTCATATGAATGATCGATCTCTACGGTGTGTAGTTTGGACTTTAATACCACATAATGATATTTTTGACCTTGTCATTGAGAATCAAGAAAGACGAACAATTTGGGATTGTTAGGGCATTAATGAGAAATGAATGTTTAGTCCATGGATCGATTTGGAGTGGAAAAAACCGTTAAGAAAAACGATATTACACACCAATTTTTAGAGACATTTCAACTTCATTCTCACAGAAATTTCTTGGTAAGCATGATGGACATAGCATGCATAGGTAATACACATTCATCAAATTAAAAGTTGTACTAAATTTTCATGTTTTGAAGAAAGCTCAACAGGACATGAAGAATACACACATCAACAACCATCATTAAATTACATCAGACCAATTACTACTAATTTTGACAAATAAAACATTTAACAACCCGATTATACACAAGAGATAGAATCTGATATGCTCCTGATCAAAACTCAAAAATAAAACAACAAATCTTAAATTTTTTTAGCCTCGAAATGAAAAGCTTTTCCCAATACTTTTCCAAAATCTTTTTTTTTTTTAAACAAGAAACTCAAGTGTAAGAGCTTTAAATTTTAAACATAATTTTTATGATAGTAAACAAACATTAATAAATGATAAAAGTGATTTTTTTATATCATTTTTTTGATAAAACTGATTTTTTGATAAACAAAAATGATTTTTTGATAAAAATGAAAAATGTTAGGACTAGTTTGATATCATTTTTTTATGGAACTACGGTTCTGTTTGTTATAGCTTTTTTAAAATAGATTTTTATAGTGTAAAGTCTCTTTGCTCTATTTTTTTAACAATTTTTTTTTAAGAAAACTTTTAAATGAAAAATTTGTTTGAATAGCTTATCTTCAAATGTCATTCTAAATATTTCATCATATTGTTAATAATTATTTTTTGGATAATAAAATTTTAAAAAATCTCTAAAATAAGAAGCTATTTCAAATAGCTTTCATAAAAATAATTTTTGTTAGCAAATGTCAACATATAATTTTTACTATGTAAAATCTCTAACAATGAATATTTAAGTTAGCAAATGTCAACATATCTTTTTTAACTTATAACAAATGAGTTTGAAAAAAAGTTTAGAGTTTAAGGATTAACTGCTAAGCTACAGCACCACGTGTATGAGGCAACAGTTGGGCAATTTTTCTAAAAAAAGAAGAAGATAAGTATATCAAATTTACAAAAGATGGTTTCGATCAAATAAAAGAAAATTGTTTTCTATAATTTTAAGTGGTTGTAAATTAGCAAACATATATTGTATTTATATGGCTCGTAATTTACATCTATTTAAAATCATGAAGATGTAAGCAAAAGCAATGTACAACATTTCAATTTTGACCAAAAAAACCATTTTTACAAATTTTAAATAAAGGATAATTTTATAACTATCATACAATTACTTTCACATATCACCATATATTTTTAGACTATTACTCTCATACTAGATTTCATAAAATTCTCTTCATTTTATTAAAACAAAAACAAGTTATTTCAAGATAAATGATAATGATGATATGTGAGAGTAATTTTTATAATATTTTCTAAGAATGTCGAAAGCTTTTTGCTAGTGAAGATTTGATAACTAAAATCTTAAATGTTTAAGCAAGAATTAGCAACCCATTGTAACTGAAATAGACATATAGGTCGTTTGAAAGCTCGACGAATTTCCTCCCCGTCAATGGAGGGTTAAGTGAAAGTTATAACAACCGAACTAGGGATAGTCGATTCTTTCTTGAGTCTAGAAACTAATATGTGGGTCTTCAAGACCTTAAACTGAGTCAAAGCTCAATAAAATTGGACAATGAGTCATATAACTCACGCTCCCTATTGACAGCGCCACTAACCACAAGGAGCGATGAGTTTCAGCCAGTAAGAATAATTTTTCCTATAAATAAATACCTCATTTGTACAATTTATTAGACACACGATCAAACAAACACAAATTATTTTGACTATTTTTATCTATTTTCCATTCGGCATTTATCTCTACTTTACATGCATTTCTTATTCTATCAGCAAAAACCCAAAAACAACTATATTTAACGTTCTACTAGATTAGTTGATGAACCCATAACCAGTGGGAAAATATGACATTTACCAATGAAAAAATCGATTCTCCAGGTCAAGACTTTGTTTGGTGTATGCATTTGAGATCTGGAAACAATTTTGGCATTATGGATAAATCATCGGCATCAAGAAGGTTAAGCCAACAAAGATCGAATGAGGCTTCACAAACATTATGAATGCCAACACATGTGGCTACTCCTAGTGTTTTTGAGACACCACAAGTTGATTGTAGTAATGACAACATCTTTCATTAGATAACATACTGAAACGGGAACACAAGATATAATTTATCAAGTCTCTCAACAAACTAATAAGTTGGAGGCCAGACAAGCCAATTTGGGTGACAATTCTATCGCCTATCCCCCATAAGTAGTTTAACAAACATTGTTACTCAAATTAGTCAGTCGGTCATTTCTTCATTAGGACCTGGCATGTCCAGCCGAGACATATACAACATTTACCTTCTATACTTCTTATAAATCTAAGCCTATTATTTTTGTTATGGATAACGATGGCAAGTAGGACATATTGTATATTTCCCTTTTTAGCTGGCAACTAGTGTACATAGGAAGGCATCAGGCGTGGAAAAGTCACGAAATCAGCCAAGTTAACCTTATGATTAGACGATAATACATCTCAATTAAAAGAGAAAAACAAGTTTACCATTGTGGCAAGTGAAGCTGCAGGAGTTAGTAGCCTCAGACTAATCGCAACCGAATAAACAGATCAGAATGTCTAGTTTCCTACTTTTACGATGCAGTAATGATATTGTTCACCGTAGCCAGTTTATTTATGTTATATCATCCCACCACTCGATGGTATAAAGTCATGCTCCATTTTTTGGATTTCTTAAAAATGAACCCAACGAAATCTATTCCATCCCATACCACCATTTCCTTCTATTTTTCATTCACCCCAATTTGAGGTGTATGTAATCGAATATAACATTTTAATTAAATAATTACTCTTTTATCCCTATTTTTATTTCATCATTGAAATAATTCTACATCCCCTTTCTTCCTCGTTTCTTTTTCTATTTCTCAATTGCTTGTATAGTTGTGTTCTTCCTGTTGCTTCCGTTTCCTAATTCTTAAAGCTAAGTGCATCACGTCATCAACCAAACAACGAATTTTTTATAAGTTGATTTACATTTTCATGTGTTCGTTTGTCTTTATTAAAAACCCATTTTCATGTGTTATTGCTTTTTTATATTGTTCTGGACCGGCCAGAAGGCCAACCAGACAGCGACACGTGGACTAAACGCCCACCACTCCAAGGCGCGTCGCTTGAAGGCGCACACCAACAACAATGCACACCACCGTATCATAGCGCGCCTTCGTGCATCAAGTACCGTACACGTGTCCCCTAATCACACGCCGCATATTCCGGAGGCAGTTATTTTCACAAGCGCCTATATAAGGGTGAGGTAGCTTCACCCTTAAGGTACGATTCACTTTACACACACACTTTTCACGCACTCTTTCTCAGTTTCATTACTGACTTGATCATCAGAGTGCTAACGTGCCTGCAGGCACCTTTCGTTCCACTGCGAAGACTCGTCGCCGCCATACCGGAGCACCTTCCGCCATCGTTGCCTCCATTAGTTCCTCATCGGACAGATCATTTGGCGCTAGAAGGTGAGGATCGTTTGCCAACCGTCTCAGTCCAACGATCCACCACCGTAACCGTTTTCTATTACGCGTTCCTCCACCGTAACCGTTTTTGGTTACACGTTCCTCCACCGTAACGGTCGACAGTTACTGCTCCATCCACTAACGAAATGGCCGGAACTCGTAGGCGAGCCACCACGAGCCGTTCTTCCACTGTAAGGGAATCACGTTCCGTGATTCAAATCCTCCAAGATCGAACGATTCCAGTTCTGGAACCGGTGAATCAAGAAGAAAATGAGAATGTTACTGCTCCCGATGCAACGATCGATGCTCCTTCCTCCGCACCAATCGAAACGGCGTTGCCTCTTCCTCCAGGCATGGAAGACGTTCCTCTCCCTCCGCCAAATCCTCCACCGCCAGGGACGCGCGAGCTTTTGACAAACCTGGTAAACTTGCTCCAGCAACAGAGTAACAGGCTCAAGCACGTGGAAGAGATTCAGGATAAGATTCCAACTGAGATAGCTACTCATATCTCTCACATTCAATAATAAAAAGTTTAATCATTGCTTTGTAGTTTCCTCTATAAAGTGTGTGGATATCATTCTAATCTCAGTACAGAACGTTCTGAAGTATCCGGAATATTCTAATCTTTCTCTCAATTATGTATGTGCATGTTCTATCACATACAAACATGAATACTACATCTATTACCAGTTTCACCGAAAGAGCAAGTTATAGACATTATAACTAAATCTCTTCATCCTAAGTCATTTAACACATGCAAGCTAGAATGATTGATATATATTTCATCGAGGAGGGGGTGAAGGTGGGGTAAATTTAGTTAACTTGCTCATCAAGTGAGTTAGCAACTTAACTATTTGTAACAACTTTTTCAAGTAGAGTTAGTTCTAGTCTCAACTTTATTAAGATGTTCAAAACAAAAATGAAGTAATAATCATTTTGGTCCCTAAATGTGTAATAAGTAGTCACAATAATCCTTGATTGTGCAATATGTTAGTCAATATAGTTCATGACGCTAAAATAATCACTCAATATTCACAGTAAGTATTTATAAGGACTAATATAACAATAAGTAAGTATATTGAATGACTAATATGACAATGTCAATAAATATTTTAATGTCAGTGACTATTTTGACTAACGAAAAGTACAATCAGAGACTATTTTGAAATTTTAATGTATTGATAGACTATTGTTGCTATTCTTTGGCCATTCATGGATTAAAATGACAATTACCCCCAAACAAAAATGTATATGTGTAAAAAAAATAAAAAATGTATGAGTGAGTAAATAATTATACACTGTTGTCGTGTAAGAAAGCTTCCCAATCTCATCTTTTCTCTCCACACAACTCTCGTCGATCTTCTCTTTGAACAACACATACCCATACAACTTCAAACTCTTCTCATTCAATCTCACGTTCTCACTCAGGTACACATTCTCTCACTTGTGTAATTCACGAGCATGAATCTATGGAGTGTGGTTAATTTTTTATGGGTTTATTATAGATATATGGCAAAATCTCAATATCCTTCACCGACCCAAAATGGAAATCATGATTTTAAGTAAAAGGGTATGTGAAAAATCAAAACTTTAGGAATTTGAAACAAAATCAAAGACACCCCTTTGCAACAACCTCATTTCCTGTAATTGAAAACAATGTTGGTGGGATTTGTTGTTGTTTTTGAAGCATTAATGGGGTGAAATTTTTATTAAGTGAGTGAATGATGACGACTAAAGAATTAATTTTTGAGTGTTGTTGATTTAGCTCTATTTGATTGTTGTTGTTGATATGGAGGATAGTCTGACTCTGATTACTAGAGTCGGAGGAAGACCTAGATAAACTATTAAGAAAGATTTAGGCTTAAATGCACTTTTGGCCCCCTATGTTTGAAAAAGTTGCGATTTTGGTCCCCTTTTAAAAAAAATTGATTATTAGACCCCTAACTTTCGCCCCTTTTGTGAAACGTTGATTTTGACCAATTCAAAGCCTAGGTGGCATGTTCAACGCCCACGTGGCCACTCACTTAAGTGAGTTGTACGCCACGTGGTTATTATTCAATTAAAATTAAATAAAAAAGCCACATGTACATAATAGTAATTAAATAAATGAAAAAGAAAAAGAAAAAAAATGGAAAATCATCTTCAACCACAACCCATCTTCAAATCTTTCTCTTCATCACCAAAAATCACCTTCTTAACGGCACTCCTTCTTTATCATATAGCCCTTCAACCTCATCTTCTTCAACCATTTTCTCTTCCAAAATTTTCATCTATCTCTCTCGATTTTCACTCCCACTCATCTTCTTCACTATCACAAATTTCTTCTTTATCATGGCACAAAGAAAACGAATCAGCTAAAATTCACCTTCCTCAAAAGCCTCTGCTCATGATGCTTTAGCTTCCTCATTGTTATTCACTGTCATCATAATTCGTTTTGACCAGGTCCTCTCCCAATTCCCCCCACACCACCATCTCTACAACCTCTCCGCCTCCTCCCTCGGTTCCCTCAACCACCACTCCTCCACCGTCACCGCTCTCTCCTTCTACTCCCCACCTCACCTCCCTTTTCCTCGTAACCTCGTCTCCGCTGACGCTGACGGCTCGCTTGCGATTTTCGATGCCGACGGTTTTGTTTATCTTAAGACGCTTTCTGTTCATAGGAAAGGTGTTAATGATCTTGCTATTCATCCTCCTGGGAAGATTGCGTTGACTGTTTCGAGGGATTGTTGTTTTGCTATGGTGAATCTTGCTTATCACAGCTTGATGAGATTGTTAATTTTTGTTTTTTTTAATTCATAATTACACAAGTGTCTGCCACGTATGCGTTGACTTGGTCAAAATCAGCCTTTCGCAAAAGGGGCAAAAGTTAGGGGTCTAATAATCCATTTTTTTTAAAAGGGGGCCAAAATCGCAACTTTTTCAAACATAGGGGGCCAAAAGTGCATTTAAGCCAAAGATTTAATGGGTTGGACCGAAATATAGTTTATGATAAAACATTATGGCGTAATTTGTTCAGGTAGCCGACCCCACTTAGTGGGATAACACTTGGTTGCTTCTGTTGTTGTTGGTGCTCTTGATGTGCCCAAATGAGCCAAATAGTTGTCGTTCATTGTTTATATGGTGTTGATATGGTATTGGTCTGTGGTATTGCTTTTTGATGGTGACTGACAGTTGATGTTGTTAATATGATAAGTGTTAGATTTCTAGATTCTATTATATGCTAGAGTTAGTTAGAGATATTGAGAGAGTATAAGAATGTTTGAACTTTGTTTTTCATTAACTGAATATTGAATTAGTTAGTTACTTGCTTGATCAATCTATATATAGAATTGATCCTAACCGGCTTACCGGTTGCTAGTGACTGTCATTTGTCAGTCACTTAGCTACAGCTTGCTACAACTGTCATTTGACAGTTAGACAGTTATAAAGCTAACCTATAGGGCACTGCAAGCTCTATAAGTTATTTCTTTAATAATAAGTTATTTTGATAAATTATTCTAAACACTTTAGAAGGGCTTGTGTGATGAGAAAAGCCCAAATAAGTCTTCTAGATGGACGCCCTCATAGTCATTAAATTGGACATTCAATGATTCTTATTTCACTTTTCAGATCAACCTTCCAATGGCAGATAGCGGATTGTTAAAATTCCACTATGCAACAGTGCTATAGCGCCACTATAGGCGCTATTCGACAACATTGTATACTTAATAGCATATCGCAGAACAATAACTGTTAGTCCGCTATGCTATATCGCTATAGCGCCTCTGTAGCTGCTATTTAACAACATTGTAGCTACTTCAAGGATGTACTAAAGTTATTAATGCAAACACTAGGTGATAAAAAAACCAGAAAGGTTTTGAACAATGTTGTATACTTGTTTAATGTTGGAGGCAAAATTACTTCTGGCCTTCACAATAAAAAATCTAATGTCTCTCAGTCATACCAAATACAATCTGTCAAAACGGTGATAGACAATTTGACCAATACACTGAAAGTTAGTATTTTAATATTCAAACTTATCATACTTGATTAAGAGCCCAATATGTGCTTTTTCCTCTGCAATCATATGTTTCCCATTTTCTTATTTTGAATTCTTCCTTTACAATTTGATTGCAGGAAGTTTACACTCTAGGAGGTAGAAAAATTGCTTTTCAAAATGCACTTGCAGGGCCTTTGGGTTGTGTCCCAAAAGCTACAACAGTGAATACTCAAATGGGTGGTGGCTGCGATGAAGTACTATCGGCTAGCAATGTGTAGATAACACAACTTAGCTCTATCAGTAGAACTGAAGAAATTAGAAAGCATGTTACTAGGATTCAAGTATTCAATATTCGACTACTATAATTAACTTAAAGACAAAATCAAGAAGCCTTACAAATCTGGTAGGCAATGGCTAATTTTTACCTTTAATTTAATACTTTTTGGTTTGTGTTTATTCTGATATTATTGTCCACACATTGTATATATATAGAATATAATTTAATGAAGGACAACATGCTTTGGAAGTGCAGCATATAGAGCTTCTGGGTCTGGAGGAGGATTTACTAGAGGAGAAAATTTTGAGGTATGTTGTATGCATTAACCCTACTCAATATGTGTGGTTTGATGGAGCTCATACATCTGAGAGAGAATATCGCCAATTAGCTCAGCTAATGTGGAATGTGCCACCAACAAATACAGGGCCTTATACTGTGAAGTAGTTATTTAGATATACAAAATAGGGTCATAATGTTTTACAATATTTATTGTGATAATTAAGTACTACAATAATGTTTCCAGTGTATGATTCAAGTACAATCTATTAAATTTTATGATTTAATATTTATGTTTTTATTTTTATACACATGATTAGTATTTTTATTAAAGTTAAATTCTTTGCATCCCCTTACTTGGGGTCCTCGACACTGTATGACATGAGAGTGTGACAATCAGGAATTGTTTTCAGTTAGTAATTGTTCTCAAGTTTAATTATTTTATGATGCATTGCTGAGTTAATTTAGGTCTGATTTTGCTATTGAGACAGGTGTGAAAGGTGAAAGCATAGTGTGCTTCTCAAATTGTGTTTTTGTTAATGTTGTTATTCTGGTGCATCAGATAACACTGTTTGGGATCCTAGCTCAGTTGTAATTGAAGGAACCACAACACTCGTTGGGGTGGGAAAGCATATGCGACTATGTACAACACATATTTTTCTTCAACCATATATGGTGTCAGCTGCAAAGAATCATTCCCTTTATCTTTCAATGGCTACTCGAACCTATGGTATGAAAGATTTGACAGAACCTCGTCAAACTGTTCGTCATGCCGTGGTTGTTGTGACTGTTGTGCTCTCTCCACCTATAGAGTACCTGTAAAGCCTTGTCTTCTAAATGGGTTGAGGCAGTCCACTCTCCTTCAGTTGTCAGCAACTAGGAGGTTTATTTTCAGAGGTGAAAACCTTTACTGTTCTCGGGTTCCTTATGGTCTTGTTAGAGGCTCTTGTGAGCTTAAGTGCTCTACAAATGAAAGAAATGTTTGCAACACAAGCAGAAGAAGCAGAATAAAGGAAAGATGTGTTTGCTCAGCCTCACAGAAAGGGAGAGAAAGAGAAGATTTCCCTTCATTTACTTCTGATGAATCTGCATTAGTTCTCAGCTTTTTGAGTGAGGAAGCAGATAAAGATGCTACATGTACCAAATCGAAGAATGTGTCTTCATCCAACAGAACGGAAGCCAAGAAGAAGATAAATAATTTGAGTAGAGAGAGACATTTCAATTTGAGTGAGAAAACAAAAACAAAGAAAAAGAGAAATTTGAAGCAACATGAAGTATCCTCCATAGACTTGAGAAGAGAATGCGAAATAAATGACACTGAAAAGGAAGCCTTTACAAAAGGTGAAAACTGTAAGAAACAGAGAGATATGTCTAGCTGTTCATCTTATTACACACTCTCGTCCGGAGATTTCGAGAGTGACGTGGAAGTGCAGCATAATATGGGTTTGGAAGAATTTTCACTGGGATATGAGGAGGATGAAGCAAACCGCGTGGAGGGAAACGTAAAGGAAGAATTCAACAGGCAAAGAGTTGACCAAAAGAAGGGGCACGACGTTTCAAATAAAGAAAGAATTGTACTTGGTGCAGATATTGATTGGAATATAAGAAAGAAGTCCGAAAAAATGATGACTGAGGGAACCTTTCAGGAAACTGATACCACAAGAGAGCACCAATATATGCAGCGAAAAGGATCTACAATGCATGAATCTGGTTATGGAAAAGCTTCTATTTCACAGAAGCAAGTCCACAGTGAGGAAGATAATTCATCTTTTGTAGAACATTTGGATAAGAAAACAAACAAGGCATACATTCAAACAGGAAACAGAAGAAAGAATCAATCTTCATATGCACAAGACTCTGGTCGCGATGAAATTGAGACAACTTTATTATCAGGAAAAAGATTCAGTGGCAGTGAAGAGAACCTTGAAATATCCAACTCATTTAAGAAAACAAGTAATAACCATGAAAAGTTTGTTGGTTCTACTTCTACCACCGGAACGGAAAGCTTGAAATCAAAGAAAACATTTGGTGGCAAGGAAGGGAGTCTTGGGATATCAGAAACACGTTTGCAGGAAAGAAGCGATAAACATAAAAAATTTATTGGTTCTAATTCTACCACAACAAAGGATGTAATAGAGAGAAGTTCCCAAAATTATATAGGAAATTTTAAAATTGAAGACACTGAAAGGACCTCTGATACTAGGATGAAGAATATGGGAGAGAAAAAGAATTCGGTTTTGAGTTCTGCTCAGGGAGTGGAGTTGCAACACCGTAAAGGAGAGAAGACCATTGCACATGATAAAGACAGAAGAAAATCCCAACTGTTTTCTGAAGTATCACAAGTTCATGGGAGTCATGTTGAAGATACATCTATCCTGATGTCTAAAACTAGTGTGAAGAACCAGGAAGAAATATCATACTTAAGTTCACATGAAAGGGATACACGACTCCAAACTGATAGGAGGAGAACTCAGAGTGTTCAACATAGCAAAGGATATGAACATGTCAGCACTTTATCGGAAGGCTTTGACAGTGATGAAAAGCAAGTTTCAAGTTCTCAAATAACTTCTGAGAAGATTAGACTTATGCCAAAAAGTAAATCGGCATCAGCTGTTAAAACTAGAGAAAGTTCTTCCCAAACTGAAGAAAGGATTTTTGAATTTGCTAATGACCACCAAAGATCTAGGAACTCTTCTTCCCAAATGGGTAGAGTTTCAGCTCATGTTGAACAAACTGCTGGATTTGAAAGCCCTGATATCTACCTTGAAGCTTCAGAAAGTGGCTTTTCTGCTTTGTATGACAATTCGGGAAGAAGTCCTGCTATGTTTTCAGGATCACATTCCCAATATGAAAGTGATAAGTCATATAGTGAACCTTCTATTTTCATGACTCCAGAGGATGTGCTTGGTTCAGCTAATCGTTTAGAGGAATCATCAAAACAGTTTGTTGATGAGTTTGTGGAGAGGGTCAGGCATGAAGTCACAACTTCAGAAAGACAACCAGAGATAGAAGTTGCTGGAACAAAGTTGGCCTCTGATGTTGAGGATAATCAGATGAACAGTTCAAGGCAACAAGGCACTCAAAATGACTCTCAGTCAAAGAGTCATGAGTCCAGCCATTCCACTGGTTTTCTGGGCGCCAAAGGAATTTCTGACGAAATGTGGGATGTAAAAGAACCATTTGTTGGGCATGGTCCATCTTCTGAAGAACCAGAGATCAACAATGAAACTGCAAAACCAATTGTCAAAAGAACAGGAAGGTCCCTATGGAGTATACTTTCTGATATTGTTCAATTACGTTGGCGTTCACATGCTGGTTCCTCCACTTCTTCTGGGAGATCAGGTGACAGAAACTCACCAAACAAATCTGACAGTGAGACATGGCATTCTGGGCAGCAGCGTGAGGAAACTGGTAAAAGTGTGCTACCACAAGCCATGACTTCTGATAAGTCAAAACCAGGTACTCATTATACCCAAAGTGAGGGAGATGTGTCGGACACTAAAATATTGAAGGACAAAGGAAAACATATTGAAGTTGGATCATCTTCTCCAAATAAATTGGAAAGTGGATCAACATCAATAGGCACCTCATATGCTGCTGGAAAGGAATTTTCTAGTCGAACTGAAAATGAAAAAGATTTGAAAGTCACTACTTCTGGCTTAAAAAAAATGGAGTCGCCAAATCCATTATCTGTTAGAGGGCAACCTATTGCAGCAGAAATTGTAAATATCGGTGGATCTAACATTTCCAGAACTGAATCAGTGATGCCGATAAAAGAACCCGATGCTCCAGTGAAGACGGAAATGTCTGGCTCAGACAGAAAGGATGGAGAGTTGAAACAACGGAAGTTTCTGCGGAAAGGTCAGGTTTTAAGAGATAGGTTCGATGACTGGGAAGAAGCCTATAATGTTGAACTTGAGCAGCGACGAACTGATGAATTGTTCATGAAGGAAGCACTTTTGGAAGCCAGAAAGGCCGGTGATACTTGGGAGGTCCCTGTCGGTGCTGTTCTTGTGCAGCATGGAAAAATTATTGCAAGAGGATGCAACTTGTAAGCATCAATATTTATGCATTAGTTCATTCTTTCCAGTTATGTGAATTTTAATTTATATCAAAGTATCTGTTCCAGAGTAGAAGAGTTACGGGACTCCACAGCTCACGCAGAGATGGTCTGTATACGAGAAGCTTCAAAACATCTCAACTCATGGAGACTATCAGTAAGTTTTCCTGGTTTAAATTCAAAGTGTATTTTGATGTTATAACCAAAATTCATTTGATATGTTTCTCTTATATTATTTTTGAACCCATTTACTTACTAACTAATTATAGTATTCCACAACTTTTGTGTTATTGACAACATAACAGCAGACTTATTATTTTATAAATACTGAATAATTTCACCTCAAGTTGATGAAAGCAACCAAATGCTTGGTAGATTTGAAGGATAACTAAATAAAAATGCCTCTAAGGTCATGTTTGGTTTATAGTTACTAATGATGTACCTTTTCTCCAAAGGAGCTCTAGAGTTACTTTGAGTCCAAACTTAGATTTGCAGTTTTTCAACTGCAAAACCAAAAACGAACCCAAATGCCAAGTAGAATTGAGTTGGAGCATTTGTAATGTTGGCAATGGCATACACTATAGTCTATAGATGCCGCAATAGCAGTGTCACGTTGCATAACAGCCATGCAGTTTTATGAAAAATGCTGTTGTGTAGCTGCTACCCGATCATCCGATACATGTGATAAGCGTGAATGGTTTCTTAATTTTTTTGGAGTTTTATATGGTGATAGTTTCAATTGAGCCTTTAGTAGTTCATATTGGAACAGTTTAATAGTTGTTAAAATGTGTATATATATATATATATATATATATATTTTGCAGTTTGACATCAGTAAACTCAGTTGGGTTAGAAAGTTTGCCTTTCTTTAGGACACGTCTCGGAACTACTTTCGGGGATCATTGTTCAGTGTGGCTTAACTACAATAAACTATAGCCAAACCCATTATTCTCCCTTCTCTTGTGGCTTAACTACAATAAACTGGACCATTTACCTATTCGACCAAAGTCAAACCCATTTTTCCTAATACATTATTATTAGGTGAAATTATTGTGGGATATTTTAAATCATGCTCTTCCACTTGTACTGTGGGATTGCTTCTATTTTAGTGAGACTTGCATTAATTTTATACAATAATGAAGTGTGTTAAAAAGATTGTCGCTAAAGCTCTCTAGCAGAGTTCTCTATTAGAGATATAAGCCAAAACTATTTATGTTAAGCATTTCCCTTAGTTAGTATTAGAGTCTTGTGTACAGCTGACAAGTGTATGTGAGCCAGCTGTCCTATATATACCTATTGACTCAGTGCATGTAAACATAATTTCACTTTATACAATTCTAACAGAATCAGTTAGATTCAGATTCTCTCTCTTCTCTCTCTTCTCTCTCTCTTCACTTTTCTGTTACAAACCTTCACTCACCTCCATCAATGGTGATGGATTTCTAACATGGTATCATAGAGCTTCTTTTCGATCTTGAGGCATGTCTTCTCCTACGCCGTCTCAAACCGAAGCGCCACGCGTCACTGCTGCAGCTTCAAAAACATTCAAACAAGTCGTTTCCGTCAAACTCGACGATTCGAACTACCTCCAATGGAAGCAACAAGTCGAAGGAGTGTTGCGAGGAACGAAGATGGTGAAATACGTGATTTCGCCGCAAGTTCCACCGGTTTTTCTGACCGACGCTGCTCGCGAAGCCGGAACGGAGAATCCGGCGTATACGGAATGGGAAGAACAAGATTCGCTTCTCTGCACTTGGATTCTGTCCACTATTTCGTCTTCTCTACTCTCGCGTTTTGTGCGTCTTCGTCATTCTTGGCAAGTTTGGGAAGAAGTGCACAACTACTGCTTCACGCAGATGCGAACTCGGTCCAGACAACTCAGATCTGAACTTCGCGCCATTTCGAAAGGTTCGCGCACTATTACTGAGTTTATTGCACGCGTTCGCACCATCTCTGAGTCTCTCATGTCTATTGGTGACCCTGTCTCTCACCGTGACCTAATTGAAGTGGTTCTTGAGGCCTTACCTGAGGAGTTTAATCCTATTGTTGCTAGTGTTAATAGCAAAACTGAATTAGTCTCTCTGGATGAACTTGAATCCCAACTCCTTACTCTTGAAACAAGAAATGAAAAATTCAAGAAAGCTTTGGTTTCAGATCCTGCTTCTGTGAATTTAACACAATCCACTAATCCTGATGATAAGCAACCTGTGCCTCAGAATCAATTTGGTGCTTCTCCTGACCAGAATCCTGCTTTTCCTGGAAATTCCTTTGGGAACAATCAGTTTCAGTACACTAATCCCAATTTTGGTGGTAGAACTGGTCCAGCCAGAGGCAGAGGTTTCAGAGGTCGTTTCAGAGGCCGTGGTGGCCGTAATTCTGGCAGAGGTTATGTGCAGTGTCAGATATGCTACAAAAATGGTCATGATGCCAGCATCTGCTATTACAGGCTCTCTGTTCCTTCTGGTTTTGAAGGTTATGGTTCCTACAATGGAGGTTATGGTAACTATGGTGCTCAGGGCAGCTATGGTACACCACCAAATGTCTGGATGCAAGGCTCCACCCGTTCTCCTCTTGCTGGTTATCCTCCCAGATCAGGCTTCCCTCCACAGTTTGGACACTCTAGACCCCAAGCTCCTCAGGCCTTCCTAACTGGTAATGAGTCCATCAGTTCCAACTCCTTCAATCCAAACTGGTATCCTGATTCTGGAGCTACTCACCATGTGACACCAGATGCAAATAACTTGCTTGATGCCACTTCTCTATCAGGTTCTGACCAAGTTTATGTTGGCAATGGGCAAGGTTTGTCCATAACCTCTGTTGGTTCTATGAGTTTTCCCTCCACCTTTCACCCTCACACTACACTTAAACTGAATAATCTGTTACATGTTCCTTCTATCACCAAAAATCTTGTTAGTGTGAGTCAGTTTGCTAGAGATAATAATGTCTATTTTGAGTTCCATGCTAATGCTTGCTATGTCAAATCTCAGGGTTCTTCTAAGATTCTTCTAAGAGGACACCTTGGAGATGATGGTCTATACCAGTTTGCTCATTTAGCCATACATAAGCCTGCAGCTTCCAGTTTCCACAAGTCTGCTGTTTCATCCACTTGCAATGCAAACACTTGTGTTTCAAGCTCTGCTTTTCCTAGTTCTAGCTATCAATGTAATAATGTTGAAAGTTCTAGAACTTCAACTAGTAATGAGTCTGTTCAAAGTAATGAGTCTGTTCAAAATTTACCTTCATTGTACAAAATTTGGCACTATAGGCTTGGGCACCCTCACTATGAGGTGCTCAAATCTGTCATGCAACTTTGTAATCAAAATTTACCTAATAAAATGCTCTCTGATTTTTGTTCTGCATGCTGTTTGGGTAAAGCTCATAGACTTCCCTCCTTTTCTTCTACTGCCACATATACTAGACCTTTGGAACTCATCTTTTGTGATTTATGGGGACCTGCTCCAGTTGAGTCTTTTGGGGGTTTCTCCTACTTTTTGACCTGTGTTGATGCTTTTTCTCGTTTCACTTGGATTTTTCCTTTAAAGCTGAAGTCTCATACCTTCACAACCTTCCAAAACTTCAAAAGTATGGTAGAACTGCAATTTAACTCTTCCATCAAATCTGTTCAGACTGATGGTGGTGGTGAATTTCGCCCCTTTACACCCTATTTGACCAGCCTGGGTATCATTCACAGACTCACCTGCCCTCATACACACCATCAAAATGGGTCAGTAGAGAGGAAACACAGACATATAGTGGAAACTGGGTTGACCTTGCTAGCTCATGCCAAACTCCCCTTACATTTTTGGGATCATGCCTTTCTCACTGCTACTTACCTCATAAACAGAATGCCATCTGCAACCTTAGCCCACAAATCACCATTTTTCCTTCTACACCTGCAGTTCCCTGATTACAAGTTTCTTAAGAGCTTTGGCTGTGCATGCTTTCCTTTCATCAGACCCTACAGCTCACAGAAACTAGATTTTCATTCCAAAGAGTGCATTTTTCTAGGATACTCCTCCTCTCACAAGGGGTACAAATGTCTAGACTCCACAGGGAAGATTTTCATCTCTAAGGATGTTCTATTTAATGAGACCAGATATCCCTATGCAGAGTTGTTCTCCTCTGATCCCTCTCCACCTGTTCAACCTCATACACCAGTTTCATCTATTTTCCTTCCCACATTTTCTCCTACTCCCACTGTGTCTTCCTCAGGGAACTCTCCTTCTCAGTCTGTATCCACAGCTTATCCTTCTCCATCTCCTCCTCACCTGTCTCAGCATTCCAGTTCCTCTTCTCAGTCACCTGCACCTGGTACTCCTAGACCTGCAGGTTCTGACACTAACACATCTGTCCTCAATCCTACTCCCATCACTATATTACCCCCATCACCAGAAGTTACTCAGTCCCAGTCTCCTGCACCTCACAGTGTCAGTTCTACAGAACCTGTCTCCCCACCTTCCTCTCCTCTCCCTCCTCACCGTATTCACCCTCTCAACTCTCACTCTATGACTACTAGAGGGAAACGTGGTATTGTCCAACCCAGATTGCAACCCACCCTGCTTTTAACTCATATTGAACCAACAAGTTACAAACAGGCCATGCAAACACCTGAGTGGCTTCAAGCTATGCAAGCTGAGTACAATGCTCTCTTGACAAACAATACCTGGTCTCTTGTGTCTCTACCACCAGGGAGGCAAGCCATTGGGTGTAAATGGGTCTTTAGGCTGAAACAGAATCCTGATGGCAGCATTAACAAGCACAAAGCCAGACTGGTGGCCAAGGGGTTTCATCAGAAATCAGGGTTTGACTATAATGAAACCTTCTCTCCAGTGGTCAAACCTGTAACTGTGCGCACTGTGCTAACTCTGGCAGTCACCAATAAGTGGTATCTTCAGCAACTGGACATCAATAATGCCTTACTAAATGGTCTGCTGGAAGAGGAAGTGTACATGGTCCAACCTCCTGGGTTTGAAGCACCTGATACTTCTTTGGTATGTAAGCTCAACAGGGCCTTGTATGGGTTAAAACAAGCTCCTAGGGCCTGGTTCAACAGGTTAAAATCAGCACTGGTCAAGCTAGGCTTCAGTCCCAGCAGATGTGATCCCTCCTTATTTACTCTGCATGCCAATCATCAAACCACTTTCATCCTGGTTTATGTTGATGATATCATCATCACTGGTAGTTCAAAGACTCTAATTCAGAAACTTGTGCAACAACTAAATGCAGAATTTCACCTTAAAGACCTTGGACAGCTTGATTATTTTCTGGGTATTGAAGTTCATCACTCCCACTCTGGCTCTCTCCTCTTATCTCAGACTAAATATATCAAAGATCTATTGGTAAAGGCTAATATGGCTAGTGCTAACAGCATGGCATCCCCTATGGCTTCTAGTACAAAGCTCTCCAAATATGGCTCCAATCATGTTCCTGATGCAACCTTTTTCAGGTCTATAGTGGGAGCACTTCAGTATGCAACTGTCACTAGACCTGAAATATCCTTTTCAGTCAACAAGGTCTGCCAGTTTTTATCCTCTCCTCTTGAGGAGCACTGGAAGGCAGTCAAAAGAATTCTCAGATATTTACAAGGCACCATTAACCATGGTCTTCTCATCAAACCAGCTCCTATGCATAAGCCCCTATCTCTCACTGGCTTTTGTGATGCAGACTGGGCATCAGATCCAGATGACAGAAGAAGCACCTCAGGAGCCTGCCTTTATCTAGGTCCCAATCTTGTCAGCTGGTGGTCCAAGAAACAAACACTGGTAGCCAGGTCCAGTGCTGAAGCAGAATATAGGAGCTTAGCTCAGGCATCAGCTGAAATACTGTGGATGCAATCACTCTTAAAGGAACTCAGAGTCCCCATTCAAGTTCCTCAAGTTTTTTGTGATAATCTTAGTGCAGTGTCTTTGGCTCACAACCCTGTCTTGCATTCCAGGACAAAACACATGGAACTGGACATCTTCTTTGTCAGGGAAAAGGTTCTCAATAAAAGCCTGGTGGTCTCTCACATTCCTGCCCAGGACCAGTGGGCTGACATCCTCACAAAGCCACTCTCCACTGCCAGATTTCTACAACTCAGGGACAAACTGAGTGTGTCAGACACACCCTCAGTTTGAAGGGGGAATATTAGAGATATAAGCCAAAACTGTTTATGTTAAGCATTTCCCTTAGTTAGTATTAGAGTCTTGTGTACAGCTGGCAAGTGTATGTGAGCCAGCTGTCCTATATATACCTATTGACTCAGTGCATGTAAACATAATTTCACTTTATACAATTCTAACAGAATCAGTTAGATTCAGATTCTCTCTCTTCTCTCTCTTCTCTCTCTCTTCACTTTTCTGTTACAAACCTTCACTCACCTCCATCAATGGTGATGGATTTCTAACATTCTCAAATAGCAGCCAGGGAGGTGCAATGTGGGATTGCTGTGGCTAAATTTTTGACACCCATGGCCACATTGTGAAGGATGGTGATGGAATATCACAGAAATTGAATGGGTTAAATAATTTTTATTGATTGCAATTGATGAAAGGGGATAGTTACTATGAAGAGAATTCCAGAGCATTGCTCCTACCAGAGGAAATATTCTCCTATGTCACTAACAATAAACGTGCATAATCCATACGACACTACTCTCCTCAATATATTCCCCTCTGCTAACAGAATTCCCTAGATTTCAGGAACGTTTCCAGCCATGTCACTAACTTATTCTTCTCTTTCTTCCCCGTGCGGGTATACACTATCCACACCTCAGGATTGGGCCTTTCATTAACATTAGGCCCAATAGTTCTAACAGATGGCGTCGTATAGTGTAAATGGAGGATTAAAATGATCGACCTTTTGTCTTCCACCATGGTCCACCATCGATAACACTGCAATCTAGTTTCAATAATTTTCCGATAACCTGACCTTTAAATTCATGATTTGAAAGCCTTAAAAGATTATCTTTGGTTTTTATTTAACACATACCGGAGAAAGTGTATACTGTATGAAATTCCCTGTATGCTGTTCACCAGATTTCAATCCTGTATTACATAAAAGATCTATTGAAAAATTAAAACTTCATTTGTCAATGGGAAAGTTTGGGACTGCAGTCATTAGTCCCTTAATATAGACATGCAGTGTCCTTGATCCTTCATTATCATCAATTAACTAATCATTGTTCACAGTTTACTTAACAATAGCTGGTACTGTACAACTTTCCTGATGTGGTGTCCTAGATTCAAAAACAAACTCCATTTGCATATTTGGAATGTTGTCATTAGGATGTGATTACTTTATGGAAGGTTGCTCCCTAATTTTTATCTATTCATTGGTAATGTTAAAAAACCCATTTGCCGGATGTGGTATTTTATTTTTTTAATCAAAGAATCCATTTAGAAAGAAAGCAAAATACGGAGATAGGATACGATATCCTCCACAAGGGAACTACACAGCAAAAGTAAATCGGACCCCTAGAAAACAACCCAGTTGCTATGCGAATCTGATACAGCAGTCTGATAAGAGGACTGAACCAAACACGAAAGAGAAGAAAAAAATTAGAGAATAAACCCTCAATTTACTCCTTGAAGTATCACTCTCTCTTCAACTTAGCTCTAAAATATATTAAAATAAAAGGTAATCCTTAAAGTATATGAAATTTGTCAATTTAATCTCTAATGTTTATGAAAACCCATTTATTAGAGACTAAGTTGAGATACTGATACTTCGGGAACTTAATTGAGTCTTTATTCAAAAATTAGATTATGTTATAAAGTAGCGCTCTTTATTTTATCAATTTTATTAAGTAATGTTTGAAAACCAAGTTGCAGCAACAATCTCAATAAACAGTTCTGTAAAATCAAAGATTGAATTTCACAATAATTTGCACCCTAATATTATTTATTTGCAGAGACATAAAAATTGAGTATTCAGAGTATGTTAGGAAAGGGGGGATGATTCTGTTTGAATTGCTTTATGATGCATTAGGACTCAATTCCAGTTACCTTTCCCTAAGGCGGAATTAAGTTGAGACTTGAGAGTGATACTTCATAGACTAAATTGTAGGTTTTTATTCTAACAGCAAAGATTGAATTTCACAGTAACTGTAGCAGTTATGTTTAAACAAAACAAAAATCACCTAAAGCAATATTTGGTAGTAGGGAATTGGAGTAAGAGGAAAGTAAATTATGTGTGTATCTGGACCACATAGTAATATGATACATCTTGATTGATGGTTAATGTATGTTAGTTCTGGTATTTGATATACTTTGATAAATTAGTATGATGGCTAATTTGGACACAAATTTACCCTTGTCAGGAAACTACACTTTATGTAACGCTTGAACCCTGTGCAATGTGCGCTGGTGCCATTCTTCAGGCAAGAATAGATACTGTTGTGTGGGGAGCTCCCAATAAGCTTCTTGGAGCTGATGGCAGCTGGGTTAGGTATGCAGTCATGTCATTATACTTCTTTGTATTGTTCATAATTATATATGCAATGGCATAGAGTATCTAATGTTTGTTCATTCTATGTACCTTTATTTTCCTTGAGTAGTGCAAGCAACACTCACTCGAACACACTTTTCAACACTCACCCTCTTTTTGGGTGAAATGTACGTGGGTTCCACCATTTCGGGAAAAGGGACCACCATTTTGAAAATGGACCCCACATTAAATGGTGGGGCCTACATTCATTTTACCAAATACTAATCATTTTTCTATCGCCATCTCTGGTTAACTTGGTCAAGCCTTGAAAACACTTGAATAAGAGGAATTGAACACAGATATGATTTAGTTTATTATTACTATATAATAAGAAAAGGACTTGAGGACACATTTTTTAAAAAATTTGTGGGAGGGGAAATTATTATAAAATTGGAACCTTAGAGATCGAATCCGAGTAAGCTTAAACACACAATTCAATAAAAAATAGATGTTCATATTCAACTACTGTGTTTTGGGATGTGGTATTGTGCGATGCCTCTGCAACTCAATTCTTTGCTTAAAAGTAATATTCAACTACAGTATGGTCATTTAAAAAATGTTTCTAATCCCATTTTTATTGATCAAAGAGATTTCATTAATACGCACATTAAACATGGTATTGACTATGTATAATATGTTGTATGCTACAACCACATTGTCAACATTATATAATTACATTTAAACTTACTGCTAATTCAATTTTTGAGAACCTTGATGAGTTCAACTGGACCTCAGTCTTGTCTTGGAAATAAACAATGATAATGATGATATTTATGATATGACCAAAATTGCTTTGCAGGCTTTTCCCTGATGGAGGAGAAAGTGTCTCAGAAGCAAGAGATATACCTCCTGCACCAGTTCACCCATTCCATCCGAAAATAAAAATAAGAAGAGGAGTATTGGCGACAGAGTGTGCAGATGTAATGCAGCAATTCTTTCAACTGAGAAGGCGAAAGAAGAAAGAAGATCCACTTCCTGTTACTCCCCACCATCCTTCCAAGTTACTCAATAAGATACAAGACATCTTTCATGTAATGTTCTGTTTGTAAGAGAGCAGGTTCACTTCATATTTCCTCATGTTGAGTCATTTTCAAACTTGATGAATAATACAATATTTGTAATCTCTTGAGTAATTTTCATTCACCTATGAGCTGTTGTGGACTGTAGTTTCAACCACCAATTGCAACTTTCATTTCAAGTAATAACTCTGAATGCTGTCATAACAAGAAGAGAAAAGAAAATACTTGGTAAAATCATTTTGCATAAAACCTTTTATTCCTTCTCTCATTCAAGCCAATATTTTTTCTTTTTGGTTACAGAAGAGAAAACAAAGAAAAAGAAAATCAACTACTCCCTAGGAATGGAGATTCTCAAAGCATATGCAAGCATAGCAGTAGCAAGCTCCACCGGCGGAGATGAAACAATCTTCAGAGAGTTAAATAAATCAGCACATTGATTTCCTTCTTGAAGAGTATGTCGCAACTCCACACTCAAGTTCCTACTTATTTCCAGCTTAATGTTATACAAGACACCAGCGAACTCATGAAAAGGTTGGACCATTTCATTTACTCGTTTTATAGCAATGAGGGAGTCCCAATAATTCTGAAGGTTATTACCGTAGCCAATGTGACCATGAAAACCAATGATCCGATCACCATTACCAGATCTCACCAAGCCACCAAAACCAGCAACTCCAGGATTCAAGTCAACTATTTATCCAAATAACGAGTGAATGTATTCATTCATTCATACCTGAAATAAACAAAATTTTAAAATGATTATTGTAATTAATAGTTCTTGATCACATTCATTTTGTAACAGATTGCAAATGTCATTGAAAATTTTCAGTTTCATAAACTATTTAAAGTTGTTTGTTTTACGAATCAAACAATCTGATGTTTACAATTTTTTATGAACTAATTTATCAATTTATCCCCTAAACCAAAAACCATCCCTTCCATAATAATTTATGAAAATAAATGTGCTTGAAAGTTACACTGTAGCCATCACATTAACTTTTTTTGGTGACTTGAGACTTAAGATCACTAATTGTACGGAATGATTTTTTAGTTTGAGTAATGACAGATAACAAGGAGGGATGGAATTGAATAATTATGTTGTTTAGCGAGTGAGAGGAATGAAGTTGATCAATATCATAATGGAGTAAACTCTCAGTTTGATTCTTAAACTTGTGTGTGATAAATATTGAATTTATTTTCGTAGCATGATTTGCTATGTTATGGTTTTTTAGTAGATAATTGAAAACAAAAGTATAAGATTAATTCGTGTCAAAAAGATTTTAAAAAAAAGTGTTAGGATTCCTAATATATAAAAGAGTCTTGTACAACTCAGTTGGTAGCTATAAAGACAATAATATGTAAATGTTGAAGTTCAAATCTTGGATTTTTCACTTTTCACACCTAAAGTGTGTGAATGGCTAGTTGACAAAAAAAGTTATCTCTAAAAAGAAAACATAAGAAGAAACAAAAATCTCAAGAATAAATGTAGTAATTTTCTTTGACACGAGATTGTTATGATAATTATCAAGTTATTTATTGTATTTTAATTCTAAACACCTAATACATTAAAGTGTTTAGTTGAAAGAATATAGGATACAAATAAATATTTGCATACCTAATAATTAATCAAGACGAGACCTGCCAACTCATGGTAATATGTTTGAGTTCTATGATAAAATCAACACTCTGGCTAGAGATTTTGAACGAATGAAAAAATGAGAGGTTAACTTAATAGTGATTGGCAACTTAGAGTTAACCAAAGCTGTAAGGACATAAGAAAATATTATCGTATTATTTTTCTAGTGGTTCATGAAAGTAAATAAACTATTACTTCATGTTATATGGATATTAAGAGTGTTGATAGGCGTCTATAATGTGATTAATTTATTATTATTAGCTTAATATTAAATCTATATGTCTCACGCACATATACACTTGAATTAAGAGGTTAAATGAGTTAAGGAGTTAAACGTCAACCGTTCAAATCATAGCAAAGAAGAAAATATTAACATAACAATTAACATACTAATATTTGTCATTGAAAAAACATAGACACAAGAATGTTCTAATAATTGCTAAATAATTATTATATTATTTGATAATTAGATTATTAACCGTAATCAATCAAATAAAAAGTTTCCAAATGGAATATTATCATATTTTTACTAGCACTAAAAATACAAATAATATATTCTCTCCAAAAAAAATACAAATAATATATATAGATTGAGCATATTTATTTTAGAATAAATATTGAATTTAGCATATTTATTTTAGAACAAATATTGAAGGAATCAAGGAAGTCTTAACGGTTTGAATGTCTTGAAAATGTGTACTATGCAAACATTTTCAAAATGTGTTTTTCAACAATATAATGGACGGTGCACATAGAATAAAGTAGACCAAATGTGCTTATAATTATAAGGGAAATGTTAACGAGTGCCCGATGGTTATAATTTAAGCATAAAAAGTGGTAAAATTTTATAAAAGTGTGTGAATTTATTGCATTGGAAATTGAAGTCTTTAATATTTTTAAAGAATAATTTTTTTATTAGGAATGCTTAAGGAGTGCCCCAGGGGCACTCGTTAACAAGACCCTAATTATAAATAGGCAACCTCTCAAGAGAATAAAAATATACTACTACTTGTATTTTTTATTATCTCTTCTCCATTTTCTTCTACCACAAGTAACTCATAGTAAGTTTGCTTGAAGTTTTTTGTTCCAATATTTGAAAGTTGATAGTAAAATTAAATTAATCTTTGTGCAAATACATGTAAAGTCTTCATATTATTGAAGATTGATTTTTACTATCTAAGGACCGATTTTATTTCACTATACATGTTATGTTGCGAACACATTTTTTCTTTCAGGCATATATAACATTCCATTGCACTCTCCATTTTCCTTTGATACATCTGAAATCTGAAATCATGGTGAATGGCTCCTACAACTTTGTGTTTGGATGCATTTGCTGGATCAAAGAACAAACAGTGGGTATCATCTTTGAAACAATGGGGGCAATAAATCTTGCATCAGAGACCGATAATTAAGGAAATCTCAAAGGGTAAGGTTTTGGTAAAAGATGATGAATGGATATTTACAATTATTTCCTATTTATACATGCAAAAGATGAAGGAAATCTCAAAGGCCTAACCTTTTGAGGGAATTGTTTCCTATTTGTACTAGTGTCGTTAAGTCCCCAATTAGGTGCATGATTAAGTATCAATCCTTGATAGTTTCCTAAGATCATATGTCACAATCACAATTTTAACATATTGATTTTACTATTTAAAAACATTAAATTAATTTTTTTGACAAAATTAAATTAAGTTCTATTTGTATTTTTTTTTTTCGGATGTGAACTGAACATCATTTGCCCTAACAAAGTTACATTATCATGACTGATTTTAAACTCAAAACCTATAAATTAGAAGAAATCTTGTACCCTCTTATTCAAATGTCCTAGAGTGAGTTAATTTGTATATAAAAACAATGACTAAATCATATTACACAAATTAAAAGAATAATAAAGACATTATACTACATATTTGTGAGGACATATTAAATTATTGTATATATCAAATATCAACTACTCAAATAGTTTTCTACGTATTTTTTTTGACAAAAAATAATTTTTTTACATAATTATCTTTTTTTAGGAAAATTTTCTACATAATTAAAATCCAAAAAAAAAAAAACACTTTTGTGAGGACCGAACACATATTGATTAAATTTTTGCTAAAAAAACATTTTTTTGGCCAAGTAGCCTAGCGGCTAGATAAATTCACCTTTAAGGTGAATAAATGGAATGTCCAAGATTCGAACCCCGACTCTTGTATGTATTATGCATTATCCCTTACGAAGTGAACTAAACTCCCAGAGACAAAAAAAATATCTTATTTTAATTTGAGTATTTGCTAATGAATTCACTTTTAATATATCATCAATGTAATTTTTTTATATTAATAGCAAATCACTGTTATTTTATTTATTTAATTTCTATAATAAACAAACCACAACTTATATCATATAATTTTTTGAAGCAACAACTTTTTTGAGAGGTTGAAGCAACAACTTATCATACATGTATTTCGTAAAAAAAATACACTTATCATAAATTTTTTTGAAGGAAAAAAATTTATAATACATGTAACTTGGAAAATATTTTTTATTTGTACGTCTTTAAAAATTATTTAAGATAGGAGTAAGTGAAATTTTTCATCAAGAAAAAAGTAAGTGAAATATTCTTGTTTTCTTAGGGGAAGTGAAATATTCTTAATAATTTGAAGATCAAAATTTAAAAAAAAAATTGAAGATTAGTTTTTTTTTTGAAAGAAAATTGAAGATTATTATTAAGGGTTAAATATGTTTTTGGTCCTTATAAAATTGGGAACTTCTAAGTTTAGTCCTTACTTAATTTTAATAGGCTTTTTAGTCCCTATAAATAAAATTTACTTATAATTTTAGTCCCTGCTAAAACAAAGTTTGTTTAATTATCCTTAAACTCTTAAATTTTTGAACGATTTTTTTGAGACAAGTTTAGAACACTATGAAAGTTTCATTTACAAAAATTTAGAATTTTTTAACATGAAACGAATTAAATATGAATTTTAAACCGACAAAAGTTAAAGATAAAAGTAACAAAATCTGGACGTAGAAATCAAATTTTGCGATAATTTTTTGCGGATGAACTTTTAGTAATGTTCTTAACACGTCTGCAAAAAATTGTTCAAAAAAATTAAGAGTTTAAGCATAAATTAAACAAATTTGAATTGAGTAGGGACTAATACTGAGTGCCGAAATTTTTTTTAGGGATTAAAAGAACTATTAAAATTAAGTAAAAATTAAACTCAAAAGACCCCAATTTTATAAGACCAAAAACATATTTAACCCTATTATTAATCAACAAATATTTGTGAATTAGATCCTGTAAACCACAAAGCATAAGCAAAACGACAAAGCAGGGATCAAAACGACAATTCAAGTCTGAACTTCACGCATAGTGCAATTTCCTGCAATTCTCTTCCTAAATTTTCCATTTCTCTTCAATTCCCATCGCTGGAAGAGAAAACCCAATTTTCTCTCCAACATTTCGTTCCTTTTCCTTCCCAATTTTCGGTAAGTTCCATCAATCTCTGTATAATCTTCCATTTCCATAAACAATTGCCATAAAATTGAAAAAATCTTCAATTTCTCGCAAGATTCATCATTCACGGTGATTTTTTTTTTACAGTGGCTGTTATCCTTCAACAGTGACCGCTTCCAGAATCCAGATCTGAAAGAACGTGAACAATTGTTTGCGTTTTGGGGTTAAACGCTACCACCTTGATTTGGGATTTTTTTTATAACCGTTTTAAGCAATTGGGGTCTCTTAATTTGATGAATTTTATGTAATGAAGAGTTTTTAAGATTTGATTATTGAGATTTATGCAACTGGGTCGATTTGTGTGGCTTCTATAGAGGAAAAAAGTTTAATTTTTTCGAATTGGGTTATTCGTTTAACTGTTTTAAGACAATTGGGGTCTCTAAATTTGATTAATTTTATGTAATGAATAGTGTTGTGGATCCAATTATTGAGATTTTTGTAACTGGGTTGATGTGAGTGGGCGTTATAGAGGAAAAAATTTAAGTTTTTAGAATTTGGTTTTTGATTTCGATTTGGGAATTTGAAGATTAGGTTTAGTTTGTGAGAGTTTTTGTTTGATTTGGGTAGGAGTCATGTTCTATGGTGCAGTGGTATGGGACCCTTGGCTTATTGTTGCTCAAATTGTTTGTCTTCAATGTATGTACTATATCACACTTGGATTGCTCTTAACTGTTCTTGTTGGCACTCGCGTTTCTCGGTTGAGTCTTGTGTATTTCTTTGATTATGTTACCGTTACTACCTCTACCGTTACTGGTTGGTGCGTTTGTGCTTCATTTCTGCTCAGCTCAGCTGCAGGGTAATTGTTCTCTTCCACCTTTCTCACCGTACTAGTAGCTTTGTCAATGTTGTTCTATTACTTGAATTCGTAATTGGTAATTATTATTTATCAAATCACAATAGTCGTGTTGTGACTTTCTGTGTGTTTGGAAGAGTTTATTTATTTACAGTTCATTTGAGCTTATCATATGACATAAATATGTAAGTGTTTGAGAGAATTTATGAAAATAGCCCCAAGCTTGTAAATGGGTGTTCACTTTTACATCCATCTGTTCTCATTCTGTTGTACTGGACTACTGGGTGCACTTTTACAGTATGGGGAATCAAACAAAGAAGTTAATATTTGACCTTTTTGATAGAGATGCCTTTGTTTAGGAAAGTTAATGTGTCTGTGCTTGGAATGTAAAATTAGGGGATTTGATTTGGAAATCAATTCTTGTGTTTGGTATGTTAGAAGGAAATTACCTATATTTGAAATCCATTGAATTTTAATGTTTGAGATTTATGATAATTCTGTCAAATATGGTGTTTGTTATTATGTGATTACCTTGTGTAGAGGAAGGATTCGCTGGGGGAATGCTTAGCTGTTATGCATATATGGTTTGTTAAGTGAGATTATGTAGTAACTCTATGCTGTACTAACACCACCGATGTTGTATGCAGGGCTGTGTATATGCTTTTTTTGATTGAAAGATCAAAGAAGTGCTTGGATTTTTCAGCCACTATCTATATCATTCATCTTTGCATATGCATTGTGTATGGGGGTTGGCCCTCTTCTATAGCATGGTGGATTGTGAATGGTACTGGAATTGCCTTGATGGCTTTGCTAGGTGAATATCTGTGTATCAGACGCGAACTCCGGGAGATACCAATACCACGATATCGTTCAAGTAAGAACTTACTCCATTTTGGATGTTTGGCTGACAAATTTGACATGTGCTATTTGAAGAATTGTTTATCATTATATCGTTCAAGTAAGAATTTTTTATCATGTCTTTTCTTATTTCAGAAACCTGCATATATGTTTAAGCTGTCAAACTCAATTTACATTAGGAATCGTAGGAAGTCATTCATATTCTATATGTTGTGCTTGCTGTTCTTTTTTTTTATTATCCCCATGGAATATTTTAATAGACAAGAAGATTGATTGAGTTAGGAAGGCCTTGTATTCAGTGTCAATTCTAATATCAAAGTAGGTTCTTAGGATTGGTGCCCCGATCCATCATCAAGAAGTGAGATCCAAGTAGACATTTTCATACCTTATGTATAAGTTGGTCCTCATGTTTCTCTGACTGTTTTCCTAACCTTCGCCTTGAGGACAAGGTTACACTGATAGTGGTGGTTATTGATGGGCCTCTTAACTCATGGGACTTTAAGCTTGCTTGTTTACTGGAGAAGGAAGAGATGAATGAAGGGGGCAAGAACAGAACTGTGCTGGGCGAAGTTCGTTCTGACGGAGGGGGATATCCAGAACAGGTGGCAGTAGGAGAGTGGAGATAGGGGTGGTGTAATCTGTCAAGACTCACACATTGGTTGAGATGTAACCTGAAATTGCGTTTATAAGTGGTAGTCATCCCTCACCTTACAAATCAGTTTTGCAGGGTTAAATTAGGCACAAGTCAAATTCTAAGAAACTATTTAATCCCACATTGCCTAGAGAATAGAGATATGACCTTAGTCATGCTTATATAGATTGGCTTGTACTCACCTTTCTGGCTGATTTTATAGGGTTGCGTTAGGCTCACCTGTTATCGAGCCAAGACCATTAGATCACCCGTTATCGAACCACTGAGGTCATGCTCCATATGTCCAGTCTTGAGCATGAGGGTGTGTGTATTAATAGTCTCACATTGGATGAGATATGACTCGAATATAAGTTTATAATTGGTAGGCGTTGCTTACCTTACAAGTCGGTTTTGTAGGGTTAGGCCCGACCTAAATTCCAAGCGGTTTAGTTCCACACTGTCTAAAGATATGACCTAATAAATGTTTATAAATCTTGGGCTGTCTTTACCTTACAATTTGCTTTTGTAGAGTTGAGTTAGGCCCAACCAAAATTTAAGATGTAGGATCTTGAGTGACATGATTATAAAGGTAGTGGGAATTGGCAAGGATGGCAATCAATAATTTGGGTGATTGTGTGGTTGCTACTCCCACTGGCAAATAAGTTTTCCTTCTACAAATTATTTCCTTTTTGTTTCTACTTTTTTCTGCAGTCTGCAGTAATCAGGGCTTGTTCTATATTTTTTTGTAATATTTCTAAGGGAAATGCTAAAGAGTGCCCTTAGGGCATTGGTTAAGGGAATAAAAATAGAAATATTGTGTTGAAAAGGGGTGAAAAGTGGTGAATTCAACTTCTTAAAAATGTAAAAATTGTTATTTCCAATGCAAAACAACTACTTTTGGTTTCCTTAACATGTGCCCTTGTTAGCATGGCCCTATTTCTAAAGTCAACTCCAGTCCCTATCATATTTATGCTCCAATTAGGATTACGAATATTAATGCTTGGAGGGATAGGGCATTAATTATGCATCATGTTTTATATTATTAAATTAACTTGCTTATCTTATTGTAAACTATGCCGTCATGTGTTCCTGCTTAAAAACACCGCCATCATGTGTTCCTGCTTAAAAACACCGTCATCATGCGTTCCTGCTTAAAAACACCCGTCATGTGTTCCTGCTTAAAAACACCATTCAGCAACGAAGAATTTTCATTTTTGTGGACATAATGATATCCTGTTTATAATGTGCTAAACATTGGCTGGTTATTCCTGTGATTTAATACACTCAAATTTCTTTCAGATGTTTGATTGGCAGAAAGAAGTAACTCAAGTCTTGAATTCAAGAAAGGAGTTGTATTGCAGGATGATATACAACTTTTGATTCTATATATTGGATTATCTCGAAGATAAAGCCCATGTAGCGCATAGTTCTATTATGCCATTGAAATGCCTGCATTTACATTTCTATTCTTTAGTTGCAATAGAGTTTAAACATAGATAAACAGACAGAGACTAGGTACATAATTTTCCAGGAAGTTCTGAAAGTGTTATGTAGGTTATTCTCATTCCATTTCGTTTTTTCCTTCTTTTTAGCGATGCCGGTTAAGGTGGTGTGTTTAGTTGATTGAGCTTCTATTCTTTTTACCCTTTTTATGAGTTATTGGATCTATTTGGTTTCTTGGAAATATATATTAGTTCTGTGCCATTACTGGTTTACTTTTAAAGGGGTTGTATTACAGATTGGAGAATATGATGAATCACTCAATAAGATTCTTTTTTTTTTAACTTGTTTCTTGTGGTTGTTTGCACCTCAATTTTTGGTTGATCTTTCTATGTACAGACTACAGTTTAATTTCTAGTGTTGGTTCTTCTCTGCAATTCTTAACAAATAATAAAATTTGTTATGATATAAATTACAAATATATCCATCATTCATATGTTAATCCTGTTATGAAGTACAAATAACCACAATTGTGTACGTTGATGACAATATTTCTTCATTTTTATGTTAAAGGAATGAGATTTAATCTAGAATCTCTTCATCCCGAGTCATGGTAGTAAAGCTTGTATAAGTACAAATTACAAGTTAATTTACTTGTAGTTGGAGACTTTGTTTCTGTCAACAATCTGTCTCATTTATTATGTACTAGGTTTATTTTTAAAATTGGCATTAAGAATTTGAATTGAAAAAAGGAGAGAATATAGTCACATCCAAAATAGTGAGCAATATTCCTATGTAAAGTTATGTAAAAGGAGGAATGGAATGGATTTTGGTTCTCTATGGTGATGGAGCTATGCATTCAATATGTTCATGCAACTTGGACAATAGATTAAATCAAAGGTTTACATTCTGACTTTAGTAAATATGAGCAACTTTACCTACTCCACATTTTAAAAAAATCTACACAAAATTTTGTAAGTTTGCTTTCAGACGGGAAATATATCCATAATTTTAGTAACCACGTTTGGATGGCACAAAAACTGTTTTTTTTTTCTATGTACATATGAAGTGACATGGGGTGGTGGAAAAAATTCTTCCCTGTAAATCAGAGCCAAATTAGGTTTGCATAACAACGAAGTCGAGATATGAATTGTTTGATATTGATCTGATATCCAGATCAACGACTACTTGCATGCAAGGGATCTAAATTTTAGTGGAATACCTCATTTTTTTTATATAGAAAGTGGAACACCTCCATTTGTTGTTCATTTAAAATTTCTATTGATATTTATCCCTCAATGTCCACGGAATAAAGTCATCACAGCAGTTTTTGCTTGGATGCTCTTTCCCCTCCAACTAAAGCAAAAAATGGACTAGAGTAACATAGTACATACATAAAATAAAAGTAGCATCCTAGAATAAGAAACACTACTGAATTAAAACCAATGCCTTGATTTTCAAGGCTTTAATTTAAACAAAGTTGATTGTCTCATTAGGCAAAAAAACTTCCATAGTTAGTTTTTTTTCTAACTGCTGAAAGTTAGAAGCCATCATCTTTTTCTTTTTCCCTTTATTTTAGAAATTCATCAAGGCTGAGCTTTCCACGATGATGAAATGTCAGCCACAGCTTCTCCTACTGAGAGATACAATCCTTTCATTCCAAAGGAATCCAAAATATTTGACTCATGCAACTTTTCCATCACATTTCCAACAGGATTTGCCAACACAAGCTGCATCATTCAATCATAAATGTAAAGATTACAAAGAAAGCTTAGTGAAGTATTCTATTTAAGACATGTTTGAATTGATTTATTTAAGTTTGTCTACCGACATAAACAGTCTTGAATTGCTTAGAAGAGCTTATGAAAACAGTTTATAATATGGTCATACGTTGTTTTCAGCTTATTGCTATAAGTCATCCATGATAGCTTATGAAACTTATATAAAATCAATTTGACTTTGATTTATGTTTTGTTATAGAAATAGCTTATACATTAGCATTTATATGTTAAACGGTCATGTTATAAGCGCTTAATTGTTTATCCAAACAGTTAAATCTTCTTAAACATGTTAAAATTAGTATATACCAGTTTTGGAACTAGTGTTACAATTACCTGAAGTGATTTTTGTTCCAGCCTCCTTCTAAGTTCACATAATGTATCGATTCCACTTGTGTCTATGCCTGTTACGGCTGAAAATAAAAAGGAAAAACATCAAACTTTTAATTCAAAATACCTTGAAACTTCAATAACAAACTGCAAGCAAAACAAAATACATACCTGTCATGTCTAAAATTATGCATTTCAATGTACTTCCATTGAGTGCTACTACGCGTTCTTCCTCTTCTCGAACCCATCTCAGTATCCTAAAGAAAGAGAAAAACTCAAAATGCCTCGGACTAATCTTTGAAATGTACAAAACTTGACAAGCATACATATTGCCTTATAAATGTGCACCAGATACAAATATTTTTTTGCTTATATTTAAGTCGAGAGGGAGTATTATCTAACCTTTCTTGCAGGTAAGTTGCATTGGCAAAGTAGATGGGAGACTCAACAGCCAAAATGATAAATGCAGGAATCCTTATAGCTTCTTTATATTGGTTTAGGTTATGGAATATTGGTGTCCCTGGAATGTTTCCCAAAACTGATGTGTTTGGCCTAGAGACATGAAGCAGGATTTTGAAGACTGATATTGCCACCTAAAAAGATTTGGAAAATTCAGTTGAATAGTAATGAATATATTTTTAGCTTTTATAATAGTTATGATTGAAGTCAAATGTTTTTAATCATCTTACAGTTATGAATGATCGACAGTGAAATAATTTTTACATTGATGGTGTATATGAATTAAATCCTTTGTAAAAACAGAAAAGACATGTGAATTTTGAAGCTTACCGCAACTCCAAGGCCTAATGGAACTGAAATGAAGAGAACACCAAAGAAGGAGCACACACAAGCTAAGAAATCAAGCTTGTCAACCTTCCACAATTTGTATGCGGCTCGATAATCGATTAGACCAATAACAGCAGTGATGATAATGGCAGCTAAAACTACATTTGGCGTGTAATAGAATAGCGGCATGAGAAACAGAAGTGTCACAAGAACTGCTGATGCCATGATTATATTTGATACTGCTGTCTGTGCTCCAGCATTGTAGTTAACGGCTGATCGAGAAAAAGATCCTGCAAGTTTGTTTTTAAAAATTAGAATTGATATTTTTCTTAAAAAAAATTGATTTCTTTAACAACCACTTGTGATGAATCATTGCCTGTTGTGACATAACATGAAGAACAAGAGCCAGCTATGTTCATAAGACCAATAGCCATCATTTCTTTGTTTCCATCCACTTGGTAGTTCTGAAGTGAAGCAAATGTTCTTCCAACTGCAATTCCTTCCTGAAACATAAGTAAGTTGAAGTTGAGTTATTTGATGTATTTCATTTTTTTGTGTGGATAAACAGATAGTTAAGCTCTTAAAGCATAAGTACTTATCAACGAGTGTTTATGTATAAGCTATTTCTACATAAAAAAAAAAGTCAAACTATTTTCATATAAACTATAATTGTTTTCATAAGTTATCCTAGAGAGCTTAATAAGCTGAAAATAGCTTATAGACATGTCATAAGTTGTTTTCATAAGCTCCAAACAATGACATGTCCGTAAGCTGTTTTCAGCTTATTTCTACAAGCCTTTCACGATAGCTGATGGAAACAGCTTATAACTTATATGAAAACAGTTTTACTTTATTTTATCTTTTGCTATGGAAGTAACTTATATATAAACAGTTATTGATAAGCCCTTACGCTCTAAGCGCTTATTTTAAAACATGTAGTAGTTTTAGTGAAAAAATTCCATGACTGGTTATGTTTCTAAGTTTGTGAAAGCTTACAGTGAGAGACAAGATTCCAGTGACAAGTCCAGTTTTGATAGCAAGGGCCAAATGTGGACCACTGAAGTATAACATGTTTGATGATGGTGGATTAAGTCCCTTTGGCAATTCACCAATCTTCCAAAGAAAACAAAGCAAAATAGAGTTATTGATAAGATCATTTCTATTTAACTTCTCTTGTATGTTTGGATTAGCTCTAGTTTGGCAAAATCACAGTGCGCCCCGTGATTTTGTCAAAAGCTACGCTTTGAAGCTTCAACAGAATCACAACGTGACCGCGATCTCGCCAAAGTCAAACATTATTCCAAACATGCACTAAAAGTAACAAAGGTAGAGTGTCTTTTCTTACAATAGCTATTTTATTGATCTTATGTCTCATTGAAAAGACTAAAATAGTTGACAGAATAACTGAAGTCAATGGTGCAGCTGCTGAAATCCAGAATAATTTTGGCCTCTTCAAGCTCTGTCACAATTTAAAACTATATATAAGAATTTTTCATATATTAAGAAGCAAATGAAATTAAAATAATTATCACTTGTCAAAGCAAAAAAAATAGTCCATATATTTTATTATGCAAATTGCAAGATGAAGAATCTTACAATGTGTCTTGTTATCAACAGGAAGGCTAGGAAACTGAATCCTAGTAAAATGGTTTGCCATGACCACTGCAAAAAAAAAAATGTTAAAAAAAATTAATGGACATATATGTGTAATTAATTAAATTACACTTACATTTGCATCAATGGGACAAATATGTATTTTCATTTAAAAGTGACCCTTAATTGACTAACTATTCAATATGTCCATTCATGACAGAATCATAAAAAAAATTGAAAAATAGTTGGAATATGATTCCTAATTTTTTTTTAATGGACATATAGGTAATACATTACACTTACATTTGCATCATAGGACAACTATGTATTTTCAATCAAAAGTGACCCTTAATTGGCTAGGTACTCAATATGTCCATTCACGGCAGAATCAGAAGAAAGGAATTTTTTTTTTTGTTGATAATAATTGGAATATGATCCCTTGTGATATAGAAAGTCAAAGTAAAAAAATATCTACAAAAGTAGCTGGGATTCCAGTAAGCAATCTAAATCATAATGTTAATTCTTATTTCTTAAAACAGAATCAGTACTATAAGAATGTTTTGAAGAGTTTTGTGGTGGTGATTAATTTATTTCTTTTTATTTTTTCAGATGTAGCTTTACTCTCCTAACTAGTATTACTATTAATACTTTAAAAACTCTTTCAAAAAATTAATATTTTAAAAACTTGCAAAACATAATTTATTAGATTATTTTTTATTTTTTTGGTCAAGTAGTCTAGCGGCTAGATTCTCACACATTATGTGTGGAGAAGTGGTGAATCTTGCACATAATGTTTATGGTAGTTAACAATTGACTTATACTTACGGGATATTAGACTATAAATTATATAAGAAAATATACTGGCCGTCCCTATAAAAAATATTCTCAACTTAGATTCTTTAATGTATATTTTTAAAATTAAAAAAAAAAACATCAAAATCAAAATATACCTCGTCTCTTTCCTTGAATACAGAGACCAAAACAGGTACTATTTGCATCTTGCTGGTGAAATGAACTATTCCTAGCAACCCTTTGAGTTGTTGTAGTGACACAATGATTGCTGCACCAGCCATGAAACCTACCAATGTTGCCTTTGATAGAAAATCAATCACAAAGCCTAACCTGTATACACCTTCAATGGTTATTTTTTAATTTTAATCATAAAATATAATTTTACCTCTATTGTAACATATAATTTATCTTCTTTTTTGTTGAAAAAATATCAATTTGTGCATGATTGATTATTAGTACCTTAATACACCAAGAGAAGATTGGAATAAACCAGCAAAGAAAGTGGCAGTGAAAGCCAATTTAAGATAGAGAATTGGATCTTGACTATAAGAAACACTTTCACTTAACATTGATCCCATAACCAATGATGCAATTGAAACAGGACCAACACCAAGATGTCTAGAACTTCCAAGTACTGAATATATCAAAGCAGGCACAAAACTTGAATCTGCATGTAGTAATGATATACATAAGTTTAATTAAATATCAACCAATATAAAAATCCACAACAAAACAAAACAGTGAATGAATACTAACACAGTCCAATAATTGGTGGCAAGTTTGCAAGCTTGGCATAACTGATTCCCTGCAAAAATACAAAAAGAGAGAAAAAAAATAAAAAATAAAATCTTTTGGCAAGTTTCATTAAATTAAATATTAACTTATATCCTCAAAAATAAAATAAAAATAAAAATTAATCTATAATTGTAGTATACATTAACAAATGCAATCTCATGCATGCAAGATGAAACTGTGGCTATGATTAATAGTATTATGCAAGGTCTCAAATATTGTGCTCAACCACAATTAAAAGTTTGGTTTTGTAACTGCAATCAATGTTTGTAAAATAGTCAGTAGTAACATTTTATTTGATAAAAGTTTCCCATTTTACGAATTTTTAATAAAACAAACCACATCATGCTTGCAAGAACTTATAATGCAATGTTTAAAAAATCGTTGTATGCAACTACAATTGTGGTCGCATCGGTAACATCTATATGTACTCTTTTAATAAATGTTATTGCAACTTCAATTAAAAACTTCGATATTGTGACATACCTGAGGAATAGCGAGGCTAGCGATGGTGAGACCGGATATAATATCGGAGCGAAAAAGATAAAGGGTATACTCAGGACCCCATTGAAAAATTGGAAACATGTATTGAAGAGCCAGAAGAAACTTTGTGAAGGAAGTTTGGTTTTTGAATCCATGAAAAGGATCATCAGGAAAAAAGATTTCAGAGAGTCTATGTCTAAGTTTTTGAAGAGTGGTTCTTTGTGGTGGCAAACGAACCATATGAATTTCCAATGGTGATTGATACATTGGTATCTCTGATTGGATTTTAATGGTTTCAAAAGGATCAACTCTATTGGAATTCACACCCATTTTTTGTTAATGCTATGTGCTATGCTATGTTGTGTGCACAGCACAAGCCACTAAGTTGGTATTAATTTTGTGTCTGAAGAGAGAAGAGAGAGTGTGGCTATGAATTTATAGAGAGAGTAATGAATTGAATGAAGGAAGAAGTAGCTAGCCATTGAAATGGAATCAAGCCATGAAAAAGGTGGCAAGTGTTTGTCATTGTCGCGTGGAGGTTTATTGTTCTAAAGTTGTAGTTATTGGAATCTTGAAGGGGTTGTTCAGTCATATCCCTTTTTCCCAAATAAAAAATCTCATAAAAAATTGTTTTTAAGAAAATAATTAATTATGTTGATTTTAATTATGAAATCATTAATATTATTATTTACTTTTTATTAAGATATTATTATTATTATTATTATTATTATTATTTACAAAAATAGTCTTATTAATTATAGTTACTTTTGTATGATTGTCACCGTAGTACAGTTTAACCACCAAGTTTCGGATGCATTGGTGTGGTTCATCTATACCTAGCTATTCAAGGGACGGGGACAAAGGTTTTGGATTTTTCATATTGTCAAAGAGTTGAACAATCAAAATAGACGTCGAATGTCTTATCAAATTGAATGAAATTCGATAAATAAAAGCATATTAGTGAAAAAATAGAATAATAATTGCATTAGTATTCTAAAATGATAATTATTTAAAGATAGAGAAAAAAATACAACTGAGACACTTTTATAAGGCGGGGAGAGTATTCAAAATAAGCTGATAAGTTAGTTGATAACATATAAATATATAAGTTGTCGTTTTATGCTATTAACATGTATGATGTGAGTTTGTTTGCAGATTCATCATTTTTATTTTTAACGACTTTAAATTTGTTTTGTATTAATGTACTCTATCAATTTGAATGAATAAATATCGTTTATTTTTGTAAAAAAAAAAAACCAAAACACACATTGAGCGTCCTTATTGGTGGGTAATGTACTCTAGATTACCTTTAAAGAATGGTGGGTAATTTACCCACCAACCAATGAAAATGAGCAACTTATTGGTGGGGTCAGTTATAATGACTATTCATGATATTTATTGGTGGTATCCATGATAATTGACTTGATGTATGTGTAAAATTACTTCAGAAATGATAACTGAAGACAATAATCCAAACACAATAAAGACAAAATGGGTAATTTTGACATTTCAACATTAAAGGAGGGGCAATTTTGTAAAAGTCCAACCCACCCTCTTCCTTCTTCCTTCTTTACGTTCTCTCTCTTCCTCTCTCTTCTCTCATCGCTGTCAGCCACCATTCACCACCACCATCCTCATCGGTTACCACTACCATCGTTCTCGCCGTCATCATCGTTCGTTCAATCCGTTCACCACGACAACCGACTTCACGCCGTCGGCGACCCCCACTCCTCTCACACCACCGGGAATCAATACGCCATCGTCCTCACCAACACTGAATCATCACTGAGAAAACTCAACACAGATTTGTTCAAAACTCCGATGAGAGAGAACCGAGCCTAGATCCGTCCTCACCGTCGCAGATCCGTTCAAAACTCACACGAAAATAGGATAAAACGAAGAAAAGACGACGACGGTGGTCAGTGAGAGAACCGGCGAGAGATGTTGCAATTAACAGAGAGAAGGATGGTAGAGAGATAACGTTGAAGGAGAGAGAAGGAAAGGAAATTTTTTTTTTAAATAAAAAAGATGTATAAAGCTACATGGTCGTATGGTGTCTGTATTGTGTTTGGATTTTTGTGTTCAGTTATCATTTCTGAAATTACTTTATACTTTCTGTGTATACAAATAAAACTTTACTTTTACTTGACAAAATTAAATTCTTTTTTTTTTTGAAAAATTCTTATTTATTTATTTATACCATTAAAATACAAACAAATCAGAGATTTTCTTCTACAAACAAATAAATTGAAGTTTTTTTACAAGACAATCAAATCAATGTTAATTACATATAGTAAATGCAATAATATTTTCATTTTTTTAAGATGCCTAATCTTGGACCGAGGACCAGAGGTTGAGGAGACCCGTAACCAGGTAATCTAAGGAAACTAACATCATAGTATTTTCTTTAAATAGACTAAGAGTATGCAAAAACAACATTTTAAATATCTGATATTTCATTTATGTTGGCATTCTAAATACTCAACGATCATTTACAAACGAGAGGAAATTCTTTCAAGTCTTGATCTCTTGTGTTTTCTCAATTTGAGATATCTCTACCCTTAAATCCATTTCTCCGCTCTTTTAATTTCAAATTCTCTCATTTCTTTTTTCTCTCTCCTACCAAGTTAGTGGCTTGGATTGCACATGACTCTCATTGTGACATCATAGAATTTTCTCCCATATACAACACACTCCTAAATATTATTGAAAATAAAGAAAAAGAAAATACACAGTTGAATGACCAAATCAAAATCCAGAAAAAATGATACTACTAGTACGGAATACCAAGGGTCCGTTTAGATTAGTTTATTTTAGAGCTTATATAAAACAACTTATGTAAATAAATAAGTTTTTATTTATATGTTTTTAAAGTAGTTTATGAAAAAAAAACAGATTATGAAGATACAATTTTCGTTAGTAAAAGCTTATAAATAAAACTAAAAGCTAATTTATTTACATAAGCTATTTTTCATAAGCTCAAACCAAACGGTGTCCAAATCTATCTGAAAAGTCTTTTTCCTTTGGGCTCCCTAATAAGGTAAATGCATGAGAAATGGCGCTTGTAATGGAGATCCCTACCAATGTAATAGCAGCATCACTGAAGCAGGATCCAACTCAGTGCACTAAGAACAAATTCTCCAAATTCTACGGATGCTAATTATAATAAACATTGAAGCAGGATCCAATCCAGTTCCTCATTAATTGTGAATAATTTGTAATTTACAGTATTCAGTGCACTAACACCATTGACCTTTTGGATATTTAATCATAGTATTCATTATACGGCTGCGATAGGGTATTTAGTATTACATCATTAGAGTAGCAATAGAAATTTTGAAACACATAATTGTAAATCACAAATTTACAAATTATATTAAGTATTTTGTTGGTAAGACTAATTAATTGGTTATCCCGGATCTTTTTTTAATGGCAAAGAGATGTATTATATAATACCTCATATATCAACAAACGTACGAATCATTTTTCATAAAAAAAAATATATATAGTACGGATCTAGTTAAAAAATTTAAATAGATATGTGTAGAAGAGTTCCTTCAAAAAAAATTGTATAGAAGAGTCAGAAGATTCATCAATCATTTTTGTGTATTATTAGTTCCTAAAGGAAGTTGATAAATTGAGGGGAATGGGTCTCTAACATTTGCTAGAACATATATAAGGTGATATATGTACAAAAAACATTGATCATGTCGATCGCTTATATATTGTATGTCTTTAATTGATGCATCAGGTAAATGATCACATGTATGTTTGTTGTCACCTCACAACCAAAAGTTTGTGAGATTGTTTTCTCAACAAATTTGATTGAGATCTCATTTCTTAAAAAATTTCAAAAAACATTTGATAAGTAGTATCATATGTCAATTGAAATTGATATTGAACATCTAGTATTATATGTTCATAAAAAATAAAGTTGAAGATACATTATTTAAATTTCTAAAGTTAACTGTATAATTGATACTTTTGAGACCGTAACTTCCTAATTCTACTTTGAAAATATACAATCATGTATGTTGAGATGTTGATTTTCATCAAGACAAAAAATTACTATAATATGTAAGTTCTCCACTTAATTTACAATTTATTTTAGATTAATAAACTAATATTCTCATCTAAGTGAATTTTTTGATGTGTTGTGTATATTCTAGCTGCTCCAGTGTAATGCACTAAGATGAATCTTCAAAGAATGTTGGAAAAATATATTTAATATGAATCTCCATATATTAAAAATTATCTTGAGTCAATAATCGGAGACTTGTTTACATTCGAGTATGTTGATTATTAATTGATGGATTAATTTTCTCAAGATTAGGGGGACATAATAAGCTCCTGAAACTGTCAATATGAAGTGTCGCGGTGATTTTCGGAGATCAAACTATTGATTAGCGTTGACTCACTAATTTTATTTCACGACTGAACTTTTAAATTTTTTTAAATGAAAAGTGGAAAAAAGTTCTAAATTACCACATTTTTTAAAGATTAGGGTTCGGGGGTTAGTTACGTTTAGGGAAGGTGTTAGCACCCTAAACGTTCGTAGTACTCTACGAGAACCTCTTGATTTTATTTATTTATTTTGGCTATAACTTGCTTATTTTTTAAGAGACAGAATTAAAGTAGTGAGAAAAGAAAATGTTTTATTTTTTCATTTTTTATGATTTGGAAGGACAAGGTCCTTTGCCTACGTACCCGTGAGGGATCAAAACCTCGTAATTCGGGGTAAAAATGACGGTTGATTTGTTTCGTATTTTTTATTGGTTTTTAAAAAAGGTTTTAAAGATAAAATAAAGGCCAAGTGGCAAAATGAGATTGGTTTGTGTTTTTTAATTTTTTAAAAATGATTTAAGTGTTATTAAAGTGGATTAATGGTTATTTAAGAAAATAAAAGAGAAAAAAGGACACTTGATTGAAAATCAAGGTTTGTTTAGAAAAAGATTTTTTTGTGATTTTGATATTTGCATTTTTTTTTTTATAATGGACTAAGATTAAAACATAACTAAAAGTTAAATACGAGGAATTTCCGTGGTGACGTTGAATCACCACGAAATCCTTTTGAAAATAAACTAACCTAATATTTTTGTATTTTTTCTTTTGTAAAGCGAAATAAATAAAAAAATAAAAGACATAAAGCAGAATAAATAAAATGTGGGTGTCAGTGCATATTCTCATTTATATTTACATTTGCTCCTAAATACATTCTAATAAAAATAAAAATGACAAAATGATAAACAAAAAAACAAAATTGCAAATGCATTAAAATAAATATGCTAAGAATAAAAATAAAATGAAAATGCATGAAATAAAAGGAAAATAAAAAAAAATGCATGATGTGCTAAAAATAAAGGCAGTGAAATAAAATGCATGAAAATAAAAAAGGGACTAAAAAAATAAAATGCAAGAAAAGAAGTAAAAGGAAAAAGAAAAAAATAGAGAAACAGGGGGTGCAGAAGAAGGAAGGGGGGTGCAGGGAGCAGAAAAGGGGGGTGCAGAAAGTAAAATAGAAAGAACACAGAAGGAGAGGCAAATGGGCCGCGTGGGAAGCTCATTGGGCTGTAGGAGAAGGAAAAAACCAGACCGGTTCGGTTTGAGAGAACCGAACCGGTTCGGTATCTATAAATGCCCATAAGCCGGTTTTTTACTTCATTTTTTAAGATCTTTCTCTCTCTTCTCTTCCTCTCCCTCTCCCTTCTCTCTAAAGCTTAGCCACCAGAAAAATCTCCAGCGCGGTGGTTGGCCAGCGGCGCCACCATGCCGGAGCAAATTTTGTTCCCTTTTTTAAAAAAAAAATAGTTTTTCTAGACCCTCTCCTCTTCCCCTTAACGAATCCTACGTCCGTTTCTCTAAAAAATTCGTAAAAGATAACAGATCTGGATTTTTAGGAAAAAATCGGAGACTACCTTTGTGAAATATTGCTCGGTTTTTGGGCTTTGGCCACGGTTTTGTGGTGGTGGTTGAAGGAGGTAGCGTGGCCGAGTGTGTGTGTGGGTTAGGGGGGGCGCCGTGTGTTGGTTGTTGCTGGTAAGTGGCCGCGGTGAGGCTGGGTTTTTGCGTGGGTTTGAAGTGGTGGAATTGTGTTGGTTTAAGGGGGAAGGTCGTGTGTGTTGTAGGAGGGGTGAAGGGTGGCTCGCGGCTGTGCTTGGTTGTGTGGGTTATGGGAGAGGCCGTGAGTGGTTGTGGGTGAGGGAGGTATGGGGTGGAGGCCGCGTATGTGTGTGGTGAGGGAGGGGTGAAGGCGTGGTTTGTTGTAGGAGAGGAGTGGAGGCCGCGTGTGTGTGGTGAGGGAGGGGTGGAGGCGTGGTTTGTTGTAGGACTTTGGGGAATGGCCGCGGCTAGGTAGTGTGGTGGTGGGATGGTCGTGAGTTTGTGAGTGGTTGATTGTGTTTTTTGGTTCTTTGTGACTGAATTCTGAATTGGCTCCCCCCCCCCCCCTTCTACTGATGACTTGCCAGTGTACTAATACACCAAATTGCCATCATTGACCATAAAGGCCAATGAATGGCAGCTTAAATGACCAATTAAACAAAAATGTATTACAAAAATGTCAAAGTCAGATGTTTAAGAAAGGTAAGTAATAAAAAGGAAGAAAAAATAAATAATAAAAATGCTAAATAAAATAACAATAAAAAATATTTAAAAGAATAAAGATAAAAAATAAAATAAATAAATAATAATAATAAAAACAAAAAGACGGACCCGAACAAAACAAAAAAAATGAGGTATTTTAAAATACCTCTCTGTCGAAATTTCGTCTGAGACGACGAAAAAATCCGAACTAAAAAGATGAGTAAAAGAAATTTTAGGTCAAAAATTGGGGTATGACAGATGCCCCTATTTAAGTCTCTTCGTCCGGAGATTCGAAGATAAGATCTTTGATTCGGCGGGCCGAAGGGACTTAAATACAGAGTACGCCAATTTTGGACCTAAGAAAATGTGAAATGCTCGTGATGCAAATGTGAATGCACGACGACGAAGATGACCTGACCAGAGATAAAACAAAGTGATACCCGAGTTTGTTACAGCAAGGAAACCGACTCCACTAGGGAATAACATGATTTCACTGGGGAAGGAGTTGTCTACTATCGCACTAATTCAGAACGATAGCCTAACAAAGACAAAGACTGATGTTACCTACTATCGTGTAAATGATAGCTTAAAAAAGGTCAAAGAAGGAGACACTGTCTACTATCAACAAAGATGATAGCTTAAAGAAGACAGATGACGTGTATTACCTATTATCGTGTATTGATAGCTTAAAAAAGGTAATAGAAGGAGATACTGTCTACTACCAACAAAGATAATAGCTTAAAGAAGACAAATGACATGTATTACCTACTATCGTGTATTGATAACTTAAAAAAGGTAATAGAAGGAGACACTGTCTACTATCAACAAAGATGATAGCTTAAAGAAGACAGATGACATGTATTACCTACTATCGTGTATTGATAGCTTAAAAAAGGTAATAGAAGGAGACACTGTCTACTATCAACAAAGATGATAGCTTAAAGAAGACAGATGACATGTATTACCTACTATCATGTATTGATAGCTTAAAAAAGGTAATATAAAATGAAAAGACCTTGCCTACTATCGGTGTGCGGATAGCTTAAAAAAGGCAGACAAAAACATTTTACCTACTACCATTGTAGGGGTAGCTTAAAGAAGGTAAAATGTAAATGTCAGCTGTTCGGGATGTGACCGAACTTCCACTGACGACCAAACAAAAGGTAAATGTCAGTTGTGCAGGATGTTGCCGAACTGCCACTGACGACAAGAAACAAAGGTAAATGTCAGCTGTTCGGGATGTTGCCGAACTGCCACTGACGACAAGAAACAAAGGTAAATGTCAACTGTTCGGGATGTGACCGAACTGCCACTGACGACCAAACAAAAGGTAAATGTCAACTGTTCGGGATGTTCCCGAACTGCCACTGACGACAAGAAACAAAGGTAAATGTCAGCTGTTCGGGATGTTGCCGAACTGCCACTGACGACAAGAAACAAAGGTAAATGTCAGCTGTTCGGGATGTTGTCGAACTGCCACTGACGACAAAATGAAGTAAAGACATGCACAATCTATTCATTAAAGAACTGCCACTTGGCGAAAAGACCGCACAAGCTGTTCGTTAAAGAACTGCCACTTGGCGAAAGAGGGTGACATCTTTGGACCAGACACACTGGGGATGACACTTGGGGACAAAGAGAGTAAAAAATTGTTCATGATTGATTGACATGAAAAGCAAGACTCAGGGTGGTTAATGCAACCATGTATTGAATGATGTTATGTGCATGTTGTGTATGCATGAATGTGTATATGCATGAATGTATGTAAGACAATACGACTTGTATGACTCTATAGAGAATTGACTTGTGTGATAGTATAAATGTATGAAGGATTGACTTGTATGACTGTATAACTGATGGATTTGATGAGACAAGACTGGACATGTAAGATGGAAAGTGGACCGACGTTGTAGTACAAACACACGACAATCTTCATTGGGGATGGTGCCACTGGGACATATCAAAACATTGACGGGGTAAGGCCCGATGTATGCAACAACTGGTGGGGAGCAAACACTTCCTGGGGGAGACGTGTTAATCCAAAAACCTGGCAGAAGAACTGGTGTTTTTGTGGTCATGCTTTTTGTTTTTTCTTTTTTGAATCCCTAACTTTTGCCTGAATCGCCCTTTCGGGTTTTCGATCCACCGGGAATGTGTTCTTTTGTATGCCCCTAATTTTTGCCTGGACCGCCCTTTCGGGTTTTCGATCCACCGAGAATGTGTTCTTTTGTATGCCCCTAATTTTTGCCTGGACCGCCCTTTCGGGTTTTCGGTCCACCGGGACGCTCATTTTTGCTTAAGCCGCCTTTTCAGGTTTTCGACTCACCGAGCTTTTTTTTTTTGAGCAATTGACCATGTTTAACCTGCAGTGCAGAGTCTACCCGTTCTTGGGACGGATGTTGACGCACACTTCACTTATTCGTGAGTTCAGAGAGAATGTGTTTGTTGTTTATGCTTTCCAAAAATATAAAAAGATTTATAATTTTTTGAAAAATATTTTACTTCAAGTACTATCATCAAAAATAGAAGAAATTTTTATAAACAGAATAAATGGGAATTCCAAATAAAAGGCACAGGCTCAAATTTATTTTAACAGAGTGCTGGCCCGCCAATGGCGTGGCTCCACGGATCTCTCAAAAGTTTGGAAAATGGTAAATATAAGGGGAAGGTACGTTGAACACAATAACCGTTATTCTCCCTAACAACTTTGAATTCCACCGTTTAGATGCTTCAGATTTAGAGTCTCTTTGACAGCTAACGTGCCCCAAGTGAGTCATGGCCAACCTGATGCAGTTACTTTTTCTTTTGATCCTTAATTTTTGCATAGACCGCCCTTTCGGGTTCTCGATCTATCAGGATGATTATTTTCTGTTTCATGTCTCTAATTTTTGCCTGGACTGCCCTTTCGGGTTTTCAGTCCACCGAGACGCTCATTTTTGCCTAAGTCGCCCTTTCGGGTTTTCGACTTACCGAGCTGTTCTTTTTATTTTTAGACAAAGTATTTCTTGACTGCATCGACATTCACAGGAGGGGGAAGCTCATCACCATCCATAGTCGTAAGAGTCATTGCACCACCGGAGAAAGCTTCTCTTGACGACATATGGGCCTTCATAGTTAGGCGTCCATTTGCCCCTGGAATCGGGTTGAAAGGATAAAATCTTTCTGAGCACAATGTTTTCTTCTCGAAATTCACGGGGATGAACTTTCTCGTCAAAAGATTGTTTCATCCTCTTTTGGTATAACTGTAAGAGAAGGGGGTTGCCCCTGCTGATGTTCGTACCGAAGTACGATACTCATGCAAAATAAAAGGGAGCATCCCATGCCAATCCTTGTAGGTGACCACCATTTTCTGCCCTATCTTCATGATGTATTTTTTCTCTTTTTTTGTTTCTTTTTTTTTGCAGCTTCAATGGCACCATTCATCTGGGATTCGACCAGGAATATTGTAATGACAGTTCTTCGGAACCCAAGTTAACCCTTTCATACACTAATAACCGCGAGATCTCATCGGGAATCTCTTCGTCCTCTTCCTCTTCAGCTTCGTAGACAGGGGAATCAAAGTTGGGAGAGACAATAGGGTTACAGTGTTCAACGGGTTTATTGATGTTCAGTCTACATATGATTGATGATTGATTTTAGAAAATGAGTGAAAATGCAGACTTTTGAAATTGATTTACAATAAAATAAAATATTTTTGGGTTTTTTGTGTTACCATTTTCCAGAAAAAGCAAAGAATAAAAGGACATAGTCGGGGACAAAACGACTTTTTATTTGATGATGGCAATGCATAAAGCAAAAAGCCCTACAAAAGTTCACTTTCGTATCGGGCGGAACGAAAGGATTTATATATATTTTTTAAAACGAAAAGCAAAAACAACAAAATGTTATTTGGAACAATGAATAGCGGAAGGGACGTCAACAACGACCCAATTGCGGCAAACTCTGCCATGTGTCACAAAACTAGCTGCCACCTCCTCAAGATTGTCTTCAACTGGGTAAGCCTCTGAACAAACTTGCACCATATTAACAGATGCAGTCCCATGATCCGGTAGTGGATTAGCTTGCACATTGGGGTTCAAATCTTTGAAGGACAGGATACCAGCCTGGATCAACTTTTGGACTTCAGCTTTCAAGGCGTAACAATGCTCAATGTCGTGATCGGGTGCCCCTTGATGGAAAGCACAAGAGAGATTAGGTCTATACCCACGTGGCAACCTTTCAGGTACCCGAGGAGGCGCCTTAGTTTGGACAAGATTTTTCTCAAGCAAAGCGGGAAGCAACTCTGCATATGCCATAGGGATTGGATTAAAATGGGATATCCACTGAACCCGATTTTGTTGGGCGAACTGTTGGGGAGCCCGCTAGGGAGCCTGTTGTCGAGACTGTTGTTGGTACTGTTGTCGAGGCTGTCCATGGGCCACCATACTCACTTCTTGCTCTTTCTTTCTTGAGAAGTCATTTTTAAACTTCTTTGTACTGCTGGCAGCAAAAGCACTTTCCATAACTAAACGTCCCTCTCGGACTCCTTCCTCCAGGCGCATTCCCATATTAACCATTTCAGTGAAATCACTAGGCGCACTTGCAATCATCCGCTCGTAATAGAATGAACCAAGAGTATTTAGGAAAATCTTGGTCATTTCCTTCTCCTCTAAAGGTGGGTTAATCTGAGCAACAATCTCTCTCCATCTTTGGGCATACTCCTTGAAAGTCTCTTTGTCCTTTTGAGTCATGGCACGGAGTTGGTCTCTGTCTGGGGCCATGTCCAGGTTGTACTTGTATTGGCGAACAAAGGCTTCTCCCAAGTCATTGAAAGTTTGGATCCTGGTGCTGTCCAAACTCATGTATCATTTCAAGGCGGCACCAGTCAGACTGTCTTGGAAGTAGTGGATGAGTAGTTGATGATTATCTGTCTGGGTAGACATCTTCCTAGCATACATTACCAGGTGGCTTTGAGGACAGGTGTTCCCCTTGTACTTCTCAAATTCAGGGACCTTGAACTTGGGCGGGATCTTGACATTCGGCACTAAACAAAGGTCGTGGGCATTTTTCCCAAACAGATCTTTCCCTCGGAGGGCCTTGATTTCCCGTTGCATCTCTTCAAACTTTTCTTGGAAACCATCCATCCGATCTTGAGCCTCTACACTTTCTGCGTGGTAGATAAGCTCGTTGTCATATGGGGTGGTGTGAATCACTGGAGCTGAAAACGCCACAGTAGCCTAAGGAAAAGTAACACCGGGTTTAGGAGCAGAAGTTGCAGCAGGAATAGGGATGAATCCTTCACCGGAGCTAAGAGGCATGCCCCAGGGATATCCGTCGGGCATGGTGTATTGTGGAGCACTGGTGTGCGCTGTCGGAGCCGGAGTAGTAGCAGTCGTCAACTGAGCTAGAGAGCCAGGGGGAGGAGACGGTGGCTGAGTCTGTGTAGCTGCCAGCAGTTTCACTAACTCTGTTAATTCCTCGATCTTAGCCCGCATGGATGTCATCTCTCCCCGGAGTACCTGATTTTCTTGTTCCAAATGTTCCATTCTTTTTCTCTGATATGCTCTAGTGTTGTACGTGTAAGTCGGTTTCTGCTGAGGACGTCGGGCCACTTTCTTGGACTAGGCAGATGTACCTTTTTATGATGAAACAGAGGATGAGACTCGATTTGGAAACTATGAATGCAGTATGATGCATGATTTATGCTTATGCAAAAAGAAGAAAGATTTGTTATCGAAGGACTTTGTTGAAGTAATTGTAAACAACATGGTTTGAACATTTCATTTGAGCATCAAGGCATTACACAACAGTTCTTTTTTAGAAACCAAGCCAAGGGACCAATTCAAAAGTCCTTTAGTGGAAGCTAGATTTTAAAAAAAAAATATAAAGACTCCTAGCTTCCTTAAATTCAAAAAATCAGGGCTCTTGAAGGTGTACTTCCTAGTGCTCCTCTATGATGTTAAAAAAAAACTTGTTTAAGTCCTTCGATAATTAGATGAAAAAAATGTTTATGAATGAATGCATGCATGCATGGCTAAAGAACGGAGAAAACATGGTGAGGTTAGGTCCAAAATGTTGGAGTCAAGGGTAAACACGCCATTTGGTAAGGACTATGGTTTCACATGTACCTGTATCACGGGTTCTACCAAGTTCCCAAAGTCATTGACCACTTCCGAATATTGCCGGATTACGGGACTACTCCCGGTCCAGCAACGTTCGTAGGAAAGTCTCGTTTGAGTGTAGTATCGCGTATCAACCAATTCAAGACTACTCTTGATTAGCCACCTACGTCCTAAAAGCCAAGATGGGTTAAAGGTAACTCTAAAGGTCCTCAACTTCATAGGCGCTTAAAAATAACAATGTCAAACACGACTACTCATGTCGACATGGTATTACCTTTAAGAGACCTCCATTGAGTGGGGTTATATCACATGTACCAACACCCAAGACTACTCCTGGTATGGCACTTTGATTATACCACCATCCTATCTTATGTTTCTTTCAAGCCCAGGTGTAGGACTTATCTCACCACTCACGCAAAAAGAAAAAAAAAACACATAGGCACATATTTACATTTTTTTTTGTTTTAAGCAAGTTATATCACAAAATAATTAAATAAATTCAAGTTAGGCTCAGAAATTTTTTTTTTTTTACCCTATTGCGAAAAAAATTGATTTTTTTTACCCCCTTTGAAAAGTATTTACCAAAATGACCCACTTTCAATTTTTGGGGTTTTTTTTTTGTCGTTTAGTGTCATTACCGCCATTCCAATTGGCGGTAATGACAGAAAATGTTACTGTAGCGTGCAGAACATGTGAGAGCTTGCAGGAAAAAGCAATTTCGTTACTGTAGCAAGCATGGTAGGATACTGTTGCGTGGCAGGGGGCTGAGTAATGAGTAATGTGAGAGCTAACATTTTTTTAATTGTGATGGAACCCATTACCGCCAATTGGGCCGGCGGTAATGGGTATTTAATTTTTTTTTCTTCGTTTTTTAATTCCCCCCCCCCCTATAAATACCCAACAACACCCCTTTTGTCCAAATTAACTCAAATTTTTTCATACTTTTTCTCTCACTTCTTCTGCATTATGTCTGACTCTGGCTCAGATACAATTTCTCCTGATTCTCCTCGTCCTTCTTCTCCTTCCCCTTTAAGATTGGTCACTGTTAAATTTGATCAATATATACGACCTTTTGAAATGGTAGTAACTCCATGTATGACTTTAGTGGAGTTGAAAAATTATCTAAATCATATTTTTCGTCTAGCTAATGAGCCTTTACGAAAAGTCAGTGAGATTTATTACGGTGAGCGGTTTATCGATTTGGGATCGCATAAAGACTTTGATTATTATTACGAATACAAACTTCTGAAGAATGATGCTGATGTTCAAGATATGTTTTCGTCTGAAGAAAATGCACAAGGTCCATGGTATCTTGACGTTAAGTCAAAATAGTCGATACGTGGAGAATCAATTGTTTTAATGTTGTTTGTTTGCTTTTTTAAGTTAATGTAATTTGGTTTGAGTAGTGTTTTGATTAATTATTATATTTTCGTGTTTGTCTTTTCTCGTCTATTATATTATTTAATTAACATAATTAAAATAAACATTAAAATCATAATACGTGGATATTTTTTAAACGACGAAATTTGATTAAAGATTAAAAAAAGTCACAAATACTTATAAAAGCTCGGTTGAACACGTAATTGATAATGATATTAACTACTGGTTATTTAAGGTCGGACAATTTCTCCTAATATGTCCGGAATGCCGACACAACCCACACAGTCTCGGTGTCGGTCTTCTTTCTTCAACCTCCTCGTCCATTTCAGTCCTAATGCGAGTAGTATTGGGTCGACCTTTCTTTAGTCTTCGCATGTCTGGATTATGGCAAAGCTTTGGACCGTTGTAGGGGGGCCAATAACTCTTGTCGTGGACAACCTTAAATGATGTGTTGTAAATGGCATAAACACTCTTGTTTTTGAACACATCTGGAATAAGGGTTGTGTAGTCATAGTGAAATGAAGAACACGCGGTTATGACATGTGAACAAGGCAAATGCAAAGCTTGATATTTCCCACAATCACACCACCCTGCTTGGAGGTCCACCTTGAAAGTTCCCATTGGCCTTCCCTCCCTGTAGTTGACTGTCTCACGGACAGAGAAGGTATACCTCTCTCGGTCAAACTGTTCGACTTGATGGGTGTTGGACTTACCAATGTCATCCTTAATCACATTCTGGCAATATTCGCTGAACACATCTCCAGAACCCACCCTTGCAAACGCACTTTGAGCCCTTTCGGCAAAAAGACATGCCAACCTATAGTATGTTGATTGGACTATAGGTGTAATAGGGAGGTTGCGAGTTCCCTTAAACACAGAGTTCCATGACTCAACGATATTGCTTGTCATGTGGCCCCATCGTCGACCCCCGTCATATGCTTGAGTCCATTTTTCTTTTGGGATATTGTCCACCCAATCCAACGCACGCTGATTTGCCTCCTGGATTATACTGCGGTAGTAATCAAACATGGGTATGTTTAGGGCATATCCTGTATATGATGGAAAAAAATTCAGTCAGATAAATTTTTTAATAAAAACATTGATTAAAAAATTTGTAAGAAAAGATTTATACCCATATTATTTACTACATCCTTTAAATCTCCATCCTTGATTGTCCTCATGAAGTTTTGCTTGATGTGTCTGATGCAGTACGCATGAGTTGAGCCAGTTTCTTGCCAACCTTTCCGTGGGTCGTTGAATGCGCTTTTAATCGATTCATGTCTGTCGGAGATCATGCAGACGGCTAGTTCTCGTGTGACATGCCTTTTAAGATTTTTAAGGAAAAAACTCCATCCCTCCTTTGTCTCACCTTCGACAAGTGCAAAGGCGATTGGAATTGTTTTGTTGTTACCATCTTGCGCAACTGCGAGCAACAACGTTCCCTTGTACTTGCCATACAACCACGTTCCGTTGACATGGACAACTGGTTTACAATACTTAAACCCATTGATGCATGGATAGAAGGCCCAGAATAGACGATGAAACTGTGTCTCTCCGTTCGCGGCAATTCGCGTCTTCAAATCGAAGACTGTTCCTGGCATTGTCTCCTTCATCACGTTCAGCCATTGGGGAAGAACATTATAAGATTCCTCCCAATTCCGGTAAATCGATTCGATTGTCGCGTTCTTTGCCTTCCACGCCTTTCTGTAGGTGGTTGTGTAGTTAAACTTTTCTCTTATATGCGCAATGATCAACTTCGGCTTTGTGGAGGCATCTGCATGCACAAGGGTTTTGATGCTGTCACTTATAATTTTGTAGTTGAGCTTGCGATGATCTTGTGACATTGAAGACGATGTGCAGTTGTGTGGACCGTTCATGGTCCCAATTTTCCATTTGCCACTCCTTTTTCTGTAGGACGCTCTCAACTTAAATTGACATGTCTCGTGTGTACATTGAATAACATATCTTCCTGGATCGGAGTGTATAACAACGTAATCCAGTGAACGTCTGATGTGGAATGACTTGATGGCATGCAAACAATCTTCTTTGGTGTGAAACGTCATTCCTACCGCAATAGCCCCATCGAAGGCAACATTCGTATTCCAGTGATCGTCGGTGGGTATAGCATCATATGCAGCAACATCAACGTTACGCATATGTAGCGGTGGACAATAAGCGGCTCTGATCGGTACTGCCTCTTGCGGTGGTTGTGCTGGTTGTGCTTGTGCGCCAGGAAAAATGTTGTCGAAGATGTATTCATCCCCATCGTCTTCTTCGTCATCCTCATGCTGAAGTGATTCGTCTTCGTCACTTTCACTACTACATACTTCTTCTTGAATGTTATCTGGAATGTCTTGAAATTGTTGGCGGAAGATTTCTGGTAGTGGTGTTTGTGTTTGTGGTTGCGGTTGGGTTTGAGGTGGCGGTTGTGAAGACGATGGTTCAAATTCACACTGTGTCTGTGAGAATGGTTGTGATGAAAATGGTTCATATTCGTCATGTGGTTGTGAGAAAGGTTGTGCTGAAAATGGTTGATATTCGTATTGTGTGTGTGAGAAAGGTTGGGTGTACGGTAAATTTTGTGAAGACGACGGTTGAAAATCATATTGATTTTGTGCCGGTTCGTTTTCATACGGTGGTGTTTGAGTGTGCTGTGGTACTTGAAGGGGTTGTGGTGTTTGACGAGGTTGTGGAAACTCGTTATTTACTACCGTAACTGATAACTCAACTGCACCGAGTACCTGAAAAGATTTATAACTGACAAACATATCTGCAACGTCATCGTTATCAAAAATTTCTACGTCGTTGTATTGGACATGACCTGCAGCAAAGCTCTGTGGTGCTCGGTAAATAATTTTAGATATCACTTGAGAATCACTTAGGCGTAGCTTTTGCTTTATTCTTTTTTTCAAGTGATCAAACGTGCTTTTGATACTCATGTTAAAACATTTTCTTCGTTCACTTTCAAAAAATGAACCAAACTGGTTTCTTAAAACTTTTTCATTGTAATGAACAATGAAAAATACATTTTCTGGTGTGTGTACCATAGCTGTTTGTTTTCTATGTGTGGTATAACAATTTGCATGTTATAAATTGTTACGATTCCATACATTTATAGGCAAGCAAGTATGACACGTGGAGTGTTACGATTGGCTACTTCATTACAGCCAAATAAAATGGCGGTAATGAGTTACTTTTGGTCAGGTTCTACAGTACAATGCAGGCTAAAAACAAATGGAAAAGAACACGCAGACGGCTGAAATTTTAAACAACAAAAGCCATGCATGCGCACTGCCACGTGGCAAGAATTTGTTGGCTAATTCATTACCGCCACTCCATTTGGCGGTAATGAGTCTTCTCCAACACGTGAAATCACATGGCATGGCAGGTAGATGTTTTCATATGCTTCCTATTCCAATAATTAAAAGCAATAAAACTTAACAAGGCAAGGCATGGCAATAAATCACACGTGGAATAACAAAGAGGAAAGCATGCAAGTGAATAATGCAAGGCAATAATGCAAGGCATATTAATTATCAGTATAAATAGATGCACAAGGATAACGCTTTCCTCACAATACGAAGCAATTCTTCCTGTCATATTTTGCAGTTTCAAAATACAAAATTCTTAAGTTTCCTGTCATATTTTGCAATTCAAGATGGAACAATTCCTTCATCTAGGCAACCAACATAGATCCCGTCATATTTCAGAAACACTAAATGTAAGTTTATTTTATTAATTTTATCTGTTTATTTATTCCGTTAAATTCGTCAATTTATTTATTTCACACAGTATATAATTCACAAAATCAATTAAAACTCTCAAATGTGGATGATTAATCGTTCGTTAATTTTTAATTGTAGGACGAGGAAAAACATTATATTCGGAATTGCTGTCATATAGTGGAATTTGCCGTGCCGCCGTCCATTGTTGATATGTTAAAGGTGGCTGGTTTATGGGAAGTTACAAAGATTAATAAATACAGGGTCGATAATCGTCTAATAACCGCTTTATTAGAACGATGGAGGCCAGAGACACACACATTTCTATTTCCTTCCGGCGAGTGTACTATTACGTTAGAAGACGTTCATATGCTCCTTGGTTTAAAGGTAAACGGTGCACCGGTTACGGGACCTACGACCGTAAAATGGGAATTAGTTGAAGAAATTTTAGGCGCAATGCCTAATAAAAAAAGGCGTGACGGTCTGCAAATAAGATTAAGTTGGTTAGAATCTTATATTGTAGGTCACGGGGAAGTAGGTCCCCCCACAGTTCAGCACCTGTTTATAGCATATGTCTTATACTTGATAGACACTCGTTTAATGCCTAATTTTTCTGGCAACCTTGTACATATAAAATGGTTGCCATTGTTGAATAAATCACCAGAGGAGGTTGGACAGTACAGTTGGGGTTCTGCTTGTTTGGCCACGCTTTACAGAGGTATGTGTGACGCCGCAAAAAATGGCGTAAGTGACACAACTGGGTGCACAATACTCCTACAGGCATGGGCTTGGTCAAGAATGTCATGCATATCTCCCGTGCCGAGAAACCCACCACAAGCTGAAAGACAACCTCCTTTGGCAACTATGTAAGTTAAATAAATATATTATTTATTATTAATTTTTAAATTCAATTATCAGGTATATTAATTATCTCGTTTTAATAATATTAACTAGATGGCTAGAACGTGGGAGTAAATATATGGAAAATCCTCGGCATAATCTCCTTTCAACACGTTCAAAAATAGACAATATGACATATGATCAGGTTTGAAACTTAACTTTTTTTTCCAGGATTAATTTTTTAGCAACATTAGAATACTAACATTCCTCTTTTTTAAACAGTTTTGCTGGAGGCCCTATCTCCACTTCCATTACAACAACGAAGAGGAAAGTCAGATATGGTCTGCAAACACATATCTCATCTGTTTCGAGATAGTCGAAATGCATCATACAGATAGAGTCAGACTACAATTTGGCTTACCTCAACTTCCACCCGCCGTGCCAGAAGATATGAGACATTTCCACGAGATATCTTTGGCGAATAAAAAAATAAAAGGCTCGTGGGGAGATCAATTTCAGTTTCAAATACAAAATTGGAACAATCGTCTTCAATTAGCACTTGACGGAGTTAAATATAACCACTTGGTTTATCCAAACCGTCAATATTTTGCATGGTATTGGACCTTTTTTAGAGATCATCTGTGGATTTCTAGAGAAGCGCTACTGCGAAACCCAATGGTTGAATGTTCCAGAATTTTACAACAACTGTCGTCGGAATATCCCGCAGCACCAGCAACCTATCAAACACCACCAGACCACTCCTTTGTGCCAGATGCAAACATCTGGTCAGATACCCCACCACCCTTTAGCCAATTCATCACACCTACACCCACATACTTTGACCCAAGCTTCAACCAATCCACCAGCTACAACTACAACCAGACCTACCAATCCCCACCACAATCCACAAACCAGTTCCCGCAACACTCCCCAATACCATACCCTAGCTACTCCCAACAGAGTCATCATGGAGAAAGCTCCCGAACATCAAACTATTCCATCAGTGACTTTATTCCAACCCAAAGCACACCCCACAGCAATTATCCTGAATACCCCTCTTTCAACCTACCAACCCCTCCAACCATTGTAAATTATCCACAAACAAACTACACCCCACAATGGCCACAAACACAAACCAATCCCATAGAAACACTGGCTGCGGGGTTTAACGACGATGATTTTGTAAATGATATTTGGACAAACTCTGTCCCACCACAAGTGCAAAATGAGGCGAATTTGGAAACAAATGAAGCTGAAATAAACGACGAGGAAGTGGAAGAGGAAGAGGAAGACCAACAGCAACCCCAACGACCCGTACGAACTCAAAAACATAAATTTTGTGCTACGGGAAGTCATATTTACATTTGGGTAACTGGTTTAAAAGAAAAAATTAGTATCGTCTTTGAATGATGTAATTATTATTTTTAAATCAATATATTTATTTTTTTATTTTTTTGGTTTTTTTATTTTATTACCAAACTACGACAGTATATATTGATCAAACTACGACAATATATATTTTATTACCAAACTACGACAGTATAAATTACCAAACTACGACGGTATATATTTTATTTTTTGAAATTAAAGCGAGAAAAAGTATGAAAAAATTTGAGTTAATTTGCACAAAACGGGTGTTGTTGGGTATTTATAGGGGGAAAAAATTAAAAAACGAAAAAAAAAAATTAAATACCCATTACCGCCGGCCCAATTGGCGGTAATGGGTTCCATCACAATTTAAAACCAAAATCAGCCCCCTGCCACGCAACAGTAGCCTACCTGCAAGCTACAGTAACGAAATTGCTTTTTCCTGCAAGCTCTCACATGTTCTGCACGCTACAGTACCATATTCTGTCATTACCGCCAATTGGAATGGCGGTAATGACACTAAACGACAAAAAAAAAACCCCCAAAAATTGAAAGTGGGTCATTTTGGTAAATACTTTTAAAAGGGGGTCAAAAAAATCATTTTTTTTCGCAATAGGGTCAAAAAAAAAAATCTTAGGCTCAACCCTCTTAGGGAATTCCCCAGTGAAGTCGCCATTTCTGTCGCGGTGATTTTCGGAGATCAAGCTATTGATTAGCGTTGACTCACTAATTTTATTTCACGACTGAACTTTTAATTTTTTTTAAATGAAAAGTGGAAAAAAGTTCTAAATTACCACATTTTTTAAAGATTAGGGTTCAGGGGTTAGTTACGTTTAGGGAAGGTGTTAGCACCTTAAACGTTCGTAGTACTCTACGAGAACCTCTTGATTTTATTTATTTATTTTGGCTATAACTTGCTTATTTTTTAAGAGACAGAATTAAAGTAGTGAGAAAAGAAAATGTTTTATTTTTTCATTTTTTATGATTTGGAAGGACAAGGTCCTTTGCCTACGTACCCGTGAGGGATCAAAACCTCGTAGTTCGGGGTTAAAATGACGGTTGATTTGTTTCGTATTTTTTATTGGTTTTTAAAAAAGGTTTTAAAGATAAAATAAAGGCCAAGTGGCAAAATGAGATTGGTTTGTGTTTTTAAATTTTTAAAAAATGATTTAAGTGTTATTAAAGTGGATTAATGGTTATTTAAGAAAATAAAAGAGAAAAAAGGACACTTGATTGAAAATCAAAGTTTGTTTAGAAAAAGATTTTTTTGTGATTTTGATTATTTGCATGTTTTTGTTTTTTTTTTATAATGGACTAAGATTAAAACATAACTAAAAGTTAAATACGAGGAATTTCCGTGGTGACGTTGGATCACCACGAAATCCTTTTGAAAATAAACTAACCTAATATTTTTGTATTTTTTCTTTTGTAAAGCGAAATAAATAAAAAAATAAAGGACATAAAGCAGAATAAATAAAATGTGGGTGTCAGTGCATATTCTCATTTATATTTACATTTGCTCCTAAATACATTCTAATAAAAATAAAAATGACAAAATGATAAACAAAAAAACAAAATTGCAAATGCATTAAAATAAATATGCTAAGAATAAAAATAAAATGAAAATGCATGAAATAAAAGGAAAATAAAAAAAATGCATGATGTGCTAAAAATAAAGGCAGTGAAATAAAATGCATGAAAATAAAAAAGGGACTAAAAAAATAAAATGCAAGAAAAGAAGTAAAAGGAAAAAGAAAAAAAATAGAGAAACAGGGGGTGCAGAAGAAGGAAGGGGGTGCAGGGAGCAGGAAAGGGGGGTGCATAAAGTAAAATAGAAAGAACACAGAAGGAGAGGCAAATGGGCCGCGTGGGAAGCTCATTGGGCTGTAGGAGATGGAAAAAACCAGACCGGTTCGGTTTGAGAGAACCGAACCGGTTCGGTATCTATAAATGCCCATAAGCCGATTTTTTACTTCATTTTTTAAGATCTTTCTCTCTCTTCTCTTCCTCTCCTTCTCCCTTCTCTCTAAAGCTTAGCCACTAGAAAAATCTCCGGCGCGGTGGTTGACCAGCGGCGCCACCGTGCCGGAGCAAATTTTGTTCCTTTTTTAAAAAAAAAATAGTTTTTCTAGACCCTCTCCTCTTCCCCTTAACGAATCCTACGTCCGTTTCTCTAAAAAATTCGTAAAAGATAACAGATCTGGATTTTTAGGAAAAAATCGGAGACTACCTTTGTGAAATATTGCTCGGTTTTTGGGCTTTGGCCACGGTTTTGTGGTGGTGGTTGAAGGAGGTAGCGTGGCCGAGTGTGTGTGTGGGTTAGGGGGGGGGGGCGCCGTGTGTTGGTTGTTGCTGGTAAGTGGCCGCGGTGAGGCTGGGTTTTTGCGTGGGTTTGAAGTGGTGGAATTGTGTTGGTTTAAGGGGGAAGGTCGTGTGTGTTGTAGGAGGGGTGAAGGGTGGTTCGCGGCTGTGCTTGGTTGTGTGGGTTATGGGAGAGGCCGTGAGTGGTTGTGGGTGAGGGAGGTATGGGGTGGAGGCCGTGTGTGTGTGTGGTGAGGGAGGGGTGAAGGCGTGGTTTGTTGTAGGAGAGGAGTGGAGGCCGCGTGTGTGTGGTGAGGGAGGGGTGGAGGCGTGGTTTGTTGTAGGACTTTGGGGAATGGCCGCGGCTAGGTAGTGTGGTGGTGGGATGGTCGTGAGTTTGTGAGTGGCTGATTGTGTTTTTTGGTTCTTTGTGACTGAATTCTGAATTGGCTCCCCCCCGCTACTGATGACTTGCCAGTGTACTAATACACCAAATTGCCATCATTGACCATAAAGGCCAATGAATGGCAGCTTAAATGACCAATTAAACAAAAAAGTCTTACAAAAATGTCAAAGTCAGATGTTTAAGAAAGGTAAGTAATAAAAAGGAAGAAAAAATAAATAATAAAAATGCTAAATAAAATAACAATAAAAAATATTTAAAAGAATAAAGATAAAAAATAAAATAAATAAAAAAAAATAATAAAAACAAAAAGACGGACCCGAACGAAACAAAAAAAAAAGAGGTATTTTAAAATACCTCTCTGTCGAAATTTCGTCTGAGACGACGAAAAAATCCGAACTAAAAAGATGAGTAAAAGAAATTTTAGGTCAAAAATTGGGGTATGACATGAAGTTCAAATGAATTATTTAAAATAAAATATTACTATTTTATCCTGATCCTCATACAAATCAATAGAAACTGAAAGTTCAAGACGTAACTCATTTGCAAATTAAGTAAACTAAGCATGTGTTTGGAAGCTTACAATATCACGGTGAATAGTCATGTTGGATAAGAAGCTACAACTAGTAGCTTTTCTAAATCACGGTGAAAATAGATCAAAACGTGCGGTATAGGTCATTGGATAAACAAACAGGCACTAAATATTAGTTGCTAATGTTCCAATCAATATGGATGTCCATGTTGGACAATCTAATATTCCAAATGAGTCTCAACTACGCTTGAAGCATGGTAGGCAAATCAGTTCCAAGGATAAAAATCCTCGAACAAGAAAATGAGCTAAAAGGAAAAATTGCCCGTGTGAAGATATGGAAATTTCAAAAGAGAATCTCACATAATTGATTTTTCAGTTTTAGAAGAACCTATTAAGTACCTGAAATTCATGAAAATAAAGAAACATCAATAAATTACGTCATACTATGGAACCGAAATGAAGTTAGGATTGACAATATTTTTACGTATAATATAAAGCTATATATAACAAGTGACAATGAGGATAATAAGCAAATGTCTATTAAATATTATAGACAGAAATGTTTAATAGACATTTTATAGGAGAGTACAATAAGCTTAGAACATGTGTCAATGAATAATGGGTCAATGACTAATGGACCAATATTAATGAATATCCATTTAGTTATTAGTCCATTGGTCATTGACCCATTATTCATTGACATATGTTATAGACTTATTTTATTCTCCTATAAAATGACTCATTGTAACATAAATCACCATAATACAATCTTCTCTTTTTTTTTTTATCCATATTCTTGTTCTTATTTGAGAAGTTTCATATCACTCTACTATTTTTGCTTATAGAAAAGGTAGGATACAACATCTTTAGTGTTAGCAATTCATTTTAGAGAAATAAATAAGTAAAATTAACTTATAATAAATAATTTAATGATTAATATGATATGTACATGCTTAACAAAATACTGATAATTAAAATATCGATCTTTAATTTTGTCACTTTACTTGTTATGAAAAGAAAAGAAAAAATCTGACTTTGCTAAATACTCACTGTCAAATTTCCCAAATCTAAAAAGTTGGGGTCTAAATGGCACCAACTGCATCCCTTGTCAGTGTAAACTCTCATTGAAATCTTTCCAGCCCCATCTTTTGTCTTCATTGGCATCAAGCAAATTTACACCTACCGTTAGCCAAGATATGATACTCTTGATCGATCTCTACGCATATATCAAACCATCAACAGAAACAACATACTTAGAGATTCATTTGCTATATTAAAATAAAAAGTGATTTTAATATATATATATATATATATATATATATATATATATAATTAAAGGTTTTTTTAACAGAATTAATTTAAAGGTTGTTTGTTACAGTTTTTCGTGAAAAAATATTCAAATTTTTAAATAAAAGAATTACTTTTAAAAGTTTTTTATGTTCCTTTACAGATTTTTTTAAAAAAATAAGAAGCTAAAAAATTTGAAAATTGCTTCAAATGAAGAGTTATTTAAATAGAATTTATAGAAAATCATTTTCGATAAATATTTTTTTTAAAAAAAAAAGAGTTTTATTGTAGTAAACAAACACAAAATCGAAGAACATTTGAATGGGATAATAAGATATCTCTTTCAACTTAATTAAAAGTCCTATTATGCGTAGAGGATATCCGGGTTCACAAAAAAAACAAATATAAATTTAGTTTTTCTGAAGAAATATATATATATATATATATATATATATATATATATAAATCAATTTCTAAATTTTTTAGCAAAATCATTTATTTATAATTCATAGGAAACATATCTTTTTTTTAAAAAAAAAAACTAAATCAGCTCACCTTAATTAACACCGGAGAAAATCGAATTTAAGACCTTAAAGATGATCACACTAAGGTCCAAGGTCTCATAAGAAACAGGTCCTTAGAGATTATTCTATAAAGATTTTTAAGAAAAATTTAAAGTTCTAACATTTTTTTAGAGGGTTGAACAAAAACATAGACACCACCGTAAGATGTGTTTTTCTCTCTCTTCGGTTAAAAATCATTTTCTTCAATTGTTTTTCAAACAAATAATAACTGTATCATTTTCAACATAAAAATTGACAAAATGATTCTTGAAAAAAAAATTCACACAAACACAACTAACAGTTTAAAATTAATTTTTTAAATATCTTAAATTAAAGGACTCTTAATTAGAGCTAATAAAAAATAAGTGATTCATTTGTAAAAATAAAATCTAAAATGACTAGCCTATTTCAATTTTCAATACATTATTATTTTTTCAATCATATATTTTGATTAACATCACTTGGATCACTCTTAATTCAATGAGAAATGATATTTGTATAACCACTTTGTGACAATTTTTTAACAACTTTCTCTTTCACAGCCACTTTTTAATCTCTTTCTTTTTCTCCCTCTATTGTTTTTGACTAATAAAAATAGATAAAAAAGAAACTGTCATAAATATTATCTCAAATAGTTTTTCAAATATCATTACTCTAATTCAATATATCCGTTTTGCATTTTTGATCAACTGAACACACCAATACATAATAAGAAACTTCAATATAATTATTCTTCTTTTGTCAAAAAAAAAATTATATTCTTCTATATCATTTATACTTCTTTCTTAATTTGTATGAATTAGTCAAATAGTATATGATTTGAGATAGAGTTACCTATTGATATTCATTATGGTGAGAAGCAATACTTCGAAATTCACCATTGGAACCTTACACCTGGATTGCAACAACTAAAGTCAACAACAAAAATTATTATAGTGATCCCACCCATAATTATGTTACAGGTTTTAATAATGGTCACTTTGGATTATTCATAAAATTGCTTCTTTTTTATGGAATAAAGATTGGTTCCATATGATCCCACTACACTTTGCGGTGTTTACCTGTTTATATTATATTATTTTCGTGAGAAAATTTCTATAATATATGATTGGAATACTGTTTTTTTTTTCTTTTTGAGGGGATGATTGGAATATTATTGCTTAACGTTAATGCTTAAATACAGATAACGTTTTAAATACGTCACAATGCATTTGAATGGTGTCCCATGCACAAGACCAAAATGCAGAACAATGCACGAGACCAAAAGAACAACAAAATACCAACAAGCATAGCAATATGAAATTTTTAACTAGCTAGGAGATATTAATGACACCAAATCTAGAAAATGCCATGGTGGCTTTGGCGGTGGCCGATTGTCCCCAAATTTGCATGTGGGAAAATCATTGTGGCAGTTGGAGACAGAGCGGTGGACCACCGCTCTGATGGCAGTCACTCTATCGGAGAAGAAACTATGACAATTGTAGGTGAAAGTTTCATGGGATTGCGAGTGAGTGTGTGGATGGTGGGTGCCTAGCTGATTGAACATATTCTTCACTGGGGGGTAGAATGGACTCCGGAAGGCTAGAGAGCTTTGACACTAAAGGACTTTGACATCTCTCAACATATATTTTTTCTATATGTGCCGGTTAGATATTGAACATCTCATCAAATGATTAATGAATCCAAACATTTATCACTTATGTCACACTATATTCACTTATTAGGGTTGAAAGTTTGCTATACCAAATTTACTTTCCGTGACAAAATGTGAAAATTGATTCTAAAAACAAAAAATTAAGTATAACATTGTTTTGTCTCTAGAGCTAATTCTAACTTTTCATTTGAGGCTGAGCTAATTTTAACTCGAATCTTTATAATTTTGAGCTTTTGCCTTCACACTTGAATTTTAATTTTAAAACTATAGTTTAATTTATTTTTACGTGAATATATTTGAATATAAATCACTTAAAATTCAACTTGTTTTTTAACTAAAATTAATTTTATGAAATCAATTGATTTAAAAATAATTTCACCATCAAAGAACAAAACAAATATCAATCATATTGAAGAAAATTGGGTAGTACTTGTCTTAACTAATTCCATAGTGCAAAGTCACATAGTCAAAAGGTTTCTCCAAGCTCAAAATCCCAACCTCACGTTTCTATATCATATCAAGAACCACTGACATTTGTAAGGCAGGATAGATATGCATTGACTTCAATGGAACCCTAGATAGAATGAGTATGCGGCGAGAGGGAGATGTGTTTGATTAATGCCCGGAAATGGATTGCACAAAAAAGAAAAAATTGTTATGCAAGATTTTATAACAAGGTATCCACAATTGATGGATTAGATAAGTTGTCAATGCAAAAGGAACAAAATGGTGGACCATATGATATTACTTATATTGGTAGACCCATTTTGAGAGGTTCTCCTCTTATTATGAGAAAAAAAAAGTAAAGGTTTGATGGGAACACATGGCTTGCCACCAATGATAGCTTAACTTGGAGATAGTCATACGTTATTGTAGTTCATTGTTGAGGTCTTAATTCTTACACATAGACCCCCTCACTTAGATTATATTCAATTGATAGGAATTTGGTTCTTCCTTACCAAATGATCAGGCATCATTTCTCCAAAGTCATACTTTCTTGTGGACTAAGAGTATCTCCAACAAGAGTTTTTGGAGAGTCCTTAAGTTTTAAAAAGTGTGATTTTAACTAGTTTTACTGTTAGAGGAAAATGACGTGAAAAAAGATGTATGTTATTAAGGGTGAGGAAAATGCCAACACTTATCCATGGTATGTTTTAGGGTTTGTTTGATTCGAGAGTTTTGGATGAGAGGGGATGAAATATTTTTAATTTGATATGTTTGGTTCAATTTTTAAAAGAGGAGGGGAGCAAAATCCCTTCAAGACTCATTTTTTGTTTTCCACTAAATAGGAGTTTTTCGGAGGGGAGGGGAGGAGATCTTTTTAAAATTTTATTGTATTGCCAAAATTATCCTTAGATTAATTTAAAATCTCAATATTATCCTTGTAACAAATTTTATCATTATTAGATTAAATTATCCTTGTAACAACTTTTATTATTATTAAGTTATATTATCATTGTAACAACTTTTATTATTATTAGGTTATATTATCCTCGTAACAACTTTTATTATTACTAGGTTATATTATTTTGTAACAACTTTTATTATTATTATTATTATGATATCGTAAAAACAAGCATTTTCTTATACTTAATTAAGTTTAAGGGTAAAAAAGTAAATTAATTTTAAAATCACTCCCCTCCCCTAGTGAACCAAACACATTTTTAATTAAAATTCATCATCACCCCTCTTTTAAACCAAACATATATTTAATTAAAATATCTATCCTCATCTCTCCTCCCCTCCGTTGAACCAAACAGACCCTTAGGTCGTCTCACTCACCCTTAATCAACCCTCGATAGAAGCAACAAAACTCTTATCTACAATGTATTTTGAATATAATATATAGAGTCACAAGTAAAGACTTATTTTGATCCTTCTAATTTTTTGTGTGGGTCAACTTAGTCCCTGATAAAACTAAAATCTAAAGTAGTCTCTACATTTTTATACCGGAACAAATTAGTCACTACCACAATATAACAGAAGAACTAATTTGTCTTCGGTATGGAAATATCATGAACTACGTTAGATTTTACTTTTATCAGATACTAAATTGGTCCACACTAAAATTGTGAAGGAATAAAATGAATTCTCACTCTAATATATAAGATAAGATGCGCTCCCTTTGTTTCTAGTTATAACCACCATTTAAAAAAAATAAGTGATTTTTTTGTAAGATGTAAGGACAGATGGAGTATTTAGTATTTTTTTCGAACACGAGTCTAACTAATATTACTAATTTATCTTAGAAGATGAAAAATCAATATTAAATACTTCAGTTGTCCCTTATTATAAAATCCCTTACAAACTTTACAATATTAAAAAAAAAAGGTGATTGTATCCTTAAATTTATAAAAATGTGTTATTTTTAAACTGTGCCCTATGTTAGCATTTTTCTTTCTTTTATAAAGGTTGATACTTTGGAAGTTATTATAGACAAAATATCTTCCGTGGATTTTTAAGTTAGATGTTTGTAATTATTTAGTCCTTTAACTTTTTTTAACAAATTTGTCATTTAAGCCATAAAATATTTACATTATCACTCCTTTTTATCAAACTTTGTTAAAAAGTACTTAGTGACCATTTTAGATTGAAGTGGCAGGTCCAAATTGTGTTTATGACACCTAACTTGATTACTTACACATATTTTCTTCTTGTATACGAATACAACCCTAACTTTACAAATAAATATTTCATAAACAACATTTTGAATCAAGTAATTCATCGGTTTTGTTTCAAACCAAAACTGAATAATACACATATGAACTTTAGTTTTAAGAATGGTGAATTTGGATCCACCAACTTTTTTTTGACAAAAACAAAACGATATTCATTCATTCAAATTGAGAGTACATCAGATACAATAACATGTTCAACATCACTAAAAACGTAAAGGGTGAATCTGTGAACAAACTCACATTACCCAAGTTAATAAAATACAACAGCAAAATACCTATAAATAATATGATAAATTCTAAATCACCGAAATATCCATGCTTTTGGATTTGCAACGTCGACACCCAAATCATTGATTGAATCTGTAATTGACTGAAGTCGATCTTTCAATAGGAATCAAACGAACACCGCAACAAAACGCGAAATCAAACGCCACACAAGACGACGAACAACACAACGCCGCACTCCTACGACGAAATAACAAAAAACACAAAATGAAAAACTTGATATGTGTGAAAACCACTTATTTAAATTGAAAGAAAGGGGAAAAAGATGCAGAGGGGTGATTCTAGGTCAAAAAATGACCTAAAACCACCCCTCCCCGATGAATGAAGGGGAGAGAAAACTTAGAGAGAAGGTGGAGTTTCTCTCACAAAACTAGGGCCGGCTATACCTGTTCAATGGACCCACCAACTTAGCATTAAGCGTCCATATAATCATTTTTTTAACAGAGTTAGATGAAAAAAGCGTAATGATGCAGATATTTTATGACTTAAAAGATCAAATTATTACAAGAAAAAAATTAAAGGATTAATTTGTTATAAACATCTAACTTAAATGATCACGTAAGATATTTGGCCTTTTATTAATAATGGCGAATTAATGATTATTTTACAAGTGTATCATATGAGATTTAAACTTTGTCCATTAAAATTACAATGTCAATTTTTTTATCACTGATATGACAATCTTTGAACATTTCATAATAGTTATGCACAAAATGTAGATGTTAATTACACCGTCATATTTCTTATTATATGAAAAAGGAAAAATGACTTATAAGGGACGAAGGAGTATAATTTAACAAGGATGCATCAAAAGACAAAAACAACAGCATTACAAATTGATTCCCATGTAATTATAAAATGCTCTTATAGCCACTGCCAGTTTTCTCAATTATTATGATACTTTTAGCTTAACAATGACAAAGCATTTTCTTATACAAAAAATGGTCACTTCATAGAACAACATAGCCACAATATTCAATGACATATACTAGTGGACTCAATTTATTTAACATTTCCAAAAAGTTAGAGATGTTCTCTTTCTATTCAATTGAAATTGAATATTGCATTAGTCCTTTAGTGGAGCTGTAGTGTTATTAGTGAATTGATTAATCATTAAAAAAATGTTTTAATTTGGTTGATAAGTATCTTCGTGCATCAATTCAAAACTTCATTGCTACAAAATTTTCCTTTTAGACCTACATTTTTTTTATAAGATGTTAGACCTGCACCTTGATTGGTGTAAGGAAGGCCAATAGATTTTTAAGGGTTCAAGTAATGCTCTTAAGTCTATTCAATACTCAGGACCACAAAAGACGCATGAATTAAATCATCAATCCTGTCACATGCTGTGTGCACGATTGGAACTTACTAGAAGTATTAACTAGGAAAATTGTTATGGTATAAATGAACGAATGAACATGAAATGACACAGAGGAATCTTTCAGAAAATTGCAAAGTTGAGAGTTTATTCTTGGAATATTCCAACCTTTACGGTTATTACTATACACTGCTTCAGTGCTTCTTTTCATTTCATGAAAAATATTTTATCAACCTTATTAAATACAGTGGCGATAGGATGCTGAAAATAGTTATTTTTAATTCTTTGTGTTAAGTTAGAAGAGACCACATTGTCTCATCTAAACGTTTTTGGATTATTTTTACTTCTTTTATGATATGTTTGGTTACCTTGTTTAAAAAAAGATATATTTGGTTGCGAGAAAAAATTGGGAATAGAAAAAGTGGTGAGAAAGAGCACGAGAAGACATAAAAACACGAGAAATAGATCAGTAGATTTAAGGTATTGTTTCGTTTAAAACAAAGAGTAAAGAAATACTTCTTTTGGTCTCGTATATAAGCAACAAAAAAATCATGGTCTCAAATATAAGCAAAAGTTTACTATAATAATCATTACATTTAATGCCACCATTTCAAGTTTACTCAAAAGTGTGTTTAAGTTTAACACTTGAAAAGATAAAAATATCCTTGTGATAAAATTTTATTTACTCAAAAGTGTGTTGAAGTTTAACACTTGAGAAGATAAAAATATCCTTGTGATAAAATTTTATTTATTTACTTTTTGAATGTAGGGCTATTTTACAAAACAATTCTTATTTCAGGTGACCTTTTCTTATGCCTTTTCAGATGGCCCCTTAGTTTCTTATTTTAAAAACTAAAGAGATTACTTATTTTAAAAACAGTTTTTCAAATCCATTTTTTAAAAGGATTTTTGAAACATTCTCAAACAAGCCCTAGGTGTTTTGATTGGTTTTTTCTTCTTCTTATGATATAACAAATGCTAACATTTGTCTTAAAAACCTACTACATATTCCTTTTTAATTGTCACTTTTTGACATTTTACACAAACCAAGACAATAAATGAATGTCACTACTTTTGATACAATAATTTATACTTTTACTATATTAACCTTATTCATTTAATATATCATCTCATATATTTCTTTCTCCGTAATAAACAACTAAGGATAAAATTGGTAAAACATTATTTAAAGTTGCATTGAACTTTGAAAGTGACAGTTAAAAAGGAACAAATTTTTTCTTCAAAAGTGACAATTAAAAAGGAACGGAGGGAGTAATATGTAAGGATTGACGTTCGAATTCTAAACACTCTATTTATTCATCTTAAGCAGTGAATTTTTAGGTATTCGACAAAAGCAAAAAAAAAAAACAAGAATGAGGAAATACTTAGGGCCTGTTTGAAACACTTCTTGAAAACACTTTTTTAGTTTTTAAAAATTTAAAAATTAAAAACTTGTTTGATTATCTATTTTTGAAATATAAGTTTTAAAAAGTGTTTTGGGTTTTTTAGTTTTGGGTACTAAAAAAGTGAAAGAGATAAAATGGGTTTTGCTTTTCTATTTTTAGTTTTGAGTTTTTATAATAGAGACAAAAGAAGGAAAAATGAAAACACGCGGAGAAGTGGCTGTTTTCTCCAATGGCATAATTGTAAATAAGCTTAAACTGCAGGGGCATTTTCATTTTTTTATCAAAAAAATTTGGATCTGAAAATTTCTCTCTCATTTGGTAGACAGATAACAGAGAAGCTTTGGCGACCGTGATAACAGAGAAGCGATGGCGACCGTGATTCTTCTTCGATCTCCGACGTGATTTTTCTTCTTCTCCACCGCGCTTCTTCTTCTCCACCACGCTTATTCTCCGTCGTGCTTTTTTCAGGTTACATCTCACACTTTGTTTTCGATTTTTAAATTGCTTTCTGTTCTTCGATCTGAATTTTACTACTAAATTTATAGCGATTTTTCACTTGATTTTGTGTTTATTGGCGTTTAGATCTACGATTTTCAGTACTAGGTTAATTTGTAAATCTGAGATTGTGGTAGAATTTGAATACAAAGCACACTAGAATTTGTGTCATGTGTGTTGTTATGACTTTTGATTATGATTTTGATGTTGTTGTTTATGATTTTGATGTTTAATCTTACTCTTATTTACTATCAACACCTTTCTATATTTTCTACTTTGAACAAAACCCTGCATTATTATTTCCCATCACTGTACTTCTCATTTGATTGATGTAATACTTTTGTTGTTAGTTTGAGTAGTCATTGGAATATATCGAGGCCAACCTTTTTTATGATCACTTGAGTTCTTAATTCTGTATTCATTCTCTTTATATTTGATATTTACTCTTAATTCTGTATTCATTCTGTTTTCATTCTAAATAATTTTGATTTCATGTTTTAAAGTAAAGAAAAGAAAACACATATATATAGTTCTCTTAATCTATATTTATCTGATCACATTCTTTTTTACATATTTTATGAGCTAGTTAACCTAAATTAACTGAATTGACATACTAGTTCAGTTTTTTGGCTCAAATCATTTTAGCCTACACATTTTGTTCTGCTCAGTGGTTAATTTACCCCTAAGTATATCAGCCTGATGGTAGAAATTAGTATGCTTGTAGCAGTAAGCATGACAGAACAGATTTTAGTTTCATTGTATTTGATAAAATATGTTTTGCATTTGTTTTATCTCTGAGGAATTTAGTTGGTTCCCGCCTTTGTTGGACGAATCAAAATGAGGAACGATAAGTTAAATATCACATCATGTCCTGTGGTGGAAATAGAATTCATACTAATTAGATTGTTCAAAACTGAGTTTGATGACAAATCATGTTTTCACAACTTTGTTTTTCATTGGACAAAAGTCTTAACAACTTGAAATACGATTTTCAGGCAGAAAAAGCAATGCAGCTTCTGCTTTCTGACTCTAGCTATATAACATGATTTGATTGCCTTATTTCAAGATTCAGGGCTTGGTATATAGATGTTATTTACAAATTTGCGTAGTTCTAAGTAATACATTACATTTGCATATATTTATGAGCTTTTCCTTGTGACATATGATCATCATGGTTCCTTTAATCAAACAATTTAATGAAACCAGACCATGTTTACTGAAAACCTTTTTCAGTATAATTATTTGATATTTAGGTCAACCAGTGTTCAGTTTTCAAAGCTATTATTATGACACGCATAGGATTAAGATAACAGAAGCATGCAAGTTTGTAGATGTTAAGGATTGTTGATAAGAGAGAAACGTGAATGAATGAATATTTGTGTTGTTGAAGGCTCTAAGGTTTTTTTTCAAAGGGTGCATGGTACTAACAAAATAAATAAACAAATAGGTGAAGATATTTGAACGTTGATGGAGAAAGGAAAAGGGAAAGAAAGAGAACCTGGTTATGTTTTATGACGAGAATGATTTGATTTGATTTGATTGTGCATAAAATAGGTGAATAGGTATTGATTGGATTACATTAATGTTCCAAAGGCATTGGCGCAGGTAGAAGAATTTGAATGAGTATGAAGAACACTAGCCACCGTCCACGTTTCGCTGCTTCTGCCTCCTCATTTGTTGCGCCTGCAACCTCTTCATCGGTCGCGCCTGCCTCCTCCTCGGTCGCTCCTGCTTGTCCTGGTGTGCCTGCCACTGCTGCACAGGTATCCTACCTTCATCTCAGCCCTACGTCTGCGAAATTCTAAGTTGATGTAAAATATCACATGTTGTAAGAAGTAGCAAAATTGCAGCTTTGTGTGATGAAGTTCATTGAACATCTTGTTCCCTCATGCTAACGTTTTTATCCATAAAGTTTAATACTATTAAACCAATACTAATATAACAAGTGGATGATTAATATCTTTATGGTTATCCTTGAATCATGGTTGGAAAAAATAATGCTTATTCTTGATTGCAATTTGCAATGCTTATTTTTATGATAGATGGCAGCTAATGTTGAGATTAATGACTCAAAGCTTTGGCCTGATTTTGTAACGAAAGTTTTCATTGACATAATGGTTGATGAAGTTACAAAAGGAAATATGCCAAATGGTGTGTTTCATAATAGAACATGGTCCTCAATGACTACTAGGCTGAGTTCCATAACTAAACGACAATTTCAAGCGCTCCAACTGAAGGCAAAGATGCATAGGTTGCGAGCCATGTATCGTGAGTTCTATTCACTGTTGCAGAACACCGGATTTGGCTGGAATGCTGAAACAAACACTGTTACTGCAAGTGAAGAGGTCTGGAAAAATTACTTGAAGGTATGGTTTAATTTTTATAGTTTTTTTAGTAGATATAAATGCATTAATAATATGAATGGCTTAATCATTAGCATCATTAATATTGCTTAGCCTGCATATTGAAGTCGTAATGCAAAAATAATAATAATAATAATGTTTTTGGAAGTGCGCAGAGTCTGAGTCATCAAGGTTTTCTGCGCGTTTGTTTATAGTGTACGCTATGTTGCTAGGAGTTGGTACTGCACGGGTGTTTTTCTGCTGTATATTCGTGCAATTTGTTTTCTCGTCGTTTTTGGCCTTCGGTTTGGCCGAGCATTGTTTTGAGATTTTTTTTCCGTTGTATTGGCATGTTGATTCTGTCAGACTAAGCCAGTTATTCAGAGGATGAAAGTTGATTAGGTGTTATGTCCAGGTTGGACACACTATTATTGTGGGTAGGTTGTACTAAGCCAGTATGCCTTGGTTCCCTGTGTTGGGTTTTAATTACTGAGTCTGTTGAGGGTGTTCCTTTGAATTGGTAGCTTGTCTGCATAATTATGCAATAGCTTGGAGGAGGTTCTTGGTTTACATTTCTTTGGTTAGTAGCTTTGTCTGTACTTTTCCCACTGTGCTGGCATCCTGTTGTGTTCACATGGTTCTAGTAGTCTCTACTTTCTACATGTCAATACTTGTAGCAAATTGTTGCTGCAACTTATCTATTGGAATTTGGAACAATGGTATTTATTTGATTCTGCTTCATGCTTTTGCCTTTTCTATTGTGATTAATGATGTCCCCACCAGGGTTCTGTTTTGTTCTGTTTCTCTATTTTGTTTTATAGGCTATAATGTATTGATGATATGCATATATCATTTCAGGTACATCCCAAAGCTGCACAGTTTCAAAAGAAAGGGTGTGACCATTATAAGTTGTTGGAAATCATATTCAACAAAAATAATGCAACTGGAGTACTTCATCATTCATCTACCCAAGACCCACCAAACACAGATGAAGAAAATGAGCTTGATAATCAATACATTAACAATGGGAGTGCTAATCATGTGTATGTTGATAACGACAATTCAGACGACGATCTACATGAAGTGGAGCGCATCACACGTAGTGGAAAGCGACAAGTTCATGCGAGATCCAAGAAGGAGTCTACATCACGTCATATGAATGAGGCACTTGCAGCATGAGCTAAAGTTTCTTTGGCAAGAGCTGATAGGTATAGGGATAGGAGTGTAGAGGCTACTTCACATGTAACTTCGGATTGTTCTCTTACCAAGTGTGTGGCTGCTCTTGATGAACTAGAAGACATTTTGGATGACGCCTATGGAAAAGCTTATGAATCCGGATTGGAGGGAAGTGTTTATCGCCATGTCTAATGAGAGGAAGCGTGGATGGGTACTTAGGCTCTAAGTGATGAGACATACTTATGTTAGTATTTTGTTTAGGGTCTTTATGATTGTTTACTTCTTTCTATTTGCTGAACAATTGCTTGTGTGTTTTTAGGCGATGGTGCTGAAGAATTGATATTTGACAAAACCTTTTATTTTCCTTTTATTGAGCATCTTGTTTATTAAGTTTTATTATTACTTTGTATGACAGGTTATAACCATATTTGATATTGAAAAAAGTGATGATTCTGCTTCTGATGCAAGTGATGATGAATTTCTGGACTTTGTCTTTAGTAGTTTAATTTATGACTATCATCAGAAATACTTTGACAAATCAAAGGTTTTGACATCTTCATTGTCTGGTCGTGAGTTTGTTGCTGAAGTGTTAAATGGGTCTGGAACCAGCTGTTTTGATTTATTTCGAATGAAGAAAGAGTGTTTTCTTAATTTTTGTAATGAACTGAGGGGGAAAAACTACTTAAGTGACTCAAGGGATGTGCTTGTTGAAGAGAAAGTTGCTACATTTTTATTCATAATTGGTCATAATGTTCGTCATAGAGTTGCTTCAAACCGTTTTCAGCATTCCACAGAAACAATCTCACGCAATTTCAAGGAAGTATTAAGGGCAGTGTGCCGATTAGGAAAAGAACTGATAAAGCAAGAGTCTATGGAGTTGCCCGATAGAATTAAGAATAATCCAAAATATTATCCTTGGTTCAAGGTATGTGTGTAAGTCCTATTATTGCTATTATAGTCGTATCTTTATTTACACACAATTTAATCATTTATGCGTTCATATTATCAAAGATATTTGGTTGCTGTTTACTTATCCGTATAATTTGGGTTATGCCTTGTAGAATTGCATAGGTGCAATTGATGGTACACAAATAAGTGCATGGGTTCCTGCTGAAAAACAAATTTCATGTAGAGGTAGAAAGGCAACTATCACTCAGAATGTCATTTGTGCTTGTGATTTCAACATGATGTTTACATATGTATATTCGGGGTGGGAAGGAAGTGCACATGATTCTAAAGTTTTTCTGGATGCAATTACAAATCCAAATGCGGGATTTCCTTGGCCACCTAAAGGTAAGTATTAATATCAACATAAAATTATGCAGTTATATTGATGAAATTAACAAGTAGAGCTAACAAGTATTTTATTTGATGAAGGTTCATTTTATCTTGTTGATTCTGGGTATCCATGTACTGGAGGTTTTCTTCCCCCTTATAGAGGTGAAAGGTATCATGCACAAGAATATCAAGGTCAAGGTAGACAACCTAAAAGTCCAGAAGAGTTATTTAACTACAGACACTCGTCTTTAAGGATGACAATTGAGCGCTGTTTTTGAGTGTTGAAAAACAGATTTCCTATTTTAAAGTTAATGCCTTCCTACAAACCTTCAAGGCAAAGACTCATAGTTACTGCATGTTGTGCTATTCACAATTACATTCGCAAGTGGAACTTGCCAGATGAGTTGTTTAGGATATGGGAGGAAATGGATGCTATAGAACTTGAGGCGGTGAACGAGGCTCCTAACACTGAAGGGATGAGCTCTAATGTTGAAAACTTAACAAGGTTATCTGATAAAGGTGCAGCTGAGATGACAATGGATAGGAATCATCTTAGAGATAGGATGTGGGTACATCGTAATAATTAATCGAACTAATTACGCTTTTTTTAGATTTTCTTATATGCAACATTGGAGTTTTGTTAGTTATTTTGCGGATGATTGTTTTTTTCTGGTTATTTGATGTTTTCGACATTATGCTATAATATTTTGATGTGTTTCACATTTTTCAATATTGTAGAGCTTGAACGAGTTATAGTACTTGAAATTTAATTTGATTGGTAACTAAGGATAAAATTGTAAGAAAAAAAACAATTATATAAAGGGTAATATAATTTATATAGATTATAAAAAAAGTGTTTTAAAAAAATTCCTTTAAAGAAAAAAAAAACAAGTTTTTTAAAAAAATTATTACCAAATAGGTTTTCTAATTTTCTATTTTCTAAAACTGTTTTTGAAAATTATATTACCAAATGGATTTTCTAATTTTTTCATTTCTAAAACAGTTTTGAAAAGTCACATTACCAAACAAGTTTTTTTTTTTCTTCTTGAAAACACTTTTCTAAAATTGATTTTTAAAACATATTTTAAAAACTAAAAACAAAAACTGTAATCAAACAGGCATTAACGTTTTTCTTTAAAAAAATGAGATATATTGCCAAGTGTAGGGTAGGAAAAGAATGATAAGCTGGTTAATGCCTAAAGAGCAAGTGAACGGAACCACAAGATGAGGCTTAATTGCAAACTGAACTGTGTGTGGGGTAGACCAAAAAAAAACTCTATATGGACGTACTTCATCAGATGTGAGAAGGTTCAAAACCAACTGAAACCGTCTTGTGTTGTGGGGATATATACCCAAACAAATACTTAAAAGTCAACAACGAAATTATAAACAAATCCCTGGAAGGATTTCATTCTACTTGAATTGATGTTTTGGACAGCTTCCCTCTAGGAAGTATGGTGGATTCTAGGTAGCCATTTCATCTTAAACATGGGAAAAATCAATTTGGTCGGTAAGTGATCACACTCCCAAATATAAAATGACCTATCATTTAATCATTGTAAAAAATATAGATAATTTAATTGTTTTTCTTCTATCTCTTCATTTTCTTTAAGTGTGTTTAAATGTTAGCGTCTAAATCTTATGACCATACAAGACTTTCTCAAACAATTATGAAATTCTTGGTATGACATATGATAATTAAAAAAGTGTTTCAAAATTTTATGTGAAATATTTAATGATAAATGAATGTACTAATATAGTTATAGCTAATATGTTTTAAAAATGTTTGTAAAAAAAAGTTATAGTTAATATGTCTCTGTGAGCACAACTCAGTTGGCAGAGACGTTGTAGTATGCAGAGATGAGGTTCGAATCACAAACTCTTCACTTATTCACTCTAATGGTGAATTTCCAGTCATTAAACTACTTAACAAAAAGAAGTTATGGTTAATCATGTAATTGACATAGAAATATTTTTTTCAACATCAGACAACGTATCATATATTCGCAACCGAACATTCATCTCTTATGCTAATCATAACACTTTTGATTACATTTCTAATTGTATTACTTCTATTGTAATTAATGGAATACTTGAGCTTGTTTAAATTTAAAAAAAATATCATGAATTCATAGATTAAAAATTTATTCACGGGGTGAAGCTTTGTTTTGGCCAGAAAGGAATGGCCCTCACCTATGTTAGAGGTTGATATCCTCATATCAGTGAAGTTCTAGGATTACTAACTACTATGCAATGGGTGAGAGAGCTTCAGCTTCAAAACATGGACTTTGAGGTGGACTCAAAAATGGTGTTGGATAACATCTATGGGAAGCGGAATAGTATATCAAATTTTGGTGCCATCATCGGTAAATGTCGTCAACTCCTAGCTACGGATCTTGTAACCTCTTATGTTAAGTTCGTTGAAAGATAAACTAATGAAATTGTTCGTAGCTTAGCTAGGACAACTCCATCTTTAACTAGTTTTCGTATCTATATTAGCATTCCTACATGTAGCCAAACTTTACTTTTAAACGAAATGCATTAAACTTGTTCTTGTAAAAATAAATAAATCTTGGGCGAAGATCCATTTCCTTGATTAGTAGTTTTTGCATTAGCTCTATTTTCTTTTTTTAGATACAGAATTTCATCAATCCATTTCATGTACTAAAAACTCTTATCAAGTAAATCAAGTTTTTATATTTTAATAAAATTTATGAACTTTTTGATGTTTTATTAATTAAATTCAATTTGATACAGATTTTATTTGAAAAAATAGAAATAAACTTTGATTACAGGATTCCATAAAAAAATATTTATGTAAGTTAATAGACGATTCACTTTATGTATAGCGTGTGAGAAGTAATACGGGGGTGGAGGTAGTAATCCTCTTTTATGAGTTTATAAAACTCTCTTTCTTCTTTGGGTTCAAAATACAAAGCCCAATATCTTATTTGCTCCTAAAAAAATAAAAAAAAAACCCAAACGCATAGTTTATCTCCTTCGTTCTGTGTAAAACAACGAACAACAACAACACTGTGTAACCTCTGAAAACTCACAGAACAATCAGATTTGTGTCATTATTCAGGTACCAAATCCCATTTTTCTATTAATTGTATTTTTTCATTGTTCTTTATTATTCTTGTTGTTGCTGTTTTTTGATAATATAAAAAAAATTGGGTTTTTGTTGAAGTAGTTAATCAAGCATGATTGGAAATGTTGGCACTATATCCCAAGGTTCTGTTTTGTGTTACGGTTGTCAAATGCCTGCTAAGGTTGCTGTCTCAAGTTTCCGAAGTTTTTGGGGACATAGTGTAGAGAATAAACCAAGAGGTATGTTGCTTGTTTGTTCACTTTTTCATTAATTAATTATGTAGCAGTGTAGCACCAACACTTCAGATCGAAGGTGTGTTAGTTGTGTGAGTGTCAGACACAAACATGACACCGACACATGTAGTTAATTCAATTTTTCATTAAGTAGTTATGTAGTGCCGACGCTCCTGATCGAAGGCGTGTCCGATGTTTGGGCGTTGGACACCACATGTAGTTAATTCAATTCAATTCAATTACTTTCAATTTCTCCAATTAATATCGGGGTTCATGTGAGTGTTGTGTTCGTGTTGGTGTTTCATAGTTAATTAATATCTCAATGATATGAATTATTTAGCTCGCCAGACTAGATTTACCATTTTAGTACATCTCAAGTATCTCTCAGTCTCCTACTTAGGATCTCTTTGGAGTGACTTAATTGAGTTTATCTACAAGCATAAGTTTTGTGAGCTTCTTTTGGAGAATTTATGAAAACAACTTATGGCATTGTTCATAAACTGTTTTCAGCTTATTTTCATAAGTTCTTCAAGATAGTTTATGAAAACAGTTTGTAGCTTTTACAAAAACAATTTAACTTTATTTTATTTTTTGCTATAGAAATAGCTTATACATAAGTGCTTATCATGATAAGTGCTTGTACTATAAGCTGCAGATAAGTTGTTTATCCAAATAGGGTCTTAGTCTCTAAAGTATATGATAGTAATAAGCAGTGTCTAAAGCATATGAAGATTTATTCTTTCAGTCACCGAAGTATATGACAATTTCTCGTTAATCGCTAGTATCTTAACATGACACTAGTGAACTTTAGATAGATAGAAGGCGTGTCTGGTGACTGAGTGTCGGACATCAACACTACACTGACACATATAGTTAATTTAATTCAATTAATTACTCCCATTTTCTCAAATTATTATCGGTGTTCGAAGTGTGAGTGTTGTGTTTGGTGTTCGTATCAATGTTTCATAGTTAATTAATATATCTATGATATGAATTATCTAGCTCACCAGACTTGATTTACCATTCAAGTAAATCTCAAGTATTACTCAGTCTCCTAATTAGTACATAAAGTATGTGAAAGTAATAAGCTGTCTATAAAGTATATGAAAATTTATTTTGTTAGTCTCACCGAAGTATATGAAAATTCGTCTCGTTAGTTCTTAGGATTTTAACTGTAGGCTAGGGATTAATATGATGGATTTCCATATACTTTAAAGACTATTTATTCTTTTTTTTCTTATGTTTTATGGACTAAGTAAGTGAGGAAGTGATATTCGAGGAACTAAATCGAGGGTTTGTCCGTTACCATGATCTGCAATGACATTTAGAAACAATAGAGACCATTGTTTACCTGTGTATGGTGTTTGGTAAAAAAATGGCCTTGGTGTAATTTTACTAAATATGATACATAAGGGGCACTGGAAAAGAAAGTTTTAATTTGAAAATGACATTTTTTAGACTTTTGAGGCATTGATTGCACAACTTAAGTTCCAATGTAATATTACTATCTTTGATTCCTTAACCAATGCCCCAGGGGCAGTTAGCATTTTCCTACTTTTAAATAGCATCTGGGTGATTTGGAGTACATATATATAATGTTCAGAAATTTAAAGTCAAGCTCTTCTTAAATGGGAATGGATTTTAGACAATTTGCAATCACTACCTATGAAGCATTGACATAGAGACTAAACACGACACTGACACATTGACACCACTAATAGTTTGAGAAAATTGAAGTGATTGACTATAGAGAACTACATGCATCGGTGTCTTCTGAAGTGTCGGTGCTACGTAGCTCGCTACAGTCAATGAGCTCAGTCTTGATGATCAGACGTCGAGATTCCCCGTATCCGATTTGTCAAAGTCACAATATGATACGTCTAATCTTTATCCAACGACTTTGATCAGCTGACTGTAGGAATTGTTGACTGCGGTGCTTATATTTGTTCCGTCTTGGCAATAACAATCCTTGAAAAATTTGTTTCGGCTTCTTAATTTATTATCAATCTTTCTTTGATAGGAATGGCATACACAGACATGTCTTCTGCATCAAGCCTACTTTTAAGTGGGGGTCAAAATCTTCTATCTCGTACTATCCCTGTGTTACCTTCGCTGCGCAAGTCTTGTAGGGCCCCTCGAGCTATGAAGGAAGGCTCATCTGCTGGCTTTCGGTATCCTCCGATGACCAGAAAACCAAGATGGTGGTGGAGAACATTAGCATGCATCCCTTATCTTTTGCCTTTCCATCAGGTGTGGATGTATGCTCAGACAGCATACAATCTTCACCCGTTTCTCGAGTCATTCGAGTTCTTAACGTACCCTTTTCTTATGGCAATTGGCAGTCTACCTAGATGGTCTCTCATAGCATATTTCATCATTGCGTATCTTACAATTGTGAGGAGAAAAGAATGGCCTCATTTCTTCAGATTTCACGTTGCAGTTGGAATGTTAGTCGAGATAGCCTTGCAAGTTACAGGACTTGTGAGCCGTTGGATGCCAAAGTCGTGGTATTGGGGTAAACTTGGAATGCATTTCTGGACTACTGCATTTTTCCTTTATCTTTTTACTACCATAGAGTGCATTAGGTGTGCCCTTGTTGGTATGTATGCGGATATCCCTTTTGTCTGTGATGCAGCATATATCCAAATACCATACGAATAAGGTGAAATATGTAAGGAAGGAAACACCTTTATATTTTTGCTACTCGTGTTTGTATTGTTCTTTTTGTTAAGCAGAACCATAGAATGGCTAATCAGTTTGTTGTTGTTTATATTAAAATAGTACCTCTTTGATATTTCCCTTGAGTACATTTAGTTATATATGCATCAAATTTATCTGTATTCTCGGGATTCAATCTCACTTGCTCTTTCTATGTGTGTGTGTGTGTTGTTTGTCAATACCTTTCACAGTATGTATGTATGTAGAGATGGCAATTTTAAACATATCATGAACTTGTTTAATTCACACCATTTCTAAGAAATTTGAGATTGATTTGATACTATCAATCAATAGTTTATAACATGGTTTGGTATTAGGTTATGAAGTCCAAATACTTCATTCGAATGAAGGCCAAATACTTCATTAAAATCCGACATGCATAAGATATGTCTAGATGCATGTTCAAGGAGTATCCTCCATTGTTTTTTTTTATTATTGTGAAAGTTTTGCTATGGTTCCCTTGATTTGAATACACAGTTGACATTACTTCATGAGAGAAAATTGACTTATTGGCAGATTATTAGAAGCAATTTCTTGCCATGATTTGTTTGGTTTTTTTGGATCAAGGACACGATTTATCTTTGAGGATGTTTATTCTGTGTTGTCCCTCATCTGGATGTAATTAATTGTTGCTTCAAGGCCTTGGTGGTGGTCAAATTGGAATCATTGTTATTTTTTTTAGGAATTCTTATATGTATGCCAAAATACATGTGTTTTGCACATAATATAACTATATACAATATCAACATAAAAGTTATATATAAGAATTCTAACTTAAAAGTAGATGATGGAGAACCTGATATATGTTATCCGTGAGGAGTTGTGTTCTTGAATGCTTAGACCACAATATCAACATATGATATAGTAAAAGCTTATTCTATTAATGATGGTCAAAGAATTTTGGTACTTGCTAAAGGATGAGGTGTGTCTTATGTTTGATCAATTTCATGCGAATGAAGAGGTTCCGAAAAGCTTACTTTCCTATTTTGTTGCTTTGATTTCGAAAATATCCTCACCTTTAGATTTGAAGGATCTTCAGGCAATTTCCTTATTAGGTACTTTCTATAAAATTCTTTCTGAGGTATTGGCTAGAAGATTATCCGTAGTTATGAATTCCATTATTTCTCCTACCCAATCAGCCTTTCTTAAAGGTAGATATTTGGTGGATGGAGTGTTGGTGGTAAATGAAATAGTGGATTTTACTAGGAAAAAAAAACAAAAAGGCAATGTATGATTTTAAAGGTGGACTTCGAAAAAGCTTATGACACGGTGGATTGGGGTTTTTTGGAGTACATGATGGTGAGGGTGGGGCTTTGCACCAAATGGGTGGCATGGATGAAGGCGCGTGTGTGTGGGGGTAGTATGTTCATTCTTGTCATCGGAAGTCCTACGGAAGAGATTAACATTCAAAGGGGGTTAAAGCAAGGGGACCCTCTAGCACCTCTTTTATTCCTTTTGGTGACAGAGGGGTTTAGTGGGGTAATGAGGAACGCGGTGAGAAGAAATTTGTTCAAAGGGTTTGAGTTTAGGCGAGAGGGTTTGGTGATTTCTCATTTACAATATGCGGATGACACACTTTGTATTGGGGAAGCGTCGGTGGAAAATTTATGGACTTTGAAAGCGTTGTTGAGAGGATTTGAGATGACATCAGGTCTTAAGGTTAATTTTTACAAAAGTTGTTTGGTGGGGGTTAATGTGTTGAGGGAGTTTATGTGTATGGCATGCAATTTTTTGAATTGTAGTGAAGGTGGCATTCCATTGAAGTACTTGGGGTTACCAATAGGTGCTAATTCAAAGAAAGTTTCAACGTGGGAACCTTTATTGGATCTATTGTCTAGAAAGTTACACTCTTGGGGCAATAAGTATGTGAGCCTTGGTGGGCGCATTGTCTTACTAGATTCGGTACTTAACTTGATCCCTATCTTTATCTTTCTTTTCTTTAGATGCCGGTGAAAGTGTGGAGGAAGATCGTCAAGCTTCAACGAGAATTTTTGTGGGGAGGGGCGATGGGAGGTAGGAAGGTTTGTTGGGTGAAGTGGAAGTTGGTATGTCAACCGGAAAGTAATGGTGGTCTAGGTGTGGGGGACGTTGGAGTGGTAAATTTGAGTCTTTTGGCGAGGTGGAGATGGAGATTGATTCAAGGTGAAAACGGAATTTGGAGAGATGTCCTTATTGAGAAATATGGTTCGCGGATTGGTAGTTTGGTGGATGAATGAAGTGGGTCGTGGCCGCGATATGCTTCAAAATGGTGGAAGGATTTAGTAAAGTTAGAGGAAGAGGGTGGTTTGAGGTGGTTTAATTCGGAGGTGATTAGGAAGGTTGGAAATGGTCATTCAAATCAGTTTTGGAAGGATCCGTGGAGGGGATGGACGCCTTTTTGTGACAAATATCCTAGACTCTTTGCAATTACAAATAATAAGGAGGCAAAAGTGGATGAGTGTCGTGGATCTTTGGATGAGGGGGGTGATTGGGTGTTCCTGTGGCGAAGGAACCTTTTTGTTTGGGAGGAGGAACTTTTAATTAGTTTGATGGAGGATTTGGAGGGGCATAGGTGGGAGAATTTTGAGGATGGTTGGTATTGGAAAGCGAAGGATGGGGGGGTTTTTTCGGTTGAGTCTTGTTATAAGAATCTTGAGAGTTTGTTGGTTTGGGAGGAAAATTGGAGTGGTGAAGAGAAAAGAGTTTTTGAGTTTATTTGGAAAAGTTCGGCTTCATCCAAAGTGATTGCTTTCTCTTGGAAACTTCTTCTTGATAAAATTTCAACAAGAAATCTTGCTAGACGGAATGTTTTACCTTCGGAAGGATCAAGGTTGTGTGTTGTGTGAAAGAGAAGAAGAATCTTCGAACCATTTATTCTTACATTGTAATGTGGTAAATAAGATTTGGGAAATGGTGATGAGGTGGTTGGATTTCTCCTTTATCACTCCACCCAATTTGTGTTGTGTATTGGGAATGTTGGAGTAAGGAAGGAACAAATAAGAGGACTCGTAGAGGCCTTGGGATGATTTGGCATGCAACAATTTGGGTTATTTGGCAATCTAGGAATCATGTTATTTTCCAAAATGAGGTGATAGATGTTGAGGCAATCGTGGAGGAAATTAAGGTGTTATCATGGCGGTGGAGTTTGAGTAGGCTAGAAATTCCGACATGTTTGTTCTACGAGTGGACGTGGAACCCGAAAGATTGTTTGTTGAGGTATGGGGTGATTTGGACAGTGCTGGTGTCTTATGCAGGAAAGGGGCAGTGTTAGTTTTCTGCTACTTGGGGCCTGCTGGAATCTGTTTCCAGCCCATGAGTATTATTAGGTGGGCTTCTGTTTTTGGGTCTTTTTTTTGGCTTTGTTTGTGTCTGATGGGCCATCTGTTTCTATTGGGGGGGGGGGGGGGGGGGGGGGGTAGGGGTTTTTTGCTGTCCTCTCTGGTTTTTTTATGTTTTTCGGTTGATGTTCCGTCTATATGCGGCATCTTTGTATGGTTTTTTCGGTTTGTGCAGTCTTGTGCGTCTTGCACAGGCTAGCCTTTAGTAATATTTGTAGATTCAAAAAATGAGTCAACTCTTTGACTTATATAATAACTAAGTTTATATGCTAACAAACAAGTATTTCTAACTAAACTATATTCTCAACAGCTATTTGCATGCTAGAAATGCATATTTGCATTTTTCAACTTTAAATGAGTAATGTAAATAAAGTCAGAAAGAATCACACTCTAATGAAAAGTGTAGGTGTACATGACAATCAAATCGGTAACAGTTGAGGTGAATAGCTCTTAGAAGTCTTAGACTAACTTTGGGCCCTTTTGAGCTTTCCATCTTCTCCATAACATTCACTTCAAATGAATCAAGAAATTCCACTCTTATGACTAACCAAATGCCAAAGGAGGCAACAAAAGCTTAACCATCAAGCAGAAATCACAACTCAAGGTTTGATTGACCACTTGGAGAAAGCAGCAATCAAATGCTTAACCATTAACCATAAGCCATAAACTCAAGTCTTAACCACTTACTGGAAGCCGCAATGCTTAACCATTATAAGAAAAATAAAAGCAGATATCATCATAGGTTAACAATCATAAAGCAGAACTAGAAGCAGATATCAACAGAGTCATAAGGCAAAAGACTTAGCCACCAAACATAAACTATACTTTAAAGTTTAACCATTTCGCATAAGCAAAACAACAAATATATCAACACTTGAAGCTAAAATCAAGCTTGAAACCAATCATGTCTTCAATCTTCACTGTTGAGGACTAACCATATCAAACATGTGTGTCTAGATTCCGTAGCAAATTCAGCAAAGGTAGAACAAGATTTGTAGCCTAAGTCGAGACCCAATCAAAGTACTCCTACCCCAATAACATGACAGTTTCATTACCAACCACGACACCAAGTAAGAAGCATGAAAACAAAACCATATTCCGCAAAGTTCAAAAATTATAGGAAATCATAGATCAATTAAGAGTAACTCTTAAAAGTAGAGAACATATAAATAGAAACAATCACTAGTATCAAGCTTCCAAAGCTAACATAATTATGCATCCGCAATGCCATTAATGTAGAAAATTAGAAACAACACCCAAATAAGATACCAACACGAGGCTCCATAAGGTATGACTTAGCCTAAATAATTCAGTAGTAATCATGGAAACATAACCAAACTCCATAGAGTTGTCAATATCAGAATGAAATAAATTCAATTACTCTCACACTCCTCTCTCGTTTTTTTTTACTTTCAGAAAATCCACAGTCTTTCTTCCACCTAAAAGAACTATGATTCGACCACCTTTTTCGAGAGAATTGTAATCTCGCATTTGTTGTAAAACTCTAATGTAGTTGAAATATTGAGTTTATTATGTATGTTTTTATTTGTTTTTTTTGTCTTGGTACCTCCGTATGTTTGTTCCGTCAACTGCAAAAGTGTGGGGATGAGAATACTAAAAAACATTACACATCTCTAAGGACTATGGTGAAGGAGCTTTTTGCAAGGTTACTCTATTCATTTTATGTATTTCATTGTTTCCCGACGAGCTTGTGTATTTTGTTAGACCTCGACGATGTTTATGTTATAACCAAAGTATGAAACTATTGACTCAACTTTTTTTAAACGTAGAAACTCAATATTTTTGAAATTGTACTTCAAAGATCTATTCCATTGAAGCATTTTGTGAGTTTTAATCAACACTTAATTGATTAGTTACATTATCTTGTCAATTTTACTAAGCCTAACAAATTAATCTATTCATCTAATTTATTAACTATCATACTCGAGTATTTCATTTCTCTAATCGATTAATCCATCCTTTTTATTCATCTAATTGATTAACTTATCCTCTATAAGTGATTTACAGTTATACACCACAAACATAAATATAACATAACCATGAACTACAACAAAATCATCATCATGTTCTAACAAATAACATCATACATAAAATTAAGCACATATGAACAACATCATAATCACTATAACAACGTTACGAAAACGTCATCATCATCATCTTCATCTTCATCTTTATGACATCGTCAACTAGTAATAACTACTTTTAAATATTAAACCTTATGTCGGAACCACCAATTTATCATCATTATAACTTCTAACATTTAACAATCAACACTTATATCTCATTCATCACCTAGATAAGAAAACTAACCTTTATCAACATCATATTAATCCTTTAATACCATTTTAAATCAATATTCACACATCAATCTAAAGTTTCGACTCGCTCTTAATTGATTAACATCAACATCCTAATAAATTATAAACTAAAATCGATTATCTAACATTTAATTCACTATATGTTTGATCGACCAAGACACTTAATCGATTAAACCATAATTTATAATAAATCTCACTTTTAGATACTCACCTAAACAATTAACACCATAATCTATCAAACACCTCAAAATTCATCAGAATCACAACTTAGACTATTTTATGAGTTTGATCAACACTTAATCGATTAATTACTAGACCTAACCGATTGTTACTAATCATAACAAATTAATCTATTCACCTAATTGACTGTTGACAATCATAATTGAGCATCTAATTGATTAACATGTCTTTTTTATTCATCTAACTGATTATACACAACAAACACAAATTTAGTATAACCATCAACAACAACCAAATCATCATCAATATGCTATAACAAATAACATCATACATAAAATTAAGCATATAATCATCAACATACATCATTCAATCCTGACAAAGCAAATATGTAATACAAGAAATCATGCAACTTTAACCATAAATTTACCTTCCTCTAAACCTACATAATAAGAACTGTCATTGTTCCTCCATACCTAAATTAGATTCACAAACAACAAGAAAAATATGAAGAAGTTGCTCTAAAGTCCTTTAATGGAAGTATAATGCATAAATGCAAAATAGGATATGATATTAGAAATCATTTAGAATAGTTTGGGATCAGTTATGCAGTTAAAATAAACAAAAATTGTATTTATGATATGCTTTAATCGATTAGATAACACCTTAATGATTAAGAAGTAGTCTCAGTTGAATGTCAGTATAGAACAACTATATCAATACTGCATTGTTTTGACCATAATTTCAATACTCCACAATAATGGTAGACAGGCCCGTTCTTGGGCAAGAGCAAGGAGCTCTACCGAGCCGGGCCTCCAATTTATGGAGGCCTCAAATATTTGTAGGGATAGGGGTATAATTGTTGGAGTGCAAGATAAAAAAAATAAAACTTTTACCTACAGATAAAATCTGTCAATAAATGTCATTTTTCCGTAGGTAAAAGTCTGGAAGACAGCAATTTTGCCGTCAATTATTCATTGTCAATATGTAAGTGTCTAATTGTCTGTAGGTAAAAGTCATGTTTGAACATATACTCATATATTTAACTACAACTTAATTATTTATCATTATAAGTGGTGTTGGATTTTTTTTTTCAATTTTTTTTAAATGAAAATTGTCAAAATTACAACTGGGCCTCTAAATTGTCAGGAACGGCCCTGATGGTAGAAATCGAATTAATCTAGTATGAGATCTTAAAATAAGCAAAATAAATACGATGTTTTCCCTATTGCGTCATAGTTGGTACTTGCGTGTTGCGTTGCTTCCTAAAAGCATATCTAGAGCTGTATATATCATATACGACTCAAATCAAAATTAATTAAAAAATAAGACGAAATACTACAATATGACTCAAATCAAAGTCAATTAAAAAAAATAAGACGAAATACTACACTATTGATGAAGAAATGTTAGTCTAACTAGACTTTATCCCGTGCGATGCACGGGTTTTCGTAGAGTTTCATATATAACTATCAAATTGGGTATATTATTATTTTTATAGTTACATTCAATATTATGTTATCAAACTACTTCAAAAAGTAACAAAAACAAAAGATGGACTGCAAAAAATGTAATAGCAACATTCTTTAGCATTAATGACTTTAAAAAAATGTAAAAAAAATGACCTTTAGTACGGTATATTCATTTTGGAAGCAACATTCTTTCAGTAAAAGTGGTAAAAGATTTAAAGTGTTGTCATGTGTTACCTGATTCAATTCCTTGGAGACCTCTCTCTCCAGGTTCTTCTCACTTCTCTCATAACTATTTAACGGGTTTACTCTTCAATTTTAAAATATATTATTAAGTACAAAAATATCTCAAATTGAGTACCAAAATATATCATATTCAATATAAAAATAGTATATTAGATTTAATTCAAAAATATCTCAAATTGAGTACCAAAATATATCATATTCAGTATAAAAATATATTATTGAGTATTAAAATATATTTCATATCACAAACCAAAATATATTAGATTGTGCATAAAAATATTTTTTAAATATATTAGATTTAGTACAAAAATATCTCAAATTGAGTACCAAAATATATCATATTCAATATAAAAATAGTATATTAAATTTAATTCAAAAATATCTCAAATTGAGTACCAAAATATATCATATTCAGTATAAAAATATATTATTGAGTATTAAAATATATTTCATATCACAAACCAAAATATATTAGATTGTGCATAAAAATATTTTTTTTCATAAATTTCTTTCAAAAGAAAAGTTAGGGTTAGTCATTAGGGTTGTCAAGACTACCTAACATTTATATATATATTCTTTCAAAAGAAAAGTTAGGGTTAGTCATTAGGGTTGTCAAGACTACCTATAAAAATGGTATATTAGATTTAATTCAAAAATATCTCAAATTGAGTACCAAAATATATCATATTCAGTATAAAAATATATTATTGAGTATTAAAATATATTTCATATCACAAACCAAAATATATTAGATTGTGCATAAAAATATTTTTTAAATATATTAGATTTAGTACAAAAATATCTCAAATTGAGTACCAAAATATATCATATTCAATATAAAAATAGTATATTAGATTTAATTCAAAAATATCTCAAATTGAGTACCAAAATATATCATATTCAGTATAAAAATATATTATTGAGTATTAAAATATATTTCATATCACAAACTAAAATATATTAGATTGTGCATAAAAATATTTTTTTTCATAAATTTCTTTCAAAAGAAAAGTTAGGGTTAGTCATTAGGGTTGTCAAGACTACCTAACATTTATATATATATTCTTTCAAAAGAAAAGTTAGGGTTAGTCATTAGGGTTGTCAAGACTACCTAACATTTATATATATAAAGATAAAGATTTAATCCTTAAAGATATCGAGAAAATATTAAAATAAAAAATCTAATTGGGCTCTTACAATGTCATTTATCTCCAATCAAGCATGTTTTAAAAATCAATCTGAACATCAAACTAAGAAATCTTAGTAAGTGTTTTAAACTGTTTAAATCGCAACGAAAATACAATCAAGTAACTTAAATAACCAAATCGTAGACAATGTTAGTTCACGATTCAATTAGTCAACCCCTCGCTTCGGTTTCGATTTGGTTTGATAAGTTGATATTCATTTCCTTCTAGTGTGGTGACTCATTATACCTTCTGAGTGGCATTATCGTAAACCCACACCTTAACTGCAAATCATCACACACTCTCTTTCTTCCCCATCGATCTCAACATTTTCACTCTTCTCTGAAACCTCTCTTTAGGTTTCTTCAAATCCACTTTTCTCAACCAAAACCCAACCACTCTCTCCAATCTTCAGAAATGGTAAAGTTTCTTCTTCGATCTCTTCTCTCTCGCTAACCGTTTCGAAATTCTCAACAAACCTTAGATCTGAAACTCACTCGCTTCGATTTCACGTTCTTCATATTCCGTTTCGAATTTCAATTCCTTGCGTTTCCATAACTCGAAATGCGAACAGTTTCGCAATTTTGATTTGTTTAGTTTATGCGATTTTAGTTGATTTGTGATCTAATCTAATTTTGTTTTGTTTTGATTGATTCTGCAGCCTCTCAGACTCGAAATCAAGGTAAATTTGTTTTAGCTTTTGATTTGAGGTTTATTCTGTGTTTTCTTGCTGAGAAATGATTAATTAGCTAATTAGTGAGATTTTTTGTGTGAATTAGATTTCTGAGAATTGTTTAATTAGCTTTTATTTTGGCTTTTGATTCGAGCTTAGTTTTGTGTTTTAGCTAGTTAGGGAGGTTCATTGTGAATTTGTTCTCATAACTAAGCAGAGTGTATGTGTTTAGATTTCTAATTGATCATTGATTTAACCGATGTATTGTGTTAGCTTTTGATTCTAGCTCTATATTGTGTATGCTTGTTGAGAAATGATTAATTAGCAAGTTAATGAGATTTTTTTTTTTGCAGATTAGATTTGTCAAAAACTAGGCAGAGTGCAAGTGTTTAGATTTCTAATTGATTATTTAATATTCATTAAACTGATGTGATTTTGGATTTTGATGATGAGGTTTATTTTGTATTTTTAAACTGATGAGATTTTTGGATTTTTAATTAGCTAGTTAGTGAGATTTTTTTTAGTGAAATAGATTTCTCAGAAACTAAGCAGAGTGCAAGTATTTAGATTTCTGATCGATTAAACTGATTTGTTGTTTTGGCTTTTGATTCTGAGGTTTATAATGGTTTGGCTAGTCAGAGAGATTTTTTGTGAATTAAATTTCTTAGCAACTAAGCAGATTGCGAGTGTTTAGATTTTGGATTGATGAAACTGATGTGTTGTTGTGTAATTTGATCAGCGAAAGCTTGCACAAAGATCAGAAAGAGTAAAGTCTGTGGATCTTCATCCAACAGAACCATGGTAATACCTTGTTCTTGGCTGTGTTGTGAGATTTTCATCTCTGGAATTTGTTTTATGAAATGAAGCTAAATTTTAAACCGTATTTATATTTTGTTGCTCCTTATGTGGAATTGGTTCCATTCGTTTGGTCCTTATTAAGTGTTGTCTATCAAGATAGTTTGCTGCATTGGTGAATAGTGTTGTCAATCTTGGATAGTGGAAAATGTAGGATTGTTAAAAATTTCGCTACGCAATAGTGCTACAGCGCCACTATCGCTGCTAGTTGACAACATTTTGTACTAAATAGGGTACGATGGAGCAAAAGCGGCTTGTCCAAATTTCGCTATGCTACAGTTGTATATTGCCGCTATAGCTACTATTTAACAACACTGTTGGTGAATAGGGGGATACTTGGATGTTTTGCTGAATTGTGTCATTTTACCATCATTAATGCAGGATTCTAGCAAGTTTATACTCTGGGACTGTTTGTATCTGGAACTACCAATCTCAGGTGCGTAAATTTTTATAATTCAGATGTTTTATATTGTTATTATATGTACTGAATGGCTGATTCATGAATAAAGACGACTATTGTTATGGCTTCTTTCAAATTTAAAAGAGCCACATATTCTTTGTTTCGTTTTCTTTTTTAAGAAAAACTAGTATTACGTGAAAGCGCTGTCCAAAGTGTTAGTGTTCTTCTAAAATATTACTCCCACCGGTCTCGATTACTAGCAAAAATACCTATACACATTAATTAAGAATATTAGTCAATTGCAACTATCTTAATGTAATCAACAAAGTAATTTTGTTCTGCAAACTGCCCTTTATGGGATATTGAATATAAAATTATATTCATTGAAAGATATTTTAGGATCGACATCATTAAATATGGTAAAAGTAGTTAAGATTTGTTTATATTTTAGACCACCAAATAAGTTTTTATTTATATTCGAGACCGGTGTAGTATTTGATTTATCTACCATTGCACATTAAAGCCACTACTAAATAAATCCCTTCATATAAAAACTGGTCCTCATAATCTCCTGAATTGCGATATGTAGAATTACTTTCCTTATGTACAGAGTTTGAAGAAAGACTCTGGCTCAATACATGTATCAAGTTTTGAACTGTAGCAATTTATATTGTGATTTTTTAGTGTATAAAACACTTTCAGTGATCTTTTCTGTTGAAGACTGGTAAGAAGTTACTGTAGCATTTTATATCGCAGATCGAGAGTATGTAGTGTTTTGTAAAAGCACCCTTGTAAATTGATAGGAATAAGTTCCCAAGAGTACCAGCACTAGTGGCGCCATCACGCCATGTTCATTTGGGTTGGCCTGTTGAACCTGGGTCAAATTCCTAATAGGCTGATTTACCTCCACTTTATTTAGCCGACATTTTCATCCCCATACCAGGTGATTTAATTAGGCATTTTGTTAGATGTACGTATTTGTGAGGGACGTTTGGTTAGTTGACCTGTTTGAAGTACATTTTCTTAGTGTGGTGAGGTTTGTGCTTTTTTAGATTTATTATCAGCATTGGCTATTTCATTTTTGGCCCTCTTATATATCCAAAGAAGTTATAACACTGGCTTGGAAGAGTTTTGCTCCTGTACCGCATGTTGTATTTTGCTGGTTCCACTACTGTACAGTGAGGCATATACTTCATGCTTTTCCTATCATAGATTCATGGTTTCTCCATGATAATATATGGTTCCATAGACTGATGCATTTTATACATATTTATAGATAGATTGGTATTAAAGGACATTCTCTACTCTCCTGTTCTGCATTTAAATTTTTCACAGGCCGTTCTTCGTACACACATACTTATAAGTTTCTATAATTTTGGTTGTGCAATTAACTTTAATTATTCTTTTTTCAAATTTCAGACCATGGCTAAGTCTTTTGAGGTTACTGAGTTACCTGGTGCGTGAACTTCTTTCAGTCTGTTTATTTCATTGTTTGTAAATCTGCCTCTTGATTCATTTGCACGAAGCCGGTTTTCTTTATATATTTCATTTCATTGGTCTCAAGTATAGTATCGTTTTGCAGTTAGGTCAGCCAAGTTTATTGCACGCAAACAGTGGGTTGTTGCAGGAGCAGATGATATGTTTATTCGTGTATATAATTACAACACAATGGATAAAGTTAAAGTATTTGAGGCACACTCAGATTACATTAGGTGTGTGGCTGTTCATCCCACCCTTCCCTATGTGCTATCGTCGTCTGATGATATGCTCATAAAGCTTTGGGATTGGGAAAAAGGCTGGATCTGTACCCAGATATTTGAGGGACATTCTCATTATGTCATGCAAGTGACATTCAACCCTAAAGATACAAATACCTTTGCCAGTGCATCTCTTGATCGAACCATAAAGGTTTAGATTCTTTTTGTCAGATGTTTTCAGCAGTTTATTTATTTACATACACCAATGCAATAATATTATGCATAAAACTGTCATATTCCCTGGCAGATTTGGAATCTTGGTTCTCCTGACCCAAATTTTACGTTGGATGCCCATCAAAAAGGAGTGAACTGCGTTGATTATTTTACAGGTGGTGACAAACCTTACCTAATTACTGGTTCTGATGATCACACGGCCAAGGTTTGATTTCTGTTCTTTGTTTTCTTTACTCATCATCTACCCATTGATTTGTTTTCGTATATGTATATATATATGACGGCAATTAATAGTCCTACATAACCTGGGAAATAGGTATGGGATTATCAGACCAAAAGTTGTGTCCAGACTCTAGATGGTCACACTCACAATGTATCTGCTGTATGCTTTCATCCTGAACTTCCTATTATCATTACTGGCTCTGAGGATGGTACAGTCCGCATTTGGCATTCAACAACTTATAGGTAAGTTGATGCTGTTCACAGAATGCGGAGTTGTGAGTTTTATCTTATTCTATTTGGTGCATTCCTCATGCTTTTGTGTGTCATTGTCTTCACTCTCTCACAGGAACTTGAATATTTTGTTTTAGGTTGACTTTTGTTCTTAGAACGAGACCTTATCCCTGCATGTCTTTTGTTTTTACTTGTTGCTTGCTTTAGCTATCTTATGATGACCTATTATGTCTAAATTTGACATTCACGTGAGAGTTGACATAGTGTTGAAATTCTGACTAGCAGAGACTAGATTTTGTTTTCTAACTTTTCTAGTATATTACTATATTATATTTTGTTTACTCTTACCATGTTATACTTTTTAAGACTACTAAATTATATTGAGATTATGTATGTATTCTTGTCAATTTAAAAAAAAAAAACTTCATGGTGGTTTAATCTGCTTGCAGGCTTGAGAACACATTGAACTATGGTCTTGAAAGAGTTTGGGCTATTGGGTACCTGAAGGGTTCACGTCGGTGAGTTTTTTTTTTCCTTAAAGAAAATATCTGCAAGTAATTTGAGTCTCATACTTGGGCCCTTGAATCATTTTGACTGGGACTATAGTGTCAAGTATTGCCTCTATAATGAAGTATTTTTATCTGAATAGAAAACTTCTCTTATATTTCATGTGATCTTATTTGCTTTGATCGCTCCACAGATGCAGAATCTCCTTTACTTTTTCTTATCTTAAAAAATTATCATCTTTCTGATCCTCCTTGATGAGTATGACTTACGTTACAAAAAATCTATTTTTGTAGAGTTGTGATTGGCTATGATGAAGGAACTATAATGGTCAAACTTGGTCGAGAAGAACCTGTAGCTAGCATGGACAACAGCGGGAAGATCATTTGGGCTAAGCATAACGAGATTCAAACTGTCAATATAAGGAGTGTAGGAGCAGATGTGGAGGTATGGGCTCATTATTTGGCAGTATAATATGCGAGGAAGAAATGAAAACTTAATTTTTTATTAATGACACATACGAGTACTGTGCTTTTCAGATTGCTGATGGAGAAAGGTTACCATTGGCGATTAAGGAGTTGGGCACCTGTGATCTCTATCCACAAGTGAGCGAAGATCCTTTTTCTTACTATTTTGCATTACTTATTTACTTTTTGGGTACAAGCATATTATTATTTACATTATTTAGCAATTCTGGCATTTTGATATATTTATGTCAGTTTTTTATTTATTTATTTTTCATTTTTATTAAACCTGGCCATATATTTTAATGTTTTGATACTGTATGCAAAAAGTCTGTTATTGTTTTATAGGATTCAATTGATCTTCACCATTCTTCTGTAGTACATAATCTGGGTATAAATTAGTATTTTTTTAATAAAGACAGGTTTTATTATGTAATGTGACACAATCTCGACACAAGTATATTATTTATTTTTTTAGTTTTGAATTCAAAAGTTAATGACAAGAAAGAATGCATTATATTATGGAACTATCATCTTGAAGTCTTCAATCCATACTTGAAGAAATGAGTTTAATCAGTTCTTTGGCTTCAATTACCGTTGTTAATTTGTTTCTTCATGTATATTGACTGATGATTGACTTGTGATTTGCTTTTTTTATTTTCAGAGTTTAAGGCACAATCCAAATGGAAGGTTTGTTGTTGTTTGTGGGGATGGTGAGTATATTATATATACTGCCTTGGCATGGAGAAATAGGTCATTTGGTTCAGCACTGGAAATTGTTTGGTCTTCGGATGGAGAGTATGCTGTGAGGGAAACTACTTCAAAGATTAAAATTTTCAGCAAAACTTTCCAGGTTTGAACTTCATTTTGAAATACTCCCATTTTATGATTGAAAATGATGGTAACAGCCAACTAATCCTTAATATTTGTTCGAAGTGCGAGCAGAATGGGTCTTTCTATTGATTTACTATTTAGGGAAAGGACCAAACAAAAACAATTAGGTTGGCAATTGATTGTCCTAAATAGAATTGTTTAACAAGCAACTGGGGAATGTCAATGCTGTCAACAACTCTTTTTTGTTTTTTATCAAAAGTACATAAAAAAAATTCAAAGCCTGACTTGGCTCTCGATAAATTTCTCTTATTGCATAGCTGTCTGCCTACTGAAACAAGTCTTCTCTAGGAGGTTTTAATTGAAGTTGATATTTTTTTTTCGTATTTCAGGAAAAGAAGAGTATCCGACCGACCTTTTCAGCAGAACGAATATTTGGTGGCACTGTATTGGCGATGTGCTCAAATGATTTCATCTGCTTTTATGATTGGGCTGAATGCAGATTGATTAGGCGCATTGATGTCAATGTGAAAGTAAGTACTTTCATGAAGTGACATCTAGGGCCTGTTATTTTTTATTTTATTTTCTGGTTTAATTACAAAAACAGCACTTTGTATCCTATCTTTAATCTTTTGTACATTAAAGAGTGAAAATACTAAAAGTTGTTTCCGTTGTTTTTAATAGAAAACGTTGAAAACTTCAAACTTGAAAACAATGGGACATTTTTGTAACTAGAATTGAAAATAATATGAAAAGGAACATTTTTTACTACCAAACTGATTCCTAATATTTTTCCTTTTCCCCTGATCTCATTCCTTGTAAATTTTGTAATTTTTTGTTGGGTCAGAACCTCTACTGGGCTGATAGCGGTGATCTAGTGGCGATTGCTAGTGATGCATCATTCTACATTCTAAAGTACAACGTGAGTATTCTGAATGACTTGATTTTCTTATAGTTTTTCACTTTTTCTTAAGGGCGTTATGCTTTCCCTATCTTTTCGGTTGAATGGATATTTAGTGAACCACAGTAAACATATTATTTGTACTGTTGCAGCGTGATGTTGTTTCATCATACTTAGATAGTGGGAGATCTGTGGATGAACAAGGTGTTGAAGATGCCTTTGAGCTCCTGCATGAAATGAGTGAACGTGTCAGGACAGGGATCTGGGTTGGGGATTGTTTTATCTACACCAATTCTTCTTGGAGGCTTAATTACTGTGTTGGTGGTGAGGTATTAACTCTTTCCTTTTAGCTTCAAAGGAACTCCGTATTTATTTATTGAACCCTTTGTAGTTATCGTCTCTTTGTCGTAGTGAATTTCTTCTTTTATCAAATAATTAAAATATTTATATTTATTGAATTACAAGGTAACAACAATGTTTCACTTGGACCGTCCAATGTACTTGTTGGGATATCTTGCCAGCCAAAGTAGGGTTTATTTGATTGACAAAGAATTCAAGTAAGTGGGAGGGACAACTGCTTGCATTATTCATAATATCTCTTGCAGTAATCTTGATTATTTTTTTTCTCGATTGTTCTTCAGTGTTGTGGGCTACACACTGCTTTTAAGCTTGATTGAGTACAAGACTCTTGTGATGCGTGGTGATTTGGAAAGGGCTAATGAAATTCTGCCATCAATTCCAAAAGAGCATCATAACAGGTAGTAGTTACTTTTTTTGGTTACTTTGTTGCATAATAACCTTTCCTTTCATTATTTTGTAACTATGTTTTAATATGTTTTTAAGAAATGCTTTTCCTTGAATGTGTTATACTTGATAAAATTATGTAAATACCTACTGAAAAATAAAATGTGTATAAGATAATTGTCATGCACTACATGCCCTTTCTATCTTTCTGCTAGAGTTGTCTATTCTTATTCCGATTAAAGTGTGTTGGGAATTCCGCCTTCATTTCGGTCCGCCCTAGCCACCTAATTGCAGGATTTAAGTTGCCTTCATTGCAGCCTCCAACACCTTCATTGTGTTGGTGTGAATTGGTGGATTTAGTCCGACATTCCCTAGAGATATGCCTATGTAGTGTATAAAGCTTGTGCAGCCCTCACCTTACAAGCCGGTTTTTTAAGGTTAAGTTAGGCTCAACCCAAATTCGAAGATAGTATTAGAGCCTATCCTAAATCTGTTGTTGAGCTTCCCTCGTCCTCCACGCTTCAGGCTCATTGGGGCCGAAGCGTCAGGGTGTGTGTTGGGAATTCTGCTTTCATTGCTGTCCGCCCCTAGCCTCCTAATTGCGACATTTAGGTTGCCTTCATTGCAGCCTCCAACACCTTCATTACAAGCCGGTTTTTTAAGGTTGAGTTAAGCCCAGCCCAAATTCCAAGGTAGTATTAGAGCCTGTCTTAAATCTGTTGTTGAGCTTCCCTCGTCCTTTACGCTTCAGGCTCATTGGGGCCTAAGCGAGAGGGGTGTGTGTTGGAAATTCCGCCTTCATTGCTGTCTGCAGCTAGCCTCCTAATTGCGGCATTTAGGTTGCCTTCATTGTGCTGGGTGTGAATGGGTGGATTTAGTCCCACATTGCCTAGAGATATGGCCTATGTAGTGTTTATATAGCTTGGACAACCCTCACCTCACAAGCCAGTGTTGTAAGGTTGAGTCAGGTCCAACCCATATTCTAAGAAATTGTCTACCTGCTGAGACATAAAAGTGAATCTTATGTGGTTGACAGGGAATCTTTTTTCATTTATATGATCCTAAGCTATTAGTTTGTATTTTTTTTGGCAAAGGCTATTAGTTTGCATACTAGTGGCACTTTGCTTCTTGCTCACTTTGATATGTTAGTCTGGACTCTATCTAGTTTGCTTCCATATTATTTATCATTGCTTGGCATGCTTTTATGATTTAATGTATAATCTTGTCTGGGATATGTAGTGCAGTGCATGTTCTTTATATGTCATATGTTTATAATTTTTTTCTATTACAGTGTTACTGATTACCAGTACATCAGTTTTAAAATTTGGAACACAAATGCCGTATCCATCCTAACTGCAATATTTGTTTTTATGGCAGCGTGGCTCATTTCCTCGAATCACGAGGCATGATAGAGGATGCTCTTGAAGTAGCTACTGATCCTGAGTACAGATTTGATCTAGCCATACAGCTTGGAAGATTAGAGGTTGCAAAGGTAAGTTCTTCTGTCCCAGGAAGGCTATTACTTGACTTGTGAAATATCATAACTTTGGTATTTTATTTTCTTCATTTCTCGTTTTAATGAGTTTGATTTGTCAGTTTATGTTGGGAGTAATGTTTATCCTCTCTTTTTGCAGGCTATTGCTATAGAAGTGAAGAGCGAGTCCAAATGGAAGCAGTTGGGAGAATTAGCCATGTCTACTGGAAATGTATTTTTCTCCCCAGTCAAACGAATCTATGTTTTTGGTGTTTTCTGTTATAATTGACTGAACTACGCTCCTAAATATCCATGTCCAAATCTATTTGAGTTACATATCTAAATATTCATGTCCATATCTACCACTGGGCGGTCTTCTTCTTTGCTCTTTTCCTTTTTATCTCTGCCTTTTTTTTCTTGCTCTATATTTTCTTAATCCGGTAGACAATCCCAAACTCCTGTTTGGATTTGCTCATACACATCCTTCTCATAAGTCCACAAGATTCATTTGGATTGTCTTGCTTCCTAGAAGACTACCATTCAAAAGCTTTTGCCCTCATGTGGAAATGTTCCAGTCCCACCGGACTCTCATATCTTAATGTATTTTGTTGCCTTCAAAATACTCACACCTGGAATAACTCTACTCATCAAATTTTGGAGTTGTCGGACCACTCACTACTCTTGGCCCTTCCCATGCTTCCATTATGATAGATACCAGATGCTTCTAGGATTGGATAGAATACCAAAAACATATTGTTTGGGAGCTCTTTTAAGTGATAGCGTGGAATGGTCAAGTAGGTACACCCACATTGTCATACCAATTTGAATGGTTCGAAAAAAAATTACTCTCCACTTTTTTTTTAATATAAAAATGTTCGTTCGCGGTACCCTCAGTTCCCTTCTTTTGCTGCAACCATGTCATTAAAAGGATAGTTCTGGAGACACCACATTTTCAGTCATCGTTGTGATTTTCAAATAATGTTGAGTGGCTTCCTTCCATTGCTTCTATAGAACTTCTAAAATGTACAGTAGTATTTTACTCAATCCCATTTCAAATCAATCCATTAGGAAACACTTCACTCCCCTTCAAAACTCCCGAAGATCTTGAGTTGTAAATGCTGACTCTACTCTAGTGCATGCTTAAGGCATTGAATATTTATTTATTCTTGTCATAATAAGTAATGATTTTTGAGGCACTTGATGTTTGTTTTTTGCAGCTCACTGTATTCTGTTCTTGCAGTTTGAAATGGCGGAGGAGTGTTTAAAACATGCAATGGATTTGAGTGGATTGTTGCTTCTATATTCTTCTATAGGAGATGCGGAGGGAATATCAAAACTTGCAACTCTTGCTAAAGAGCAAGGGAAGAACAATGTTGCTTACCTCTGCTTATTTATGTTGGGTAAACTTGAAGACTGCCTTCAATTGTTAGTAGAAAGGTAAAATTCTACCGTGGCACTCTTTTCATTGATGACATTACTTAAACGGGGGGTGGGGGTCGATTAGACTGTCATTACATGTAGCTGACTTATGCTTTTGGCAGCAATCGGATTCCAGAGGCTGCTTTGATGGCTCGATCATATCTTCCAAGCAAGGTCTCAGAGATAGTGGCAATATGGAGAAAAGATCTCAGCAAGGTAACTTCTTATTAACAGATAGCATGTGGGTTTAGTAAATAAATTCTTATATTTATGTGGTAAAATCCACAGGTTAATCCAAAAGCTGCTGAATCTTTGGCTGATCCTGAGGAGTATCCTAATTTGTTTGATGATTGGCAAGTTGCACTTGCTGTTGAATCCAAAGCTGCAGAAACAAGGTGTGTTGGGAAATGCTTACTTTCTTACATTATCTTGTAACTTATATAGTCTGTGTACTATGCAATTCCAATATGTTCTTGACTTACTAATTCCGTTCTTTTATTATAGGGGTGTTTACCATCCTGCAGAGGAGTACGTTAACCATGCTGGTAAATCACATGTCACCCTTGTTGATGCTTTCAGAAATATGCAGATCGAAGAAGGGGATCAGCCTCTTGAGAATGGGGACTCTAATCACGAGGTATACTAAATATATGGTTTACACAAGATAAAAGTTATCTAAATGTTCGACTTAGAAATCTTTGAAGAAAAATACGGAGATAGGATGAATGCTTGAGAGACTAGCACTTGATATTTCTATACACTTAATGATTATTTTCATTATGAATAAAAATAAACGCCAATGCAACTTCATAAGTACATGAATGAATTAAATCACTGTACATGAATTTGAACCTAAAGCTTTAAATGCTGCTATATTTCCCATAGTCACTATTCTCTTTCCAACACTCCCCTCAAGGTGGAGAATGTAAGCCAAATGCTCCCCTTAAAGACTTCATCAAGATGTCTGCTAATGGATCATTTGAATTGACAGACTCGTGATGACTTCTTTAGGCAATTTTCATTAAAACAAAATAACAGCCATTTTCTATATGGTTAGTTCTTTGGTGAATGTGTCGACTAGAAGCTAAAAACAGGAGTGGAATTGAACGCCGTCTATCCAAACTTGAGAAGGAAAATAAAATAGGAAATTCTAAATGCTTTGGTTTATTAGCACTAGGAGTTTTCACGGGGGCAAATCAATATTATCATCTCGACAGCCCAATCCAAAGCGCTTGGTTTTTCTTGTAGTTTGGGTTGAACTCAAACCAACTCAGGCAAAGCCAAAGTAGTTTGGTTCGAGTAATGGGTTCATGATTTCAAATTCATGAACTTCCAAACCTGACCAGCTGAAAGTAAATTATAATTTTTTTTTTTTAGTTAGACTTTTAAGTGTTAATCTAAAAGTGTTCCAATTAGTTCAAGTGTTTGAATTTTAAGTGATGAAAAGTTATTGAATTATTTTGTGGAATAGGATGTTATTTTATTTACATTTTTGATGGAATTTGAAAAATATTTTAAAGTTCATGACCTGATGTTGCAGCCGGAATGGCCATGCTCATCATAGCCAGGTTATGTTTGACAGGAAGGTACGGGTTTTTGACCCCAAACCTGAACGAGGAAATGTGATTGGGTCAGTTAACAAGTTTTGGTCAAATCCAACACAAGTTGACCTGTGTGGACCCCTAATTAGCACTTCACAGTCCACAGCTGTGATCTTTTATACATACTTTATAATTAGTTACATTTTATTATTATTATTATTATTTTATTATTACAAGGAAAACAGATACTAGTACAACTAACTACCTTGGTACATATCTAAATATGCAAGAGCAAAATCACTTTATATGAATCTGAACCTAAAGCTTTAAATGTTCTACTGTTTCCAATACTCACAGTGCTGTTTCCAGCAGTTCCCATAAACTAATGTTTTCTGCAATGGAAGGAACAATCTACAACTCCTATTGATCGTGAATGTTTGTACTAGACTGTTACTTTATGTTGTTTTTATGTCCTCTTGTTGCAGTTGACTGAACAAAATGGAGAAGAGGATTATACAGAGGGGCACGAAGAACAAAATGGAGAAGAGGATTATACCGAGGAGCAGGAAGAACAAAATGGAGAGGAAGGAAGCCAAGAGGATGCGGTTGTAGTTGATGCCGATTCTACTGACGGTACAGTTCTCGTTAATGGTAACGAGGCTGATGAAGAGTTGAGTACTAATAAAGAAGGATCAGTGTAAAAGCATTTGGTTGGGACAGCGTGAAAATCCAAATTTTGTCTCTCGTGATTGATTGTTTCTGATGTGCCTTTGCTAACTCCCATTTTGACTGCTAGTTATTTTAATGCAACTATTACCACCCAAGTCCTACCAATTATAGTTTTACTGTGTATCATAATATTTTACCACAACTAGGCTGTATATTTGGGAATTAGATATGATATTGTAAAATTAGGTCCATTGTCAGTGGTACTAAATCTCCCAACTTTTTTGAGCTATTCTTTTTTCATAATTTTGTGCGGCTATTGGTTTTGGGTTTTTGTATCATTTGTTTTTTGAATATATGTCTTTTAAATTTCGGATTTCCGTTTCAAATTTGGTTTTGATTAGGTTATTCTTCGTCCCCACTGGAGTACTCTACTTCATTGACAGTTCTTGCATTGCCACCACTGTGTCATGGCAGTTGGTTCAAGCTACCTGACATCAGGATAGAAACAATGTCTGCGTAGTGCCGTTTTCAAAGTTTTGGATATGAAATCAGTTGGCGGGTTGTTCTTTTACTAGTTAGTTTTCGATGAGAGATTTTTTTTTTTTGTTGTAGAAAGCAAATAATTTTGATCATTTTATGTAACTTGCACATATAAATATTAGTTTGCTTAGGCTCTTTTAATCGTTCACATGCACAATATACAAAAGCTTTTATAGACAGTTTTTTATTAAATGAAAATTTAAAATTTTGAACTACACCAAAGGATTTTTTTTTTGTTTTAAAAAGCATCAAAGAAGGGTGTCATTTTGTGGACCTTGTAGTAGGCGTAGCTGCCTGGAATAGGAGCGACAACGTAACAACAGTGTTGCATGATCGCTTCAGTTATAACTTGAGGGGGAAGCTATGATAACCAGGCGGATCGAGGGTGGGTTTATCCTCACCACCTTTGACTCCTTGCTAAAAACTTGTCCCGCCTCAAACCTTGTCGGGGTTGAAAATTGGATACTATTTTCCTCCGTCCCTTAGTATATAAATCAGAATATATAAAATATAATTTATTATAATTAACATAATAAAATAAAAATTATTAGACAATAAAATCAATTGACGTCAATTGACATATCGGTGTTAAAGTTTAATTTGATGCCAAATTTTAACCATTTATTTTTGTAAATCTAGTGATCCACATTGACTTAAAATGACACGTGAGCATTTTTTGTGTGTGATTTCTCTCTATATGTTTTTGTGTGAACGTGTGAGCATTTCATTAGTCATCGCGCAACACACCCTCATATTCTCTAAATTTTTTATTCTATTTCTTATTTTAGCCTTCGCGGTTTATGTCATTATGGTTATTTTTTGATGATGATGTCAGTGTTTATTACGTATGTGATTATTGTATTCCCTTATAAAAGAAAATTAACTAAACTACACATGTGAGCTATATTTGCTCATTTGTAAATGTTTTTCATATCTAAAAGGTTTTTTTTTTGTTACTATCTAAAAGGTTTGTTTTGCAGCGAAAAAAATACTTGTATTAATTTATGTTTTCAAACTCGAATCCGCTCCTAGTCAAATCAAGTTTTCTCTCTCAAAATTTTAGTAAATTTTATTAAGTTATACCATTAAAATATTATTGATGAGACTCGTTTAGTAAATTTTATTGATGTGCTGAGATGGAAAGGTTTAATGCTTATTAAGTTTTTTTTTTAGAGAGGATGCTTATTAAGTTATACCATTAAAATATTATAAAAATAGATAATGTGTATCATGGGGCCTATTTAAGCATACAAATTTTGATGCTCTGTTGTGAATGCTCTAAGCATATTATGTCTAAAATAAAAATATAATTTTGTATGCGTGTTTCGCGGTTACACTCTTTACATAATTTCTTTTTAAATCAATGTATAGTAAGATTTTTAAAAACATATATAAACATCATGTTGTAGATGCTCTAACTTTGTGTACTTCCCTTCAAAAACTTTGTGTACTTTATCGTTTTCACATATATAATAACACGGTTTGATCCTCTCAAAAAAATTAACACGGTTTGATCGGTGAAATTTAATTTTTATCAATTATTAAATAGACTAATTCAAAGATGAGCACTGTATGCATTCGATGCACAATGGTTTAATTTTAACAATTTTTTTTACTCTCACTTCCTTCGTTGTAAAATGGGATTTCCTTCGTTGTACGATTGGAGAAAATCCCACATGAGAGGATCCCAATCTCTACTCGATACGTAGTTTAACGTTTGTAGCATTGTAGGAATGGTTTCACTCAAAATATGGTGAACCATGCACAAAAGGTATTATGATGGTGGATTTGGGAGTTGAGAATGCTGAAAGGAACAATTTCTATCCAATAATATTTTGTTATCTGGATTGCTTCTGTTATGTATTTATTTGGATTATTTTAATTCTGTAACTAAAAACTAATATTATTTTAGCCATAGTAATGAATTTCTCTTCCAAAATTTCGGTTTTCCGTTTTAAATAATTTGGTTGATAAGATGATTCAACGTCCTAACTTGGATACTCTACTTTATTGACGGTTCTCATGACAGTTAATTCCAGCACCCCAGGATATTTTAGCTGAGATCAGGTTACAAATAATGTATGGATAATATACCATTAAGATGTCCAACACTTCTAAGCATATGACGGGAGTAATTCTCACCTTACAAACAAGTTTTTTAGGGAATGAGTCAAATCCAACCTAAAAAATCTAAGATGGTTGCTTAAGTCAGTGAACCATTGTAATAAGAGAAAAGCACAACAATTTACCGCAAACAACACATAATTTTTATTAGGCAAAATTACACAAATAGTCCCTTAACTTTATTTTAGGTAACGGTTCCGTCCTTTATCTTCCGTTTTAGTCCTTTATCTTTTTTAAATGTTGCGCAGTTATCATTCCATAACCATCTATTAAAAAAACACAGTTTATATTAACATATTATTTAACTATTTCATTTTTTGCTAATTACTCTTTTATCCTTGAGCCCTTTTGTTATTTACAAAAAAAACACAGTAAACACGATTTGTAATTGGAAAGGAACAGAAAGGATTCAGAAACTCAAAAAACTGTAAAAAGGTGTAACACCCATACTAATGTAATCTAGAATATTAGCATGCGCATTAAACTGATACTGGATACATTTAAATTTTCAATAATAATAATAATATACAACTGAATGAATACGAACATGCTCGTATATACAACCAATCAGTACCATAAAATACACTTATAAATATATACACACATGTTGTCGGACAACCTCCTAAGCTGGTACAAGACGAGCATCTTCACTCCATTCAGCGTCTCCCTTGTAGATCTTCAACTCGAATCTCTTGCTTACCTGAAAAACCTGCACCAGAAGGATTGGGATGAGACATAATGTCTCAGTGAGCTCCAGCCCAACCTACTGTTGGCAACCACGGGGGAAACCTAGGGCCGTCGTGCCTACTCTTGGCAATCTTGGGGATTCCTACGATTGTCGTCTTTCTCTATGTATATATATATTCCGCGATCAAGGGAAACTAGGATCGCTATATGTCTTAATCTTATGCTTATCAAATTCTTGCCTTAAACTTAAACTCGTACTTAGTGATCCGGGGACATCCTATGATCACTTTCTTCTTCTGCTGACTACTTGTCATATTCTCATAATAATTTCATAAGTATTAATATACATGATTCTTAATCATAAAGTTAGTAAGTCAGCGTTGAACAAACAATTATTATCTTGGTTCATTTTACAGAGTGCATCCGGGTGGAGTAACCCCGAAGTACATCTCCCATCATACCGGTGAAATTCCTATCATATCAGGCTAACACCGGACTCCTCTTATCGTTGTGTGGACAACTCTCTCGATGAAGTCTCATCCGGCGTATCCCAGAGTCTGTTGAACACAACTTATCTTACATGTAGACAACCCTCTCGGAGAAGTCCCATCCGGCATAATCCGGAGCCTGTTGGACATGTTTCATCTTTTAACATACGTGTGGACAATCCTCTCGGAGGAGTCTCATCCGGCGTATCCCGGAGCCTGCTGGACACGTTTAACATAGTCTTATAACTTACGTGTGGATAGCCCTTTCGGAGAAATCCCATCCGGCATAATCCGGAGTCTGATGAACACGTATAATCTTTATCATTAAGTACTTAACTTAAGCTCATATGTATATCTAATACGTTCCGTATTCTTATGCATATCTGATGCATTCATCGTCAAATAAATGTGCTACTTAACCTATAATAAAGGTCCTTGGCTTATCGTTCTCATAAGCCTCTTACTTGGTAGTTGGAAAACCAACTCTTAAGCTTATCTAAAGCTTTGAATGATGAACATTCCCTATACTTCATACTCTTAAATCTTGTTTTCCTATCAAAGGATTGACATATCGTTATCATATGCCATTCTTAGGGATTTACTATCCCACTTACTCATCGTTGGGAACTAAGCCCCTTGCCTTGCTTGATTACTTGGGGTTTAATCTACCCATTGTCATATTGACACTTGATTCTTATGAGGTTAAACCTCAATGTTATGTGAAGTTTCTAACCCCACACTCATGCTAATACAAGATAAACCATGATCCATTGTTCCATTACTAAATGTAAAAAGACATACTGGCACGGTGCGGATGGTTTCTGGCCTTAAAAACACATTTCAAAATGGGGGTGGCATTCTGCCTTTGTCATGGCACGATGGCTCCTGTCATGGCACGATGGTGTCGTGGCACGACAGGCTTCTCTCGTGGCACGATGGTGCCCTGATATGATCGTGGCACGATGGGTGCCATCGTGGCACGACAAAACCAGAACAGCCAGGCCCTGTAACACTTCCAGAAAATTCCAAAACGAATTTTTAACCAAAACACAGCCCAGCAAGTATTTATACATCAAAATCAAAGGTTTTTAACATATAAGATCATAGCATATCATGTATTAACAAAAGGGAAACTAACCTATGTAAATTTAGGCAAAATCATCATATAAAACCTTTCCTCATAAACCTCAAAATTACCCCTAAATGGGTATAAAGCTAGTGGAGCTCACCTTGATTTAGCTAGCTCTGATCCTTGCCAAGCTTCCAATCACCAAACCCTAGCTTGATCCATCTTCTTTCCTTAATTCCTTGCCAAACTTTCTCTAACCCTAGCTTCCAATCCTTTTCCTTTTCTTGTTTTCTTGGCTCTAAATCACAAACCTTGCTTGCTTGCTTAAGGATTGAGTGATTGAAGATGAAGTAAGATGAATTTGGAGGTAGGGAAGAGGATGGCGCAAGAGGGAAGAAGAGAGAAGGGAGAGAGCTTGCTTTCTAGAGAGAGAGAGTGAGAAAGATTATGAGGATATTTTGGGGTAAATGGCTCTTATAGCCTAAACTCCAAAATTACTAAAATGTCATTCCTTAAAAATATCTCTGATACCTCGTCTCAATTCTGATAAATATTTGAGTCTTAAGCGGGATGTTACAAAAGGCGATTCATAAAGAAGGAAACAAGAAGATGAGAACCTAGAAGGTGCAATTCGAAATTATTTGTCTGCGATTTCTGATTTCTGATTTGCGATTTTTTTATTTTTGATTTGCGATTTTGAGGATAATGCGAACTTGATTTGTGATTTTGAGGATAATGGGGATTTCCGATTTTGATTTACTATGATTTGCGATTTGAGGATTTTGAGGCTATTTGCGATTTGTGTTATTCTAAAGTTGTTTTGATTTATGAATTTCAAAAACCCTAAGTGGAATCTGCTGTTGTAGCGGATTAAAACAAACACATGTGTTTTGCTTATCTATTATTTTTCTATCTAAAACAACTTCTTTATTATATTGACGAAACAACTGAACTAAAGATACCTACATGCTTTTTTTGGAAGACTTCAACATAAAAGGGTACTTCGTATACTTGAAGGTGTTGATAATTTGAAGCAACTACAGGCCTTTTACGGAAGTCGTGAATGGTTTAGTGAAGGTAGAAAAATAATCATCATGGCAAGAGATAGACATCTACTCAAGGAGCATGGCGTTGACCATATATATAGTGATAAAACTAGACGAAAGTGAATCACTTGAGATTTTTAATGTGACTGCAGTCATGCAAGCAACTTCTCACGAAGGTTTTGCTGATCTTTCCAGACATAGAGTTGCTTATTGCAGGGGATGACCTCTTGCTCTTAACATCCTTGGTGAGGATTTGCGTGAAAGGGAAGTACTTCATTGGGAAAGTGTGTTGAAGAGTCTCAAAAGTTTTTCTTTTCCAAGTCAAAACGTGGGAATGAGTTTCGATGATTTGAGTGATGAAGAGAAACAAATATTCCGTCATATAGATCATTTATTTTATATGGATGAACCAAAATGATGTACTCAAATCATTAAATAGGTCTACAAAATGCACAACTTTCAAATGAGTTTCCTAGAAGACAAGAGCCTTGTAACATTGATAAAAGTAACAAGCTTCAAATGCATGTTTTGCTATAAGCCATGGCAAGAGATATCATTAGGAAGGAATAAAGTAATAAGACCGATCAAGTGAGTGGTAGTGTGTGTGCGTGTGCGCGCGCGCTTGCGTGCGTGCGTGTCTGTGTGCGTGTGTTTATGTGTGTTTTTGAGAACTTCATAGTTGATGATATTTCAGTGGCATTAAGAATCTCAACAACAATATATCTAAGTTATGCTTTTATCTTTTCTTTGATGTTTCAGCCAAAGATGTAGGATGTATTCTTGAGTTTCAGAGGGGAAGATGGTCGTGCAAAGTTCATGTCACGTCTCTATTGCTCTCTTCAAAATGTAGGAATTTATGTTATCAGAGACGATGACAAAATTCAACGAGGAGATCGGATCTCTGTTAGTAACAAGACTCCTAAGGGCAGAAGTTTTAGAGTATTAGTTGTTTATTTAATATATTATAAATTAGTAACGGTTACTTGTGCAGTGATTACTATCTGTAGTAATTGTTATCTACAAAAATTCTATGTAACAATTATAGGGAGTTAGTATTGTAAATAAAGGCGCAGAGGAAAAGAAAGGCATCCAAAGATTGGGACAAATGATTGGTGGGGAGAGACCAAGATCTCGAATTTTTGGAGGAGAAAGAACCAAGACTCTCTAATTTCCTGAAATTCTATTGTAATATTACTATTAATTTATATTTTGATATCACTTTCTGTCAATCTCAATCTCACTGTTGCGAGCAAGTGGACATTCTAGAATTTCTATTGTTGTTTTGTCTACAAATTATGCTAGTTCAAGGTGGTGTATGATAAAGTTAGAGAAGATAATGGAAATTTGCAGAAACAATGGTCTCGTGGTTGTGCCAGTGTTCTATGAGGTAGATCCGTCAAAAGTACGTAATTGATGACAAATTTGCCAAGTACACCAAATTGTTTCAAGTAATATAGAAGCAAGTTATCGTGTTGAACATCTTCACATAATCTGTCATTCAAAACAACACTATGTAAATCCAATCCAGTCATGATCTCTAGGACTTTACCTTTGTAAAAGTATTCATTGTGCTTAGTTCTGAACTTCATTTCGAATTGTAGATCTTCATTCAACGAATCTTCATTGAATGGAGGTCCAATCGACAAACTAGCATTGAAGAAAGAATTTGCATCTGGTATAATGTCCTCTATGATTGAGTTGCCTAAATCCGACAGACCTAAGGAACTTGAGAATTCAAAAATAGGATCGTCATCATCATCATCAACATATTGTCTCATTGCAAATGACATATTTTGGAAGCAAGATGGTATTGAAGCGTTGAGCATGTTCCGTGATAGGTCCATTATGTCAATCTTTTTTAACTGACACAATTGAATTGGAATATCTCATTCAAATTTGTTCCCTCCTAATAGAAGAACACGTAACTCTGATAGTTTATCCATCCAGTTGGGAATTTTGCCTGAAAATCTATTCTCCCTCAAATCTAAAAGTGGTAGTTGTGAGCCTTCAGAGAGTTCAGATGATATAGATCCAGAGAGATCATTATTTTGCAAATACAAGAACCTTATAGATGTCAAACTACTTAAGTCTGGGATTGATCCAATTAACTTATTTTGTTCCAACATAGATTCATTCCATCGATGATTTATGTGGTCACCACATACATCGTTAATTAAATAAATATAAAATGTAGATTTTTTGCTTATAATAGTGACTGGATGGTGTAAACAATATCCAAAATGAGTGTAATTACATTAAATTATTTTATACTACCTTCGTCCCTATATATAAGACTATTTTGCCAAAATCACATAAATTAAGAAAGTTGATATTTATATTAAAGTTGTTTGTAATCACTATTGTTTTTACAATTTTATCATTTAAGAGAAATAGTTAGTTTATGTTTTCAACATGTTATTTATTGTTGATTGAAGAAAAAAATGTATAATAAATATGAGTATATATGTAAATAAATAATTAATATAATTGAAAATAACAAATAATATTATAAAAAGGGTCAACTTTTTTTCTTCAAAAAGATCTTATAGTTAAGAACCGACGTGGTAATATTATGTGACTAATAAATATGTATCTTGAATGTTTAAAATTGGAAAATGATGCCTGGGTTGACAAGGTGTTGGGGTTAAAGAAACTTGATCTTGAGAAAACTATTTTAGGTGTAACGTTTGGCACCAGTAACCTTGCAGAGGGACCCCCTTCTTTCATTTGTTCTTTGTCTATAACTATTTTTGTTTTCATGGTTTATGGGTAGCTTTCTTAGTTTTGCACACAAGGTGTTTGTTCAAATGTCGCAACGATTTTTTTCATGTTCATTTCAGCATAACGTGTTTCTTACTAACAGTTTCACTCCTTTCTCACATTCTCGGATTCGCGCCTCTCTCTACATTCTCTCAACTCCGATTCTGCACCTTATAAACCGCAGCAGCGCCACCTTCCACCACCACGTGCGAGTGCGACCCACTCCCTAACCTCTTCACTCTGTGGCGCGCGATTTTTTTTTTTGTTTTGAATCTCTATCTAGTTTGTGCGACCACCGCCATCCTCCGTCCACCACCTCAGGTTCGTTTTTTAACACTCAACAGAACAATCTGAATGAATGAATCTCCCTTTTTTGTTTTAAATTAGGGTTTTTTGATTTTGGATTCTTTTATATGACTCTAATAGTGTTTAATTGGTTGATTGATTATGAAATTGGGATTTTGAGTAATATATTTGTGTTGTGAAACCATTGTTAGGGTTTTGATGGGTCCTAAATTGGTACTAATTTGTTGTTATTGTTGTTGATATGACTCTGTTTGACGGTTGTTGTTGTTGCTCTTGATATGCCCAAATAAGCCAAATTGTTTTGGTTCATTGTGTAATTCAATGATTATTATTTCACTTTTCATATCAATCTTCTAACACAATTGAGCTACTTCAAGGATGTAGTGGAGTTATTAAAGCAGACACTGGGTGATAACAAAAAAAAAACAAAACGGTTTTCAACAATGTTATATACTTGTTTAGTATTGCAGGCAACAATTACTTTGGCATTCACAACCTAAAACCTAATGTCACTCGGTTATACCAAAGACAGTTTTCAAGATGGTAATAGACAACTTGACTAATACACAGTAAGTTAGTTTTTATTCAAAGTTAAAATATTTGCTTAAGACCCCAATATGTGTCAGTTTCCTGCAATCATATGTTTCCAATATTCTCACTTCTTTTGAATTCTTTCTTAGAAATTTGATTGCAGGAAGTTTATATTCTAGGAAGCCGAAAAATTGCATTATGCAATTGCATGGCCTTTGGGTTGTGTCCCAAAAGCTAGAGCAATGAATACTTAAATGGGTGGAGGCTTAGATGAAATAGCATCAACTAGCAATGTGTAGAGAACACAACAGAGCTATTTCAATAGAATTGAAGAAACTAAAAATCATGTTATTATGATTAAGTTTATAATTATAGTAATAATTATAATTATTAAGTTTAAAAGTTTGAACCCCCTGATCCAAGGTCCTGGCAACGCCACTGCTTACTAATGTTTGTAAGTAAACAACTTATTTTGCAGCTTATAGCATCAATAAACTGTTTCTATAACACAAGATAAAATTAAGTCAATCCGTTTTTGTATAATCATCTTTAAGTTGGTTTTATGAGCTATCCTGGAGAGCTTATGAAAATAAGCTGGAAATAGTTTATCAACAAGTCATAAGTTGTTTTTATAAGTTCTCTAGAACATTGTCACGAGTGCTTTTGCCAGTAAATAAACTCAAATAAGTCAAATCAAACAAACCCCGTTGTTTGTTGAGAATGCATTATTTCTTGTATGGTTGAGTAAAATTGTAGAAATTCACAATAATAAGTTTGACTTAATGGGCCAGCGTACTAGAAGTCTATGATGAGGCTATTGTTATGTGGTTGAAATTCAAATTTAGGTGAAGCTATTTGAGAAATTAAATATGTCGTGTTAGGATTTGTTTATGTCTACTTTCATGTACATATCTGCAACCTTATTTTTATTAGTATAAAATTAAAAATGCATAAAAAATGATTTTGGGAATCACTGTTTCATTTTCAAAGCCAGAGAAAGGACGCACATCTTCCAGAAACTATTCAACGGCTTTAGGCGACGGGTTTGGGTGCATCGTTGTTATGGTTCTTCACTTGGCCTTGCCCTTGATGGTTCATTTTCTTTCATTCCAAACACTTCCCTGTGCTCAAGGAACCTCAACTCACCCCTCAATTATGTCTATCCAGGTGCTTTATTTTGTTTTATTTTTTGAATGAATGAATTGCCTTAGCATAATGTAACAATCCATGTTACTGCGTCTTTTATCTGAGTAAAAAACTATTTTGGTCCTTTAGTCCTAAATGTATCAAAATTAAAAAGACATCCTTGAGTGTCTTCTGTTAGCAATTTCATGAACCAAAATGAATAGCAAAAGACACATCCGAGGACCAAACTAACCAATGAAAGACGCACATGACTACCAAATTGATTAATGAAAGACACGTTGAGGTATCTTTCGTAATGTTGATACGTTCAACGACTATAGTAACAACGACTTACACATTCAAAGACCAAAATGTCTGTTTCCTCTTTGTTGTTTTATGTTAGGACTTTTATTTTATCTTTTCTATGATATATTTGTTATGCATATATTTTAGATTTATTAACTTATGGCTGCTGAAGGAATTAGAAAACATTTTGTATCACTGTCTAGTGTTATGTGCTATTTTTTTCTCCTACTTGTTTATATTTTTATAGTGGAAGATTTTGATAAGTTTGGTGTCATCTTATATTGAGTATTATTTTCAGTCATTTGAACTCTAATTAGGTCTAGTAAGCATGCCTTTTTGCCTGTGCTTAATTTAACAAAATTCTGATATGGTTTTGTTTTAGAGATTTTTCTTACTGATTTCAGATTATGACATATTTCTATCTGTAAGAATATAAAATAGCAACCCGACTTTAAAAAGTCTTCACTTAATGCATCGGTTGATTGAATTATGGATTAATTAATAATAGTTCATTAGTATTCATGTAAGTTTTGCATGGTAGTTTTAAGGTATTCATGTTTCTGTACCAGGTTTCAACCTTATTTAAGTTGGTATATTTACAGGAACTGCCACTGAATGCAGAGATATGATCTGGCAGGGGAAACCGGAACAACAAGCTCCTACTCTCTATTATGTCCCTCATATGCCTGAACTTAACTCTCAACTAAAGCAACTAATGAAACTAGGAAAAATTTGTGAAGCTAGGGATATGTTTAATAAAATGGGGCACAAAGATGAGATTTCATGGACAAATTTAATAGCGGGTTATGTCAATGCCGCAAACTCAAATGAAGCATTGATCTTATTCTCAAATATGTGGGTCGACTCTGGACTTCAAAAGGATCAATTAGTTGTTAGTGTTGCCCTCAAGGCTTGTGCACTTGGCATGAATGTATATTTTGGAGAATTATTGCATGGATTTTCAGTGAAATCTGGTTTGATAAACTCAGTTTTTGTCAGCAGTGCCCTTGTAGACATGTACATGAAAGTAGGAAAAACAGAACAAGGTTGTAGTGTCTTTGGAAAAATGACAACAAGAAATGTAGTATCATGGACTGCCGTTATTGTGGGGCTTGTACATGCTGGTTACAGTTTGAACGGACTATCGTACTTTTCTAAAATGTGGAGATCAAAAGTGGGCTATGATTCACATACATTTGCTATTGCTTTAAAGGCATCTGCCGATTGAGGTTTGTTACATTATGGGAAAGCCATACACGCACAAACAATAAAACAAGGGTTCAATGAAACCGTGTATGTTGTTAATACTCTCGGAACCATGTATAGTAAATGTAGGAAGCCAGACTATGTCATGCGATTATTTGGAAAAATGAGGATCCCAAATGTTGTTTCATGGACGAACGTTATTATGACTTTTGTACAGATGGGTGATGAAGAACATGCATTGGACGCATTTAAAAGAATGAGAAAATCTGATGTCATCCCGAATGAGTACAGTTTTGCATCCGTAATTTCTGCGTGTGCAAATCTCGCTAGTACTGAATGGGGGGAACAAATACATGGCCATGCATTGCGTCTAGGTTTGGTAGATGCCTTGTCGGTATCAAATTCTGTCATCACTCTTTATTCAAAATGTGGGCTGTTACGGGAAGCTTCATTGGTATTTGATGGTATGACTAGAAAAGATATTATTTCTTGGAGCACTATAATTTTTGTTTATTGTCAAGGAAGTCATGCAAAAGAAGCTTTCAACTATATATCGTGGATGAGAAGGGAAGGTCCGAAACCAAACGAATTTGCCCTTGCTAGTGTTCTGAGTGTTTGTGGAAGCATGGCACTTCTTGAGCCAGGTAAACAGGTGCATGCGCATGCCCTGTGCATTGGCTTAGATCATGAGACAATGGTTCATAGTGCTCTAATTAGTATGTATTCAAGAAGTGGAAATCTACAAGAGGCTTCAAAAATCTTCAATGGTATAAAAAATAATGACATTGTATCATGGACTGCAATGATTAATGGGTATGTCGAACATGGCTACAGCCAAGAGGCTATTAGCTTGTTTGAGAACATTTCCAGTGTTGGTTTGATGCCGGACTATGTGACGTTTATTGGTGTTTTGACTGCTTGTAACCATGCTGGATTGGTCGATCTTGGTTTCTACTACTATAAGTTAATGACTAACAAGTACCAGATCACTCCTTCAAAAGAGCATTATGGTTGCATGATTGATCTTCTATGCAGAGCAGGGCGGTTGAGTGAAGCTGAGCATATGGTACGAAACATGCCATTCCCTTGTGACGATGTTGTGTGGTCTACCTTACTCAGAGCATGTAGGGATCATGGGGATCTTGACCGAGCAATATGGGCAGGTGAACAGATGCTTCGCTTGCATCCAAATTCTGCTGGAACTCACATCACTCTGGCTAACATATATTCTGCCAGTGGAAGGAAGAAGGAAGCAGCGCATTTAAGGATGGTAATGAAGTCAAAGGGAGTAATAAAGGAGCCTGGATGGTCTTGGATTAATGTCAATGATCAATTGAATACATTTGCTGCCGGGGTTCAATCTCATCCACTAAGTGAACATATAACAACCATTCTGGAATTACTAAGCATAAGTATAGGGGATGCTAGGCTGGATTTAGGTTCTATTGTAGAAGATGTTGAAGATTAGCAGGTATTGTTTATGCATTTTTTATTTAAATAATAATAATAATAATAATAATAATAATAATAAAAATAATAAGGTTGCAAACTTCTACATAAAAGTAGGAAAATAACTCTGGTATGATAGGAAGGGAGACGGGGAAGGAGAGTGTACCATTGAGTATGATGGATCTCCTTGATCCAGTGGTAAATAAATACTTTGCAGGATGCAACACCTGTATTGCTTGTGCATGTTAGAATTCGTCATACACACACACACACGCACACTTACACTCACCCATATAGCTCAGTTTACTCTTCCGTTGAATGTATACCATACTTTCTGACTGTAATTCTTGCTGTCCTGATACTTGGGGTAATACAAGTTCTTTCTTCAACGGAGGATGCTGAGAATACCTTTCTGTCATCAAAGGAAAGGGCTGCTGAACAGGAGCTCAGTCGAGACATTCCTCTTCATGACGAGGAAGATGCATGTGGCCTTGCTGCTGGAACTTTCAAGAGAGCCAGTGATGACATTCTCGCAATAGCAGTATTCTACTCAATGCCATTCCAAATCACACTCTACTTCCCTTCAAAACTCTCAAAGATCTCCTGGAGTTGTAGGTGTTGATTCTAGTCATGGTTAAGGCGTTGGATATTTATTTATTCTTGTCATATCAGTAATGGTTTCGGGAGCACATGTTTGATTTTTGCAGCATACTGTATTATCTGTTCTGGTTAGAAATGACTGAGAAGTTTTTAAAACATGCAACGGATTTGAGTGGATTGTTGCTTCTATGTTCTCCTTTAGGAGATACTGAAGGAATATCAAAACTTACAACTCTTGCTACAGTGCAAGGGAATCACAATGTATTCTTTTTATTGACAGATAGCATGCGGGTTAAAAAAATAGATTCTTATATTTATTTGGTAATATGAACAGGTTAATCCAAAAGCCGTTTACTCGTTGGCTGAACATGAGGAGTATCCTAATTTGTTTGAAGATTGGCTAGTTGCAGGTGCTTGCTGCTTAATCTAAGGCTGCAGAAACAAGGTCTGTTGGGAAATGCATACTTTCTTACATCATCTTGTGTAACTTTAAACTTTGTACTACTTGCATGGCGTTGACTCAGTATAACTGATGATTTCTTGGTTGACAGTATAACTGATGATTTCTTGGTTGGCAGAGCTTTCTGAATTCAAATGACACAGTACATTCAGATGACTCGTCCAATGTCAAGGGGAGTTCCTACTCGAGAATGGACAAGGAGTCGTGTTTGAACACTTTCAATTTCCCTTTCTTGCCTTCTGAACATCAAGCAGAGTAAGAGGTTTGGGTTTGTGGATTACATATGGTAGCAGAGCTCGGAGCCATCGGGCACAGAGATACTCCAGAGAGATACCTTTCAAATGTAAAGAGTCAATGAAGTAGTGAAGATTAATATTTAATAGCGCCTAGTGACAAATTTAAGAGAGTTAGAAGAATCAGCCCAACTTGTATCTTTTATCTAAGGAGATTTTTAGTGCATCTCAAACAACTCTTTGTAAAAATACTTGTGAAATTGTTGGAGAAATACATATCTAATTCATTTAAGTCCCTCTAATGATTTTGAAATATATTAAACTTTTTATATAAGATTCTATTAAAACTTTATTAGAAGTCATGTCAACTTCCTCACTTATCCAGATTTGTTGATGAGTCAGCACCTCGTTGAAATGTAGAAAAGAATTTCCCTAAACACCGACAAGTTATTATTTAAGATGTTGAAAATTATAACAATGATTGTCTTGAAATAACAATTTTAAAATAAATTTGACAGAAAACTAACTGGCTTTTTTATTTTTTATTTGTAAACCGGGTATTCTCTACATGTAACTGCAGAGATTAATCCTTCAATTCTTGTGAGACACAAAATGGATGACAAACTCTACCTAAGATGTTTTATGTTGTAAAACATTAATTTATATAATATAATATAATAAATTAGACACAAGATGGAAAAAAAAGAAGGAAAATATTTATTGGATACTCATACACTTATAATAAGACAATTCGTATTTTATAATCCGAAAAATGTCTAATACGTTTCAATTTAGAGGGTGTGTAAGAAGCTAGTAGGGTGGGGAAAGTAAATCTCAAGACAGGATTGTAATCCAAAGCCCAAACCACGAAGAAGCCCATGGTCCACTAAAGAGAGAAAAAAATGAACACATTCGATTTCGTTTCACTGTAAGAACTAAAACCCTAAAACAACGAAAACGAAGCAGCTACATCGAATCGTCGCATTCTTCTTCCCAGAAAACGCTTCCTAAATCTCTCGTCGGCCACCGGAAACGGTGAGAAACTTCACCGAGATACTTTTTCCTTTTCATTTCCACACCGCGTTTGTTTCATAATTCTTATTATTTATATAGAATGCTAAAAGGGATTATACAAAAGTATCATAATTTTGTTAATTTCAGACTGATTTAATTTTTGCTGAAAATTTTGTTCAAGTTTTTTTGTGTTGCTAAGATTTTTGGGTAAATTTTGGTGCATTTAGGGTTTAGATAGGACAAATTGTTATAAGTTACTTATAAGTTTTTTAGTTGTAGATTCCAGTTTGTTCTTGTTTTTAATGGGATTTCTGAGCTGATTTGTATTCGAATTTTACGCATTGTGATTGTTAAACTTAGCTTTTGAAATTGTTTCATTTTTGTTACTTATATATGTATAGAAATGGTTGAACGCCAAAATAAATATATACAACAGTATCATAATTTTGAATTGATGATACCCGTCATAATTTTATTAATCGAGATGGATTTTATTTTAGCTCAAAAGAATATGTTGAAGTTTTGCTGTCTAAATTTGGTAAGATTGTTGTGTAAATTTTGGTAGCTTAGATGGTACCAAATCTTTGTAAGCTTCTTATTTTAGTGGCATTTCTGAGCTGATTTTTGACATGTTCTGCGGCTTTTGAGTATGTGTGTGTGTGTGTAACTTTTGGATATATATATATATATATATATATATAGATAGATAGATAGATAGATAGACCCACATCATTACACTGTCACTCATCCATATACAACGGTGTTAGATGATGACTTCATTAGTTGATAATGATTTAAATTTAGCGCAAAAAATATATGTTCAAGTTTATTTATGTTGTTAAGATTGTTGTGTAACTTCTGTTAGCTTAGATGAGACTGAATTTGTTATAAGCTACTTATAATGTTTTAATTTCAAGATACCACTATGCTCTTGTTTTGCCTGTGCTTCGTAAGTTGCTATAGGCTTCTCAGTTTTTGTTTATGTTTTTTGTTTCAAAGATTTCTTTGTCAGTGTCATCTTAATGGGATTTCGGAGCTAATTTATAAATGTTATGGGCTATTTTAGTAGTTGTGTGTAACTTTTGTATACCACAAGACTTTTTTTAAGTGATAAAGAGTCTTGATTGAATACCACAAGACTTTTTTTAAATGACAAAGAGTCTTGATTGAATTCCAAAAGACTTTTTTTAAGTTGCAAAGAGTCTTGATTGAATACCACAAGACTTTTTTATCATAAAAAAGTTTTTTAAAATCTCTTAGAATCCTAATTCAATACAGTAAGCTCAAACTCAAACTGGCATACAAGTTGTTAGAACCGGTGGTCGAATGTTTAGTAGCATTTTATTGTAGGAGGAGATAATATAGTGCTGTGAATGTGAAGCCTTAATAATACCGTGTTGCGGCCGTGAAAACAGGTTGCTGATAGCAGAGGGATTAAGGTAGGTGGCTGCAGTAACCTTGCAGTCATGACAGAGACAAGCTCTTCATGATACGCGTAAAAAATGCATAAAAAATGGTTTTGGAAATCACTGTTTCATTTTCAAAGCCAGAGAAAGGATGCACATCTTCCAGAAAACTATTCAAAGGCTTTAGGCGACGGGTTTCGGTGCATCGTTGTTATGGTTCCTCACCTGGCCTTGCTCTTGATGGTTCATTTTCTTTCATTCCAAACACTTCGCTGTGCTCAAGGAACCTCAACTCACCCCTCAATTATGTCTATCCAGGTGCTTTATTTTGTTTTATTTTTTGAATGAATGAATTGCCTTAGCATAATGTAACAATCCATGTGACTGCGTCTTTTATCTGAGTAAAAAACTATTTTGGTCCTTTAGTCCTAAATGTATCAAAATTAAAAAGACATCCCTGAGTGTCTTCTGTCAGCAATTTCATGAACCAAAATGACTAGCAAAAGACACATCCGAGGACCAAACTAACCAATGAAAGACGCACATGACTACCAAATTGATTAATGAAAGACACGTTGAAGTATCTTTCGTAATGTTGATACGTTCAATGACTATAGTAACAACGACTTACACATTCAAAGACCAAAATGTCTATTTCCTCTTTGTTGTTTTATGTTAGGACTTTTATTTTGTCTTTTCTATGATATATTTGTTATGCATATATTTAGATTTATTAACTTATGGCTGCTGAAGGAATTAGAAAACATTTTGTATCACTGTCTAGTGTTATGTGCTATTTTTTTTCTCCTACTTGTTTATATTTTTATAGTGGAAGATTTTGATAAGTTTGGTGTCATCTTATATTGAGTATTATTTTCAGTCATTTGAACTCTAATTAGGTCTAGTAAGCATGGCTTTTTGCCTGTGTTTAATTTAACAAAATTATGATATGGTTTTGTTTGAGAGATTTTTCTTACTGATTTCAGATTATGACATATTTCTATCTGTAAGAATATAAAATAGCAACCCGACTTTAAAAATTCTTCACTTAATGCGTCGGTTGATTGAATTATGGATTAATTAATAATAGTTCATTAGTATTTATGTAAGTTTTGCATGGTAGTTTTAAGGTATTCATGTTTCTGTACCAGGTTTCAACCTTATTTAAGTTGGTATATTTACAGGAACTGCCACTGAATGTAGAGATATGATATGGCAGGGGAAACCGAAACAACAAGCTCCTACTCTCTATTATGTCCCTAATATGCCTGAACTTAACTCTCAACTAAAGCAACTAATGAAACTAGGAAAAATTTGTGAAGCTAGGGATATGTTTAATAAAATGGGTCACAGAGATGAGATTTCATGGACAAATTTAATAGCGGGTTATGTCAATGCCGCAAACTCAAATGAAGCATTGATCTTATTCTCAAATATGTGGGTCGACTCTGGACTTCAAAAGGATCAATTTGTGGTTAGTGTTGCCCTCAAGGCTTGTGCACATGGCATGAATGTATATTTTGGAGAATTATTGCATGGATTTTCAGTGAAATCTGGTTTGATCAACTCTGTTTTTGTCAGCAGTGCCCTTGTAGACATGTACATGAAAGTAGGAAAAACAGAACAAGGTTGTAGTGTCTTTGGAAAAATGACAACAAGAAATGTAGTATCATGGACTGCCGTTATTGTGGGGCTTGTACATGCTGGTTACAGTTTGGACGGACTATCGTACTTTTCTGAAATGTGGAGATCAAAATTGGGCTATGATTCACATACATTTGCTATTGCTTTAAAGGCATCTGCCGATTCAGGTTTGTTACATTATGGGAAAGCCATACACGCACAAACAATAAAACAAGGGTTCAATGAAACCGCGTATGTTGTTAATACTCTTGGTACCATGTATAGTAAATGTAGGAAACCAGACTATGTCATGCGATTATTTGGAAAAATGAGGATCCCAGATGTAGTTTCATGGACGAACCTTATTATGACTTTTGTACAGATGGGTGATGAAGAACGTGCATTGGACGCATTTAAAAGAATGAGAAAATCTGATGTCAGCCCGAATGAGTACACTTTTGCATCCGTAATTTCTGCGTGTGCAAATCTCGCTAGTACTGAATGGGGGGAACAAATACATGGCCATGCATTGCGTCTAGGTTTGGTAGATGCCTTGTCGGTATCAAATTCTATCATCACTCTTTATTCAAAATGTGGGTTGTTACGGGAAGCTTCATTGGTATTTGATGGTATGACTAGAAAAGATATTATTTCTTGGAGCACTATAATTTCTGTTTATTGTCAAGGAAGTCATGCAAAAGAAGCTTTCAACTATCTATCGTGGATGAGAAGGGAAGGTCCGAAACCAAACGAATTTGCCCTTGCTAGTGTTCTGAGTGTTTGTGGAAGCATGGCACTTCTTGAGCCAGGTAAACAGGTGCATGCGCATGCCCTGTGCCTTGGCTTAGATCATGAGACAATGGTTCATAGTGCTCTAATTAGTATGTATTCAAGAAGTGGAAATCTACAAGAGGCTTCAAAAATCTTCGATGGTATAAAAAATAATGACATTGTATCATGGACTGCAATGATTAATGGGTATGCCGAACATGGCTACAGCCAAGAGGCTATTAGCTTGTTTGAGAACATTTCCAGTGTTGGTTTGATGCCGGACTATGTGACGTTTATTGGTGTTTTGACTGCTTGTAACCATGCTGGATTGGTCGATCTTGGTTTCTACTACTATAAGTTAATGACTAACAAGTACCAGATCACTCCTTCAAAAGAGCACTATGGTTGCATGATTGATCTTCTATGCAGAGCAGGGCGGTTGAGTGAAGCTGAGCATATGGTACGAAACATGCCATTCCCTTGTGACGATGTTGTGTGGTCTACCTTACTCAGAGCATGTAGGGATCATGGGGATCTTGACCGAGCAATATGGGCAGGTGAACAGATGCTTCGCTTGCATCCAAATTCTGCTGGAACTCACATCACTCTGGCTAACATATATTCTGCCAGTGGAAGGAAGAAGGAAGCAGCGCATTTAAGGATGGTAATGAAGTCAAAGGGAGTAATAAAGGAGCCTGGATGGTCTTGGATTAATGTCAATGATCAATTGAATACATTTGCTGCCGGGGTTCAATCTCATCCACTAAGTGAACATATAACAACCATTCTGGAATTACTAAGCATAAGTATAGGGGATGCTAGGCTGGATTTAGGTTCTATTGTAGAAGATGTTGAAGATTAGCAGGTATTGTTTATGCATTTTTTATTTAAATAATAATAATAATAATAATAATAATAATAATAAAAATAATAAGGTTGCAAACTTCTACATAAAAGTAGGAAAATAACTCTGGTATGATAGGAAGGGAGACGGGGAAGGAGAGTGTACCATTGAGTATGATGGATCTCCTTGATCCAGTGGTAAATAAATACTTTGCAGGATGCAACACCTGTATTGCTTGTGCATGTTAGAATTCGTCATACACACACACACACGCACACTTACACTCACCCATATAGCTCAGTTTACTCTTCCGTTGAATGTATACCATACTTTCTGACTGTAATTCTTGCTGTCCTGATACTTGGGGTAATACAAGTTCTTTCTTCAACGGAGGATGCTGAGAATACCTTTCTGTCATCAAAGGAAAGGGCTGCTGAACAGGAGCTCAGTCGAGACATTCCTCTTCATGACGAGGAAGATGCATGTGGCCTTGCTGCTGGAACTTTCAAGAGAGCCAGTGATGACATTCTCGCAATAGCAGTATTCTACTCAATGCCATTCCAAATCACACTCTACTTCCCTTCAAAACTCTCAAAGATCTCCTGGAGTTGTAGGTGTTGATTCTAGTCATGGTTAAGGCGTTGGATATTTATTTATTCTTGTCATATCAGTAATGGTTTCGGGAGCACATGTTTGATTTTTGCAGCATACTGTATTATCTGTTCTGGTTAGAAATGACTGAGAAGTTTTTAAAACATGCAACGGATTTGAGTGGATTGTTGCTTCTATGTTCTCCTTTAGGAGATACTGAAGGAATATCAAAACTTACAACTCTTGCTACAGTGCAAGGGAATCACAATGTATTCTTTTTATTGACAGATAGCATGCGGGTTAAAAAAATAGATTCTTATATTTATTTGGTAATATGAACAGGTTAATCCAAAAGCCGTTTACTCGTTGGCTGAACATGAGGAGTATCCTAATTTGTTTGAAGATTGGCTAGTTGCAGGTGCTTGCTGCTTAATCTAAGGCTGCAGAAACAAGGTCTGTTGGGAAATGCATACTTTCTTACATCATCTTGTGTAACTTTAAACTTTGTACTACTTGCATGGCGTTGACTCAGTATAACTGATGATTTCTTGGTTGACAGTATAACTGATGATTTCTTGGTTGGCAGAGCTTTCTGAATTCAAATGACACAGTACATTCAGATGACTCGTCCAATGTCAAGGGGAGTTCCTACTCGAGAATGGACAAGGAGTCGTGTTTGAACACTTTCAATTTCCCTTTCTTGCCTTCTGAACATCAAGCAGAGTAAGAGGTTTGGGTTTGTGGATTACATATGGTAGCAGAGCTCGGAGCCATCGGGCACAGAGATACTCCAGAGAGATACCTTTCAAATGTAAAGAGTCAATGAAGTAGTGAAGATTAATATTTAATAGCGCCTAGTGACAAATTTAAGAGAGTTAGAAGAATCAGCCCAACTTGTATCTTTTATCTAAGGAGATTTTTAGTGCATCTCAAACAACTCTTTGTAAAAATACTTGTGAAATTGTTGGAGAAATACATATCTAATTCATTTAAGTCCCTCTAATGATTTTGAAATATATTAAACTTTTTATATAAGATTCTATTAAAACTTTATTAGAAGTCATGTCAACTTCCTCACTTATCCAGATTTGTTGATGAGTCAGCACCTCGTTGAAATGTAGAAAAGAATTTCCCTAAACACCGACAAGTTATTATTTAAGATGTTGAAAATTATAACAATGATTGTCTTGAAATAACAATTTTAAAATAAATTTGACAGAAAACTAACTGGCTTTTTTATTTTTTATTTGTAAACCGGGTATTCTCTACATGTAACTGCAGAGATTAATCCTTCAATTCTTGTGAGACACAAAATGGATGACAAACTCTACCTAAGATGTTTTATGTTGTAAAACATTAATTTATATAATATAATATAATAAATTAGACACAAGATGGAAAAAAAAGAAGGAAAATATTTATTGGATACTCATACACTTATAATAAGACAATTCGTATTTTATAATCCGAAAAATGTCTAATACGTTTCAATTTAGAGGGTGTGTAAGAAGCTAGTAGGGTGGGGAAAGTAAATCTCAAGACAGGATTGTAATCCAAAGCCCAAACCACGAAGAAGCCCATGGTCCACTAAAGAGAGAAAAAAATGAACACATTCGATTTCGTTTCACTGTAAGAACTAAAACCCTAAAACAACGAAAACGAAGCAGCTACATCGAATCGTCGCATTCTTCTTCCCAGAAAACGCTTCCTAAATCTCTCGTCGGCCACCGGAAACGGTGAGAAACTTCACCGAGATACTTTTTCCTTTTCATTTCCACACCGCGTTTGTTTCATAATTCTTATTATTTATATAGAATGCTAAAAGGGATTATACAAAAGTATCATAATTTTGTTAATTTCAGACTGATTTAATTTTTGCTGAAAATTTTGTTCAAGTTTTTTTGTGTTGCTAAGATTTTTGGGTAAATTTTGGTGCATTTAGGGTTTAGATAGGACAAATTGTTATAAGTTACTTATAAGTTTTTTAGTTGTAGATTCCAGTTTGTTCTTGTTTTTAATGGGATTTCTGAGCTGATTTGTATTCGAATTTTACGCATTGTGATTGTTAAACTTAGCTTTTGAAATTGTTTCATTTTTGTTACTTATATATGTATAGAAATGGTTGAACGCCAAAATAAATATATACAACAGTATCATAATTTTGAATTGATGATACCCGTCATAATTTTATTAATCGAGATGGATTTTATTTTAGCTCAAAAGAATATGTTGAAGTTTTGCTGTCTAAATTTGGTAAGATTGTTGTGTAAATTTTGGTAGCTTAGATGGTACCAAATCTTTGTAAGCTTCTTATTTTAGTGGCATTTCTGAGCTGATTTTTGACATGTTCTGCGGCTTTTGAGTATGTGTGTGTGTGTGTAACTTTTGGATATATATATATATATATATATATATAGATAGATAGATAGATAGATAGACCCACATCATTACACTGTCACTCATCCATATACAACGGTGTTAGATGATGACTTCATTAGTTGATAATGATTTAAATTTAGCGCAAAAAATATATGTTCAAGTTTATTTATGTTGTTAAGATTGTTGTGTAACTTCTGTTAGCTTAGATGAGACTGAATTTGTTATAAGCTACTTATAATGTTTTAATTTCAAGATACCACTATGCTCTTGTTTTGCCTGTGCTTCGTAAGTTGCTATAGGCTTCTCAGTTTTTGTTTATGTTTTTTGTTTCAAAGATTTCTTTGTCAGTGTCATCTTAATGGGATTTCGGAGCTAATTTATAAATGTTATGGGCTATTTTAGTAGTTGTGTGTAACTTTTGTATACCACAAGACTTTTTTTAAGTGATAAAGAGTCTTGATTGAATACCACAAGACTTTTTTTAAATGACAAAGAGTCTTGATTGAATTCCAAAAGACTTTTTTTAAGTTGCAAAGAGTCTTGATTGAATACCACAAGACTTTTTTATCATAAAAAAGTTTTTTAAAATCTCTTAGAATCCTAATTCAATACAGTAAGCTCAAACTCAAACTGGCATACAAGTTGTTAGAACCGGTGGTCGAATGTTTAGTAGCATTTTATTGTAGGAGGAGATAATATAGTGCTGTGAATGTGAAGCCTTAATAATACCGTGTTGCGGCCGTGAAAACAGGTTGCTGATAGCAGAGGGATTAAGGTAGGTGGCTGCAGTAACCTTGCAGTCATGACAGAGACAAGCTCTTCATGATACGCGTAAAAAATGCATAAAAAATGGTTTTGGAAATCACTGTTTCATTTTCAAAGCCAGAGAAAGGATGCACATCTTCCAGAAACTATTCAAAGGCTTTAGGCGACGGGTTTCGGTGCATCGTTGTTATGGTTCCTCACCTGGCCTTGCTCTTGATGGTTCATTTTCTTTCATTCCAAACACTTCGCTGTGCTCAAGGAACCTCAACTCACCCCTCAATTATGTCTATCCAGGTGCTTTATTTTGTTTTATTTTTTGAATGAATGAATTGCCTTAGCATAATGTAACAATCCATGTGACTGCGTCTTTTATCTGAGTAAAAAACTATTTTGGTCCTTTAGTCCTAAATGTATCAAAATTAAAAAGACATCCCTGAGTGTCTTCTGTCAGCAATTTCATGAACCAAAATGACTAGCAAAAGACACATCCGAGGACCAAACTAACCAATGAAAGACGCACATGACTACCAAATTGATTAATGAAAGACACGTTGAAGTATCTTTCGTAATGTTGATACGTTCAATGACTATAGTAACAACGACTTACACATTCAAAGACCAAAATGTCTATTTCCTCTTTGTTGTTTTATGTTAGGACTTTTATTTTGTCTTTTCTATGATATATTTGTTATGCATATATTTAGATTTATTAACTTATGGCTGCTGAAGGAATTAGAAAACATTTTGTATCACTGTCTAGTGTTATGTGCTATTTTTTTTCTCCTACTTGTTTATATTTTTATAGTGGAAGATTTTGATAAGTTTGGTGTCATCTTATATTGAGTATTATTTTCAGTCATTTGAACTCTAATTAGGTCTAGTAAGCATGGCTTTTTGCCTGTGTTTAATTTAACAAAATTATGATATGGTTTTGTTTGAGAGATTTTTCTTACTGATTTCAGATTATGACATATTTCTATCTGTAAGAATATAAAATAGCAACCCGACTTTAAAAATTCTTCACTTAATGCGTCGGTTGATTGAATTATGGATTAATTAATAATAGTTCATTAGTATTTATGTAAGTTTTGCATGGTAGTTTTAAGGTATTCATGTTTCTGTACCAGGTTTCAACCTTATTTAAGTTGGTATATTTACAGGAACTGCCACTGAATGTAGAGATATGATATGGCAGGGGAAACCGAAACAACAAGCTCCTACTCTCTATTATGTCCCTAATATGCCTGAACTTAACTCTCAACTAAAGCAACTAATGAAACTAGGAAAAATTTGTGAAGCTAGGGATATGTTTAATAAAATGGGTCACAGAGATGAGATTTCATGGACAAATTTAATAGCGGGTTATGTCAATGCCGCAAACTCAAATGAAGCATTGATCTTATTCTCAAATATGTGGGTCGACTCTGGACTTCAAAAGGATCAATTTGTGGTTAGTGTTGCCCTCAAGGCTTGTGCACATGGCATGAATGTATATTTTGGAGAATTATTGCATGGATTTTCAGTGAAATCTGGTTTGATCAACTCTGTTTTTGTCAGCAGTGCCCTTGTAGACATGTACATGAAAGTAGGAAAAACAGAACAAGGTTGTAGTGTCTTTGGAAAAATGACAACAAGAAATGTAGTATCATGGACTGCCGTTATTGTGGGGCTTGTACATGCTGGTTACAGTTTGGACGGACTATCGTACTTTTCTGAAATGTGGAGATCAAAATTGGGCTATGATTCACATACATTTGCTATTGCTTTAAAGGCATCTGCCGATTCAGGTTTGTTACATTATGGGAAAGCCATACACGCACAAACAATAAAACAAGGGTTCAATGAAACCGCGTATGTTGTTAATACTCTTGGTACCATGTATAGTAAATGTAGGAAACCAGACTATGTCATGCGATTATTTGGAAAAATGAGGATCCCAGATGTAGTTTCATGGACGAACCTTATTATGACTTTTGTACAGATGGGTGATGAAGAACGTGCATTGGACGCATTTAAAAGAATGAGAAAATCTGATGTCAGCCCGAATGAGTACACTTTTGCATCCGTAATTTCTGCGTGTGCAAATCTCGCTAGTACTGAATGGGGGGAACAAATACATGGCCATGCATTGCGTCTAGGTTTGGTAGATGCCTTGTCGGTATCAAATTCTATCATCACTCTTTATTCAAAATGTGGGTTGTTACGGGAAGCTTCATTGGTATTTGATGGTATGACTAGAAAAGATATTATTTCTTGGAGCACTATAATTTCTGTTTATTGTCAAGGAAGTCATGCAAAAGAAGCTTTCAACTATCTATCGTGGATGAGAAGGGAAGGTCCGAAACCAAACGAATTTGCCCTTGCTAGTGTTCTGAGTGTTTGTGGAAGCATGGCACTTCTTGAGCCAGGTAAACAGGTGCATGCGCATGCCCTGTGCCTTGGCTTAGATCATGAGACAATGGTTCATAGTGCTCTAATTAGTATGTATTCAAGAAGTGGAAATCTACAAGAGGCTTCAAAAATCTTCGATGGTATAAAAAATAATGACATTGTATCATGGACTGCAATGATTAATGGGTATGCCGAACATGGCTACAGCCAAGAGGCTATTAGCTTGTTTGAGAACATTTCCAGTGTTGGTTTGATGCCGGACTATGTGACGTTTATTGGTGTTTTGACTGCTTGTAACCATGCTGGATTGGTCGATCTTGGTTTCTACTACTATAAGTTAATGACTAACAAGTACCAGATCACTCCTTCAAAAGAGCACTATGGTTGCATGATTGATCTTCTATGCAGAGCAGGGCGGTTGAGTGAAGCTGAGCATATGGTACGAAACATGCCATTCCCTTGTGACGATGTTGTGTGGTCTACCTTACTCAGAGCATGTAGGGATCATGGGGATCTTGACCGAGCAATATGGGCAGGTGAACAGATGCTTCGCTTGCATCCAAATTCTGCTGGAACTCACATCACTCTGGCTAACATATATTCTGCCAGTGGAAGGAAGAAGGAAGCAGCGCATTTAAGGATGGTAATGAAGTCAAAGGGAGTAATAAAGGAGCCTGGATGGTCTTGGATTAATGTCAATGATCAATTGAATACATTTGCTGCCGGGGTTCAATCTCATCCACTAAGTGAACATATAACAACCATTCTGGAATTACTAAGCATAAGTATAGGGGATGCTAGGCTGGATTTAGGTTCTATTGTAGAAGATGTTGAAGATTAGCAGGTATTGTTTATGCATTTTTTATTTAAATAATAATAATAATAATAATAATAATAATAATAATAATAAAAATAATAAGGTTGCAAACTTCTACATAAAAGTAGGAAAATAACTCTGGTATGATAGGAAGGGAGACGGGGAAGGAGAGTGTACCATTGAGTATGATGGATCTCCTTGATCCAGTGGTAAATAAATACTTTGCAGGATGCAACACCTGTATTGCTTGTGCATGTTAGAATTCGTCATACACACACACACACGCACACTTACACTCACCCATATAGCTCAGTTTACTCTTCCGTTGAATGTATACCATACTTTCTGACTGTAATTCTTGCTGTCCTGATACTTGGGGTAATACAAGTTCTTTCTTCAACGGAGGATGCTGAGAATACCTTTCTGTCATCAAAGGAAAGGGCTGCTGAACAGGAGCTCAGTCGAGACATTCCTCTTCATGACGAGGAAGATGCATGTGGCCTTGCTGCTGGAACTTTCAAGAGAGCCAGTGATGACATTCTCGCAATAGCAGTATTCTACTCAATGCCATTCCAAATCACACTCTACTTCCCTTCAAAACTCTCAAAGATCTCCTGGAGTTGTAGGTGTTGATTCTAGTCATGGTTAAGGCGTTGGATATTTATTTATTCTTGTCATATCAGTAATGGTTTCGGGAGCACATGTTTGATTTTTGCAGCATACTGTATTATCTGTTCTGGTTAGAAATGACTGAGAAGTTTTTAAAACATGCAACGGATTTGAGTGGATTGTTGCTTCTATGTTCTCCTTTAGGAGATACTGAAGGAATATCAAAACTTACAACTCTTGCTACAGTGCAAGGGAATCACAATGTATTCTTTTTATTGACAGATAGCATGCGGGTTAAAAAAATAGATTCTTATATTTATTTGGTAATATGAACAGGTTAATCCAAAAGCCGTTTACTCGTTGGCTGAACATGAGGAGTATCCTAATTTGTTTGAAGATTGGCTAGTTGCAGGTGCTTGCTGCTTAATCTAAGGCTGCAGAAACAAGGTCTGTTGGGAAATGCATACTTTCTTACATCATCTTGTGTAACTTTAAACTTTGTACTACTTGCATGGCGTTGACTCAGTATAACTGATGATTTCTTGGTTGACAGTATAACTGATGATTTCTTGGTTGGCAGAGCTTTCTGAATTCAAATGACACAGTACATTCAGATGACTCGTCCAATGTCAAGGGGAGTTCCTACTCGAGAATGGACAAGGAGTCGTGTTTGAACACTTTCAATTTCCCTTTCTTGCCTTCTGAACATCAAGCAGAGTAAGAGGTTTGGGTTTGTGGATTACATATGGTAGCAGAGCTCGGAGCCATCGGGCACAGAGATACTCCAGAGAGATACCTTTCAAATGTAAAGAGTCAATGAAGTAGTGAAGATTAATATTTAATAGCGCCTAGTGACAAATTTAAGAGAGTTAGAAGAATCAGCCCAACTTGTATCTTTTATCTAAGGAGATTTTTAGTGCATCTCAAACAACTCTTTGTAAAAATACTTGTGAAATTGTTGGAGAAATACATATCTAATTCATTTAAGTCCCTCTAATGATTTTGAAATATATTAAACTTTTTATATAAGATTCTATTAAAACTTTATTAGAAGTCATGTCAACTTCCTCACTTATCCAGATTTGTTGATGAGTCAGCACCTCGTTGAAATGTAGAAAAGAATTTCCCTAAACACCGACAAGTTATTATTTAAGATGTTGAAAATTATAACAATGATTGTCTTGAAATAACAATTTTAAAATAAATTTGACAGAAAACTAACTGGCTTTTTTATTTTTTATTTGTAAACCGGGTATTCTCTACATGTAACTGCAGAGATTAATCCTTCAATTCTTGTGAGACACAAAATGGATGACAAACTCTACCTAAGATGTTTTATGTTGTAAAACATTAATTTATATAATATAATATAATAAATTAGACACAAGATGGAAAAAAAAGAAGGAAAATATTTATTGGATACTCATACACTTATAATAAGACAATTCGTATTTTATAATCCGAAAAATGTCTAATACGTTTCAATTTAGAGGGTGTGTAAGAAGCTAGTAGGGTGGGGAAAGTAAATCTCAAGACAGGATTGTAATCCAAAGCCCAAACCACGAAGAAGCCCATGGTCCACTAAAGAGAGAAAAAAATGAACACATTCGATTTCGTTTCACTGTAAGAACTAAAACCCTAAAACAACGAAAACGAAGCAGCTACATCGAATCGTCGCATTCTTCTTCCCAGAAAACGCTTCCTAAATCTCTCGTCGGCCACCGGAAACGGTGAGAAACTTCACCGAGATACTTTTTCCTTTTCATTTCCACACCGCGTTTGTTTCATAATTCTTATTATTTATATAGAATGCTAAAAGGGATTATACAAAAGTATCATAATTTTGTTAATTTCAGACTGATTTAATTTTTGCTGAAAATTTTGTTCAAGTTTTTTTGTGTTGCTAAGATTTTTGGGTAAATTTTGGTGCATTTAGGGTTTAGATAGGACAAATTGTTATAAGTTACTTATAAGTTTTTTAGTTGTAGATTCCAGTTTGTTCTTGTTTTTAATGGGATTTCTGAGCTGATTTGTATTCGAATTTTACGCATTGTGATTGTTAAACTTAGCTTTTGAAATTGTTTCATTTTTGTTACTTATATATGTATAGAAATGGTTGAACGCCAAAATAAATATATACAACAGTATCATAATTTTGAATTGATGATACCCGTCATAATTTTATTAATCGAGATGGATTTTATTTTAGCTCAAAAGAATATGTTGAAGTTTTGCTGTCTAAATTTGGTAAGATTGTTGTGTAAATTTTGGTAGCTTAGATGGTACCAAATCTTTGTAAGCTTCTTATTTTAGTGGCATTTCTGAGCTGATTTTTGACATGTTCTGCGGCTTTTGAGTATGTGTGTGTGTGTGTAACTTTTGGATATATATATATATATATATATATATATAGATAGATAGATAGATAGATAGACCCACATCATTACACTGTCACTCATCCATATACAACGGTGTTAGATGATGACTTCATTAGTTGATAATGATTTAAATTTAGCGCAAAAAATATATGTTCAAGTTTATTTATGTTGTTAAGATTGTTGTGTAACTTCTGTTAGCTTAGATGAGACTGAATTTGTTATAAGCTACTTATAATGTTTTAATTTCAAGATACCACTATGCTCTTGTTTTGCCTGTGCTTCGTAAGTTGCTATAGGCTTCTCAGTTTTTGTTTATGTTTTTTGTTTCAAAGATTTCTTTGTCAGTGTCATCTTAATGGGATTTCGGAGCTAATTTATAAATGTTATGGGCTATTTTAGTAGTTGTGTGTAACTTTTGTATACCACAAGACTTTTTTTAAGTGATAAAGAGTCTTGATTGAATACCACAAGACTTTTTTTAAATGACAAAGAGTCTTGATTGAATTCCAAAAGACTTTTTTTAAGTTGCAAAGAGTCTTGATTGAATACCACAAGACTTTTTTATCATAAAAAAGTTTTTTAAAATCTCTTAGAATCCTAATTCAATACAGTAAGCTCAAACTCAAACTGGCATACAAGTTGTTAGAACCGGTGGTCGAATGTTTAGTAGCATTTTATTGTAGGAGGAGATAATATAGTGCTGTGAATGTGAAGCCTTAATAATACCGTGTTGCGGCCGTGAAAACAGGTTGCTGATAGCAGAGGGATTAAGGTAGGTGGCTGCAGTAACCTTGCAGTCATGACAGAGACAAGCTCTTCATGATACGCGTAAAAAATGCATAAAAAATGGTTTTGGAAATCACTGTTTCATTTTCAAAGCCAGAGAAAGGATGCACATCTTCCAGAAACTATTCAAAGGCTTTAGGCGACGGGTTTCGGTGCATCGTTGTTATGGTTCCTCACCTGGCCTTGCTCTTGATGGTTCATTTTCTTTCATTCCAAACACTTCGCTGTGCTCAAGGAACCTCAACTCACCCCTCAATTATGTCTATCCAGGTGCTTTATTTTGTTTTATTTTTTGAATGAATGAATTGCCTTAGCATAATGTAACAATCCATGTGACTGCGTCTTTTATCTGAGTAAAAAACTATTTTGGTCCTTTAGTCCTAAATGTATCAAAATTAAAAAGACATCCCTGAGTGTCTTCTGTCAGCAATTTCATGAACCAAAATGACTAGCAAAAGACACATCCGAGGACCAAACTAACCAATGAAAGACGCACATGACTACCAAATTGATTAATGAAAGACACGTTGAAGTATCTTTCGTAATGTTGATACGTTCAATGACTATAGTAACAACGACTTACACATTCAAAGACCAAAATGTCTATTTCCTCTTTGTTGTTTTATGTTAGGACTTTTATTTTGTCTTTTCTATGATATATTTGTTATGCATATATTTAGATTTATTAACTTATGGCTGCTGAAGGAATTAGAAAACATTTTGTATCACTGTCTAGTGTTATGTGCTATTTTTTTTCTCCTACTTGTTTATATTTTTATAGTGGAAGATTTTGATAAGTTTGGTGTCATCTTATATTGAGTATTATTTTCAGTCATTTGAACTCTAATTAGGTCTAGTAAGCATGGCTTTTTGCCTGTGTTTAATTTAACAAAATTATGATATGGTTTTGTTTGAGAGATTTTTCTTACTGATTTCAGATTATGACATATTTCTATCTGTAAGAATATAAAATAGCAACCCGACTTTAAAAATTCTTCACTTAATGCGTCGGTTGATTGAATTATGGATTAATTAATAATAGTTCATTAGTATTTATGTAAGTTTTGCATGGTAGTTTTAAGGTATTCATGTTTCTGTACCAGGTTTCAACCTTATTTAAGTTGGTATATTTACAGGAACTGCCACTGAATGTAGAGATATGATATGGCAGGGGAAACCGAAACAACAAGCTCCTACTCTCTATTATGTCCCTAATATGCCTGAACTTAACTCTCAACTAAAGCAACTAATGAAACTAGGAAAAATTTGTGAAGCTAGGGATATGTTTAATAAAATGGGTCACAGAGATGAGATTTCATGGACAAATTTAATAGCGGGTTATGTCAATGCCGCAAACTCAAATGAAGCATTGATCTTATTCTCAAATATGTGGGTCGACTCTGGACTTCAAAAGGATCAATTTGTGGTTAGTGTTGCCCTCAAGGCTTGTGCACATGGCATGAATGTATATTTTGGAGAATTATTGCATGGATTTTCAGTGAAATCTGGTTTGATCAACTCTGTTTTTGTCAGCAGTGCCCTTGTAGACATGTACATGAAAGTAGGAAAAACAGAACAAGGTTGTAGTGTCTTTGGAAAAATGACAACAAGAAATGTAGTATCATGGACTGCCGTTATTGTGGGGCTTGTACATGCTGGTTACAGTTTGGACGGACTATCGTACTTTTCTGAAATGTGGAGATCAAAATTGGGCTATGATTCACATACATTTGCTATTGCTTTAAAGGCATCTGCCGATTCAGGTTTGTTACATTATGGGAAAGCCATACACGCACAAACAATAAAACAAGGGTTCAATGAAACCGCGTATGTTGTTAATACTCTTGGTACCATGTATAGTAAATGTAGGAAACCAGACTATGTCATGCGATTATTTGGAAAAATGAGGATCCCAGATGTAGTTTCATGGACGAACCTTATTATGACTTTTGTACAGATGGGTGATGAAGAACGTGCATTGGACGCATTTAAAAGAATGAGAAAATCTGATGTCAGCCCGAATGAGTACACTTTTGCATCCGTAATTTCTGCGTGTGCAAATCTCGCTAGTACTGAATGGGGGGAACAAATACATGGCCATGCATTGCGTCTAGGTTTGGTAGATGCCTTGTCGGTATCAAATTCTATCATCACTCTTTATTCAAAATGTGGGTTGTTACGGGAAGCTTCATTGGTATTTGATGGTATGACTAGAAAAGATATTATTTCTTGGAGCACTATAATTTCTGTTTATTGTCAAGGAAGTCATGCAAAAGAAGCTTTCAACTATCTATCGTGGATGAGAAGGGAAGGTCCGAAACCAAACGAATTTGCCCTTGCTAGTGTTCTGAGTGTTTGTGGAAGCATGGCACTTCTTGAGCCAGGTAAACAGGTGCATGCGCATGCCCTGTGCCTTGGCTTAGATCATGAGACAATGGTTCATAGTGCTCTAATTAGTATGTATTCAAGAAGTGGAAATCTACAAGAGGCTTCAAAAATCTTCGATGGTATAAAAAATAATGACATTGTATCATGGACTGCAATGATTAATGGGTATGCCGAACATGGCTACAGCCAAGAGGCTATTAGCTTGTTTGAGAACATTTCCAGTGTTGGTTTGATGCCGGACTATGTGACGTTTATTGGTGTTTTGACTGCTTGTAACCATGCTGGATTGGTCGATCTTGGTTTCTACTACTATAAGTTAATGACTAACAAGTACCAGATCACTCCTTCAAAAGAGCACTATGGTTGCATGATTGATCTTCTATGCAGAGCAGGGCGGTTGAGTGAAGCTGAGCATATGGTACGAAACATGCCATTCCCTTGTGACGATGTTGTGTGGTCTACCTTACTCAGAGCATGTAGGGATCATGGGGATCTTGACCGAGCAATATGGGCAGGTGAACAGATGCTTCGCTTGCATCCAAATTCTGCTGGAACTCACATCACTCTGGCTAACATATATTCTGCCAGTGGAAGGAAGGAGGAAGCAGCGCATTTAAGGATGCTAATGAAGTCAAAGGGAGTAATAAAGGAGCCTGGATGGTCTTGGATTAATGTCAATGATCAATTGAATACATTTGTTGCCGGGGTTCAATCTCATCCACTAAGTGAACATATAACAACCATTTTGGAATTACTAAGCACAATTATAGGGGATGCTAGGCTGGATTTAGGTTCTATTGTAGAAGATGTTGAAGATTAGAAGGTATTGTTTATGCATTTTTTATTTAAATAATAATAATAATAATAATAATAATAATAATAATAATAATAATAATAATAATAATAATAAGGTTGCAAACTTCTACATGAAAGTAGGAAAATAACTCTGGTATGATAGGAAGGGAGACGGGGAAGGAGAGTGTACCATTGAGTATGATGGATCTCCTTGATCCAGTGGTAAATAAATACTTTGCAGGATGTAACACCTGTGTTGCTTGTGCATGTTAGAATTCGTCATACACACACACGCACACACTTACAATCACCCATATAGCTCAGTTTACTCTTCTGTTGAATGTATACCGTACGTTCTGACTGTAATTCTTGCTGTCCTGAAACTTGGGGTAATACAAGTTCTTTCTTCAACGGAGGATGCTGAGAATACCTTTCTGTCATCAAAGGAAAGGGCTGCTGAACAGGAGCTAAGTCAAGACATTCCTCTTCATGATGAGGAAGATGCCTGTGGCCTTGCTGCTGGAACTTTCAAGAGAGCCATTGATGACATTCTTGCAATAGCAGTATTCTACTCAATGCCATTCCAAATCACACTCTACTCAATAGCAGTATTCTACTCTTGCAACCAGTGAGGAGGTTCTTGCAACCAGAAGATTGTTGAGGAAGAATAGACGGGACATAAACTCACCTGAATTGTTATGTTTAAAACATGCAATGGATTTGAGTGGATTGTTGCTTCTATATTCTTCTATAGGAGATGCGGAGGGAATATCAAAACTTGCAACTCTTGCTAAAGAGCAAGGGAAGACCAATGTTGCTTACCTCTGCTTATTTATGTTGGGTAAACTTGAAGACTGCCTTCAATTGTTAGTAGAAAGGTAAAATTCTACCGTTGCACTCTTTTCATTGATGACATTACTTAAACGGGGGGTGGGGGTCGATTAGACTGTCATTACATGTAGCTGACTTATGCTTTTGGCAGCAATCGGATTCCAGAGGCTGCTTTGATGGCTCGATCATATCTTCCAAGCAAGGTCTCAGAGATAGTGGCAATATGGAGAAAAGATCTCAGCAAGATAACTTCTTATTAACAGATAGCATGTGGGTTTAGTAAATAAATTCTTATATTTATGTGGTAAAATCCACAGGTTAATCCAAAAGCTGCTGAATCTTTGGCTGATCCTGAGGAGTATCCTAATTTGTTTGATGATTGGCAAGTTGCACTTGCTGTTGAATCCAAAGCTGCAGAAACAAGGTGTGTTGGGAAATGCTTACTTTCTTACATTATCTTGTAACTTATATAGTCTGTGTACTATGCAATTCCAATATGTTCTTGACTTACTAATTCCGTTCTTTTATTATAGGGGTGTTTACCATCCTGCAGAGGAGTACGTTTACCATCCTGGTAAATCACATGTCACCCTTGTTGATGCTTTCAGAAATATGCAGATCGAAGAAGGGGATCAGTCTCTTGAGAATGGGGACTCTAATCACGAGGTATACTAAATATATGGTATACACAAGATAAAAGTTATCTAAATGTTCGACTTAGAAATCTTTGAAGAAGAATACGGAGATAGGATGAATGCTTGAGAGACTAGCACTTGATATTTCTATACACTTAATGATTATTTTCATTATGAATAAAAATAAACGCCAATGCAACTTCATAAGTACATGAATGAATTAAATCACTGTACATGAATTTGAACCTAAGGTAGTTAGTTGTACTAGTATCTGTTTCCTTGTAATAATAAAATAGAGCGTGTATGGCTTTCATATAAAGTGATTTTGCTCTTGCATATTTAGATTTGTACCAAGGTAGTTAGTTGTACTAGTATCTGTTTTCCTTGTAATAATAAAATAATAATAATAAAATGTAACTAATTATAAAGTATGTATAAAAGATCACAGCTGTGGACTGTGAAGTGCTAATTAGGGGTCCACGCAGGTCAACTTGTGTTGGATTTGACCAAAACTTGTTAACTGACCCAATCACATTTCGTCGTTCGGGTTTGGGGTCAAAAACCCGTACCTTCCTGTCAAACACTAACCTGGCTATGATGAGCATGGCCATTCCGGCTGCGACATCAGGTCATGAACTTTAAAATATTTTTCAAATTCCAACAAAAATGTAAATAAAATAACATCCTATTCCACAAAATAATTCAATAACTTTTCATCACTTAAAATTCAAACACTTGAACTAATTGGAACACTTTTAGATTAACACTTAAAAGTCTTAAACTAAAAAAAAAAAATTATAATTTACTTTCAGCTGGTCAGGTTTGGAAGTTCATGAATTTGAAATCATGAACCCATTACTTGAACCAAACTACTTTGGCTTTGCCTGAGTTGGTTTGAGTTCAACCCAAACTACAAGAAAAACCAAGCGCTTTGGATTGGGCTGTCGAGATGATAATATTGATTTGTCCCCGTGAAAACTCCTAGTGCTAATAAACCAAAGCATTTAGAATTTCCTATTTTATTTTCCTTCTCAAGTTTGGATAGACGGCGTTCAATTCCACTCCTGTTTTTAGCTTCTAGTCGACACATTCACCAAAGAACTAACCATATAGAAAATGGCTGTTATTTTGTTTTAACGAAAATTGCCTAAAGAAGTCATCACGAGTCTGTCAATTCAAATGATCCATTAGCAGACATCTTGATGAAGTCTTTAAGGGGAGCATTTGGCTTACATTCTCCACCTTGAGGGGAGTGTTGGAAAGAGAATAGTGACTATGGGAAATATAGCAGCATTTAAAGCTTTAGGTTCATTTAAAACAGATACTAGTACAAGTAACTACCTTGGTACATATCTAAATATGCAAGAGCGAAATCACTTTATATGAATCTGAACCTAAAGCTTTAAATGTTCTACTGTTTCCAATACTCAGTGCTGTTTCCAGCAGTTCCCATAAACTAATGTTTTCTGCAATGGAAGGAACAATCTACAACTCCTATTGATCGTGAATATTTGTACTAGACTGTTACTTTATGTTGTTTTTATGTCCTCTTGTTGCAGTTGACTGAACAAAATGGAGAAGAGGATTATACAGAGGGGCACGAAGAACAAAATGGAGAAGAGGATTATACCGAGGAGCAGGAAGAACAAAATGGAGAGGAAGGAAGCCAAGAGGATGCGGTTGTAGTTGATGCCGATTCTACTGACGGTACAGTTCTCGTTAATGGTAACGAGGCTGATGAAGAGTTGAGTACTAATAAAGAAGGATCAGTGTAAAAGCATTTGGTTGGGACAGCGTGAAAATCCAAATTTTGTCTCTCGTGATTGATTGTTTCTGATGTACCTTTGCTAACTCCCATTTTGCTAACTTGCACATATAAATATTAGTTTGCTTAGGCTCTTTTAATCGTTCACATGCACAATATACAAAAGCTTTTATAGACAGTTTTTTATTAAATGAAAATTTAAAATTTTGAACTACACCAAAGGATTTTTTTTTTTTGTTTTAAAAAGCATCAAAGAAGGGTGTCATGTTGTGGACCTTGTAGTAGGCGTAGCTGCCTGGAATAGGAGCGACAACGTAACAACAGTGTTGCATGATCGCTTCAGTTATAACTTGAGGGTGAAGCTATGACAACCAGGCGGATCGAGGGTGGGTTTATTGTCACCACCTTCGACTCCTTGCTAAAAACTTGTCCCGCCTCAAACCTTGTCGGGGTTGAAAATTGGATACGTATTTTCCTCCGTCCCTTAGTACATAAATCAGAATATATAAATATAATTTATTATAATTAACATAATAAAATAAAAATTATTAGACAATAAAATCAATTGATGTCAATTGATATATCGGTGTCAAAGTTTAATTTGACGCCAAATTTTAACCATTTATTTTTGTAAATCTAGTGATCCACATTGACTTAAAATGACACGTGAGCATTTTTTGTGTGTGATTTCTCTATATGTTTTGGTGTGAACGTGTGAGCATTTCATTACTCATCGCGCAATACACCCTCATATTCTCTAAATTTTTTATTCTCTTTCTTATTTTAGCCTTCGCAATTTATGTCATTATGGTTATTTTTTGATGATGATGTCGGTGTTTATTACGTATGTGATTATTGTATTCCCTTATAAAAGAAAATTAACTAAACTACACATGTGAGCTATATTTGCTCATTTGTAATTGTTTTTCATATCTAAAAGGTTTTTTTTTTTGGTTACTATCTAAAAGGTTTGTTTTGCAGCGAAAAAAATACTTGTATTAATTTATGTTTTCAAACTCGAATCCGCTCTCAGTCAAATCAAGTTTTCTCTCTCAAAATTTTAGTAAATTTTATTAAGTTATTCCATTAAAATATTATTGATGAGACTCGTTTAGTAAATTTTGTTGATGTGCTGAGATGGAAAGGTTTAATGCTTATTAAGTTTTTTTTAGAGGGGATGCTTATTAAGTTATACCATTAAAATATTATAAAAATAGATAATGTGTACCATGTGGCATATTTAAGCATACAAATTTTGATACTCTGTTGTGAATGCTCTAAGCATATTATGTCTAAAATAAAAATATACAAAGATGAAATTTAATTCAAAGATGAGCACTGTATGCATTCGATGCACAGTGGTTTAATTCTAACAGTTTTTTTTTACTCTCACTTCCTTCGTTGTAAAATGGGATTTCCTTCGTTGTACGATTGGAGAGAATCCCACATGAGAGGATCCCAATCCTTACTCGATACGTAGTTTAACGTTTGTAGCATTGTAGGGAAGGTTTCACTCAAAATATGGCGAACCATACACAAAAGGTATTATGATGGTGGATTTGGGAGTTGAGAATACTGAAGGGAACAATTTCTATCCAATAATATTTTGTTATCTGGATTGCTTCTGTTATGTATTTATTTGGATTATTTTAATTTTGTAACTAAAAGCTAATAATATTTTAGCCATAGTAATGAATTTCTATTCCAAAATTTCGGTTTTCCGTTTTAAATAATTTGGTTGATAAGATGATTCAACGTCCTCACTTGGATACTCTACTTTATTGACGGTTCTTATGGCAGTTAATTCTAGCACCCCAGGATATTTTAGCTGAGATCAGGTTACAAATAATGTATGGATAATATACCATTAAGATGTGCAACACTTCTAAGCATATGACCGGAATAATTCTCACCTTACAAACAAGTTTTTTAGAGAACTACTAAAAGACCTGTGTTTTCGCACAGATCACATAACATTGTGATAATTATATAAAAAATAATTAAATTGTTAATATTGTAGAATGTTTATAGATATTAAATGAAAATTATGAGTATTAATGTAATGTTTCTATTAAATAGTCTTCTCTTATATATACAAAAATTTGTTAAATAGCTGAGTCACATCAGTTATGGATTTTATTTGCTTATATATGCATAAACAAAATTTTATGTAGATATATGAGAAAGTTTATATGATATAATTTTGAAAATTCATGACTATTTTCAAAATCAAAATTAATTTAGTGTTTCTATTAAATAACTTTTTATTTTATATGCAAAAGATTGTTCAATGTTTGCACCGCACCCGTTGCAGATTTTATGTACTTATATATACATAAACAAATTTTTATATACATATATGAGAAAGTCGATATGATAAAATTTTGAAAACTCATGACTATTTTCAAAATCAAAATTAATGTATTGTTTCTATTAAATAACTTTTTATTTTATATGCAAAAGACTGTTCAATGTTTGCACCGCACCCTTTGCAGATTTTATGTACTTATATATGCATAAACAAATTTTTATATACATATATGAGACAGTCGATATGATAAAATTTTGAAAACTCATGACTATTTTCAAAATCAAAATTAATGTATTGTTTCTATTAAATAACTTTTTATTTTATATGCAAAAGACTGTTCAATGTTTGCACCGCACCCGTTGCAGATTTTATGTACTTATATCTGCATAAACAAATTTTAATATACATATATGAGAAAGTCGATATGATAAAATTTTGGAAACTCTACTATTTTCAAAATATCAACATTAATGTAATGTGTCTATTAAATAAATTTTTATTTATATTTAAAACAGCGGTAAATATTTAAACCGCACTCATTGATGATTTTATATGCTTATATATGCAGAACAAAATTTTTATGTACCGATATGTGATAGTCGATATGAGAAAATTTTGAAAACTCGTGATTATTTTCAAAATATCAACATTAATGCGGTATTTCTATTAATTAAATGAAAAAAAATTATTTTATATGCAAAACACCGTTCAATGTTTGCACAATTCCCGTTGTAGATTTTAAATGTTTATATTTGCATAAACAAATTTTATATACATATATAAGAAAGTCGATATGATAAAATATTGAAAACTCATGATAATTTTCAATATATAAACATCAATATAGTATTTCTATTAATTTTTTTTATATGCAAAACATCATTCAATGTTTGCTGGACGATTATATAGTTAAGGAAGATTATGAAATTTTGCAAATTTTTTTTTTGTCAAAAAAAACTTGTTACACTTGTGATGACCATTATCCGTAATTAATTTTTTAAAAAAATAAACAAATTAGTTTCATAGTTATTCGTGGAAATTGGTTACACTTGACCATTATCCGTAATCAATTTTTAAAAAAATAAATTAATTAGTTTCGTAGTTATCCGTAGAAATTGGTTACACATATGATGACTATTATCCGTAATTAAATTTTTAAAATCAAATAAATTAAATTTTGCAAAATGAACATTATGCACATAAAATTAAAAGAGATCATGAATTTTAATAAGGACGATTATGAAATTTTGCTGGATTATGATTTTTATATATTGTTAGTAGATGAGTCAAATCCAACCTAAAAAATCTAAGATGGTTGCTTAAGCCGATGAACCATTGTAATAAGAGAAAAATACAACAATTTACCACAAACAACACATAATTTTTATTAAGAAACACCAATTCTTAATCACAATTTAGCATCAATTTATATGAAAAAATAGAATATAAACAACACAACTATTAATGTGATCGAAAATGTGAGCTCTGCCCAAAAACGAAAAATATGAGTAAGAACCACTATTAAGCCTATGTTAAGCACAAGCTGTGTAATCACAAAAAACAAACATTTAAGCCATGTGAATTGAAATGTCAAAAACTTTACAACATGAAATGAAACACGTAGAACAGAAAAGACTAGGAGATTATACAGGAGTCAGAAAATTACAATATTGTGCCCTTAATGAAAACTTTTGCAACACAAATTTTATTTTTGCAAATGAAAAAAGTGTAGATTTCTAACATACAATTTCATAATTTTAAATGGATATAAATTAACAGTCTCCTATATAAAATCTAAAACTTCAGCAGAGGACGTTGAAGTAGAACACAAGAAAGAGGGAAGAAAACGATGGGACAAAACACTTTCACCCCTACTCTTATCCCATCCTTTGAATTTTAGAGTAAGCTCAAACTCAAACCGGCATACAAGTTGTTAGAACCGGTGGTCGAATGTTTAGTAGCATTTTATTGTAGGAGGAGATAATATAGTGCTGTGAATGTGAAGCCTCAATATTATTGATATTCAATCTCAAATGTTTTAATACAATTGCACTCATATAAGTCTATTTATAAGTGTTTGAAGATGTTTCTAGAACTAGAATAATCTAGGCTTTTGTTTTCCTTTTCTACGTTACATTATTATAAATAGATGTTTTTAGGTTACAACTTAATCTAGACATTAATACAACAATCTAAAAACATCTTCAAACACCTACAAATATGTTTTTGAGTTGCTTCTTAGTCACGGATAATCTGCCACAGTAGAAAAAATATCAACTATAACGTACACACAAAAACTTAGCTTTTGATCTTCATTTATTTTTTTTTAGTTTTGCCCTCTTCAATATTCGGGTTTTGTCACCTAGATAGCGATGTTTTGTACTCCCTCCGTCCCTTTTTATAAGACTACTTTACAAAAAAAATTGTCCATAAATATAAAATTATCTACAAATTTCTATATGCATTATTAATCTTATCCAAATAAACTCTTCATTAATAGTATCAATATATCTTGAAATATGAAAAGTTAACATTAAATATCTTTATACACAAAGAGTAATTTGGTAATAGTAACATATATTTGTGACAAATTTATCACTCCAATGTTTTTTATTAATACTCGTGATTTTGTAAAATAGTCTTATAAAAAGAGACGGATGAAGTATTTGTTTCAATTTCCGTATTCTTTTTTTTTGTTCTCTTATGTTGATACTTTGTCCTTAAAAAAAAACATACACAAAAAAGTGAAAAGACAAAATGTTACCTTACTCCTCTAAAAAAAGGTATGTTACTACTGTACTTAACTATCTTCTCTTCACAAAAGAGTCACACGTATTTGGCCAGCCATAAAAAACAATACTAGGGAGTTTTTTCTTTTCATTTGAAAAAATTAAAAAAATAGTAATTACCTACTTTTTTTTTGAGCAAATAATTACCTACTTCTTAAATATACATACATAAAAGAAAGACTCAATAATTTTGAATTTATGATCAGCATTTACACATTCACACCGCTTTTCTCAATCACTCTTTTTTTTTCCGCTGTATTATTTATTATTATTATTATTAGCGTGTAGGCGGGCACTGAGTGAAGCCACACTTTTAATATATGATTTTTTTACTATGAAATCACATTAATTAATACAATATATGTTTTTGGACCATATGTTAACTAATTATATGGTTTTTAAATAGTTTTTTTTTTGTTTTTAAAGTAGAAATGTACTTTGGGTAATTGTTCTCGAGTATGCATATACAATGTTATAGTGAGAAGAAGGAAAAAAAATTGACAAAAAATAAAAAGTAAAATTAGAAGAAGGAGGTTATACAGAGATTTGGTATCTCTTTGTATTTAAAATATTATATGCCGAAAAACCATAAATGGTCTGATTGTGCTTCATGTGTTTTATGATGGTGTTTATCCTAAAGACAAAGGATTGCAAAATGGAGAGATGCTTTTAATAATTATGTGGATAGAATCTCAATGGAGGAAAAAACATCCGAAAAGGAAGACAAATTCATGACTTGGGTAGCAACAATCTATAATGATGCTTTCAAATATCATGGATCTTATTATTTACGACGCATACATCGGTAATGAAACTTGCTTGATTTGAACTTAGACTACTCCATCTTTATAGCCTTTTTAATAGTAACTGTTTTGATTTGTTTGATTATTACGAGTTTAACCAAATTTACATTCGTTCACTTATGCACATGTTGGAGAACTGTTATGCATATAATCATCATCTCTCGTTCCTATATTATACAGGGACGAAAGTGAATATATTTGAAATATAGTTCAATGTGCTACTCCTGTACTAAACAAGGATAAGACATGCTTCTTCAGAATTACTAGAGAGAGTATATATTCTAGTGCGCAAGATATGATTCAACTATTAAAACAATCAATATCTCCTCTCCTAATAGGGATATGGGGGATGCAAGGGGTTGGTAAATCAACCATTGCCCAGGGCATTTATGATCAGGTTGGTCCCTATTTTGAGCACAAGGTCTTGCTCAAAAACCTTAAGGGAATTTGGAAACATATGGCTCAAGTTTCTTTACAAAAACAACTTCTTTATTATATAGACGAAACAACTAAAATAAATACCTACAGTTGAATCGGTAGGAGTTCTTTTTAAAGAAAGACATCAACATAAAAGGGTACTTCTTATACTTGAAGGTGTTGATAAATTGGAGCAACTACATGCTTTGTGCGGAAGTCGTGAATGGTTTGGTGAAGGTAGTAAAATAATCATCACAGCAAGAGATATACATCTACTCAAGGAGCATGAAGTTGACCATATATAGAGTGAAAGAACTGGATGAAAATGAATCGCTTGAGATTTTTAATGTGGGTGCATTCATGCAAGAAACTTCTCGCGAATATTTTTTTTAATTTCGAGACAGACAATTGCTTATTGTGGGGGATGGCCTCTTGCTCTTAAAGTCCCTGGCGATAATTTGTGTGAAGGGGAAGTACTTCACGGGAAGATGTGTTGAAGAGTTTAAAAAGTTTTTCTTTTCCAAGTCAAAATGTAGGTATGATTATTGATGATTTGAGTGATGAAGAGAAACAAATATTCCTTGATATATCACGTTTCTTTATCGGGATGAACCAAAATGAGGTACTCAAATCATTAAACAGGCCTACAAAATGCACAACTCTTCAAATAAGTCTCCTATAAGACTAGAGCCTTGTAATCATTGATAAAAATAACAAGTTTCAAATGCACGTTTTACTTCAAATTTGTGTGTGTGTGCGCGCATGCGTGTGTGCATCAAGAATCTCAACAACCATAGTTATGTTTTTATAGAAAGAGCTAATGATGTTATTTTAGCTCATTTTTAACAAAAGGATGATAGACTTTTTCTTTGTAAATTAGTATGACTAACAAATATGTTATTTGATACTTTTAATATAGTTTATTTGGCCACAAATTTTAGCTTTGCTGAAAATTTATTCATGGGTTTGCCCCTGTAAGGAATGAAAATTGTAAATAGAAGGTAAAAAAATTGACAAAAAATAAAACGTAAAATTAGAAGAAACTTGCTTGTTGATCTTAAACTACTCCATCTTTATAACATTTTTAATAGTAAATCATTTGACTATTATGAGTTTAGCCAAATTTACATTCTTTTCACTTATGCACATATTGGAGAATTATTATGCATATAATCATTATCCCTCGTTCATATATTATACAAGGACTAAAGTGAATATATTCGGAATAAAGTTCAATGTGCTACTCGTGTGCTGATCAAGGATGGACATGCTTCTTTAGTAATTACGGTAGAGAGAGTATATATTCTGGTGTGCAAGATATGATTCAACTATTGAAGCAATCAAAATCTCCTCTCCTAATAGGGATGAGGGGTGCAAGGGATTGGTAAATAAACCATTAACCGAGCCATTTACGACCAGGTTGATCCTTATTTTGAGCACAATGTCTTGCTCGAAAACCTTAAGGGAACTTAGAAGCATATGTCTCAAGTTTCTTTACTAAAACAACTTCTTTATTATATTGACGAAACAACTGAACTAAAGATACCTACATGCTTTTTTTGGAAGACTTCAACATAAAAGGGTACTTCGTATACTTGAAGGTGTTGATAAATTGAAGCAACTACAGGCCTTTTACGGAAGTCGTGAATGGTTTAGTGAAGGTAAAAAATCATCATCATGGCAAGAGATAGACATCTACTCAAGGAGCATGGCGTTGACCATATATAGTGATAAAACTAGACGAAAGTGAATCACTTGAGATTTTTAATGTGATGCAGTCAGCAAGCAACTTCTCACGAAGGTTTTGCTGATCTTTCCAGACATAGAGTTGCTTATTGCAGGGGATGACCTCTTGCTCTTAACATCCTTGGTGAGGATTTGCGTGTGAAAGGGAAGTACTTCATTGGGAAAGTGTTGTTGATGAAGAGTCTAAAAGTTTTTCTTTCCAAGTCAAAACGCTGGGAATGAGTTTCGATGATTTGAGTGATGAAGAGAAACAAATATTCCGTCATATAGATCATTTATTTATATGGATGAACCAAAATGATGTACTCAAATCATTAAATAGGTCTACAAAATGCACAACTTTCAAATGAGTTTCCCTAGAAGACAAGAGCCTTGTAACATTGATAAAAGTAACAAGCTTCAAATGCATGTTTGCTATAAGCCATGGCAAGAGATATCATTAGGAAGGAATAAAGTAATAAGACCGATCACGTGAGTGGTAGTGTGTGTGCGTGTGCGCGCGCGCTTGCGTGCGTGCGTGTCTGTGTGGCGTGTGTTTATGTGTGCTTTTTTGAGAACTTCATAGTTGATGATATTTCAGTGGCATTAAGAATCTCAACAACAATATATCTAAGTTATGCTTTTATCTTTTCTTTGATGTTTCAGCCAAAGATGTAGGATGTATTCTTGAGTTTCAGAGGGGAAGATAGTCGTGCAAAGTTCATGTCACGTCTCTATTGCTCTCTTCAAAATGTAGGAATTTATGTTATCAGAGACGATGACAAAATTCAACGAGGAGATCGGATCTCTGTTAGTAACAAGACTCCTAAGGGCAGAAGTTTTAGAGTATTAGTTGTTTATTTAATATATTATAAATTAGTAACGGTTACTTGTGCAGTGATTACTATCTGTAGTAATTGTTATCTACAAAAATTCTATGTAACAATTATAGGGAGTTAGTATTGTAAATAAAGGCGCAGAGGAAAAGAAAGGCATCCAAAGATTGGGACAAATGATTGGTGGGGAGAGACCAAGATCTCGAATTTTTGGAGGAGAAAGAACCAAGACTCTCTAATTTCCTGAAATTCTATTGTAATATTACTATTAATTTATATTTTGATATCACTTTCTGTCAATCTCAATCTCACTGTTGCGAGCAAGTGGACATTCTAGAATTTCTATTGTTGTTTTGTCTACAAATTATGCTAGTTCAAGGTGGTGTATGATAAAGTTAGAGAAGATAATGGAAATTTGCAGAAACAATGGTCTCGTGGTTGTGCCAGTGTTCTATGAGGTAGATCCGTCAAAAGTACGTAATTGATGACAAATTTGCCAAGTACACCAAATTGTTTCAAGTAATATAGAAGCAAGTTATCGTTGTTGAACATCTTCACATAATCTGTCATTCAAAACAACACTATGTAAATCCAATCCAGTCATGATCTCTAGGACTTTACCTTTGTAAAAGTATTCATTGTGCTTAGTTCTGAACTTCATTTCGAATTGTAGATCTCATTCAACGAATCTTCATTGAATGGAGGTCCAATCGACAAACTAGCATTGAAGAAAGAATTTGCATCTGGTATAATGTCCTCTATGATTGAGTTGCCTAAATCCGACAGACCTAAGGAACTTGAGAATTCAAAAATAGGATCGTCATCATCATCATCAACATATTGTCTCATTGCAAATGACATATTTTGGAAGCAAGATGGTATTGAAGCGTTGAGCATGTTCCGTGATAGGTCCATTATGTCAATCTTTTTTAACTGACACAATTGAATTGGAATATCTCATTCAAATTTGTTCCCTCCTAATAGAAGAACACGTAACTCTGATAGTTTATCCATCCAGTTGGGAACTTTGCCTGAAAATCTATTCTCCCTCAAATCTAAAAGTGGTAGTTGTGAGCCTTCAGAGAGTTCAGATGATATAGATCCAGGGAGATCATTATTTTGCAAATACAAGAACCTTATAGATGTCAAACTACTTAAGTCTGGGATTGATCCAATTAACTTATTTTGTTCCAACATAGATTCATTCCATCGATGATTTATGTGGTCACCACATACATCGTTAATTAAATAAATATAAAATGTAGATTTTTTGCTTATAATAGTGACTGGATGGTGTAAACAATATCCAAAATGAGTGTAATTACATTAAATTATTTTATACTACCTTCGTCCCTATATATAAGACTATTTTGCCAAAATCACATAAATTAAGAAAGTTGATATTTATATTAAAGTTGTTTGTAATCACTATTGTTTTTACAATTTTATCATTTAAGAGAAATAGTTAGTTTATGTTTTCAACATGTTATTTATTGTTGATTTGAAGAAAAAAATGTATAATAAATATGAGTATATATGTAAATAAATAATTAATATAATTGAAAATAACAAATAATATTATAAAAAGGGTCAACTTTTTTTCTTCAAAAAGATCTTATAGTTAAGAATCGACGTGGTAATATTATGTGACTAATAAATATGTATCTCGAATGTTTAAAATTGGAAAATGATGCCTGGGTTGACAAGGTGTTGGGGTTAAAGAAACTTGATCTTGAGAAAACTATTTTAGGCGTAACGTTTGGCACCAGTAACCTTGCAGAGGGACCCCCTTCTTTCATTTGTTCTTTGTCTATAACTATTTTTGTTTTCATGGTTTATGGGTAGCTTTCTTAGTTTTGCACACAAGGTGTTTGTTCAAATGTCGCAACGATTTTTTTCATGTTCATTTCAGCATAACGTGTTTCTTACTAACAGTTTCACTCCTTTCTCACATTCTCGGATTCGCGCCTCTCTCTACATTCTCTCAACTCCGATTCTGCACCTTATAAACCGCAGCTGCGCCACCTTCCACCACCACGTGCGAGTGCGACCCACTCCCTAACCTCTTCACTCTGTGGCGCGCGATTTTTTTTTTGTTTTGAATCTCTATCTAGTTTGTGCGACCACCGCCATCCTCCGTCCACCACCTCAGGTTCGTTTTTTAACACTCAACAGAACAATCTGAATGAATGAATCTCCCTTTTTTGTTTTAAATTAGGGTTTTTTGATTTTGGATTCTTTTATATGACTCTAATAGTGTTTAATTGGTTGATTGATTATGAAATTGGGATTTTGAGTAATATATTTGTGTTGTGAAACCATTGTTAGGGTTTTGATGGGTCCTAAATTGGTACTAATTTGTTGTTATTGTTGTTGATATGACTCTGTTTGACGGTTGTTGTTGTTGCTCTTGATATGCCCAATAAGCCAAATTGTTTTGGTTCATTGTGTAATTCAATGATTATTATTTCACTTTTCATATCAATCTTCTAACACAATTGAGCTACTTCAAGGATGTAGTGGAGTTATTAAAGCAGACACTGGGTGATAACAAAAAAAAACAAAACGGTTTTCAACAATGTTATATACTTGTTTAGTATTGCAGGCAACAATTACTTTGGCATTCACAACCTAAAACCTAATGTCACTCGGTTATACCAAAGACAGTTTTCAAGATGGTAATAGACAACTTGACTAATACACAGTAAGTTAGTATTTATTCAAAGTTAAAATATTTGCTTAAGACCCCAATATGTGTCAGTTTCCTGCAATCATATGTTTCCAATATTCTCACTTCTTTTGAATTCTTTCTTAGAAATTTGATTGCAGGAAGTTTATATTCTAGGAAGCCGAAAAATTGCATTATGCAATTGCATGGCCTTTGGGTTGTGTCCCAAAAGCTAGAGCAATGAATACTTAAATGGGTGGAGGCTTAGATGAAATAGCATCAACTAGCAATGTGTAGAGAACACAACAGAGCTATTTCAATAGAATTGAAGAAACTATAAATCATGTTATTATGATTAAGTTTATAATTATAGTAATAATTATAATTATTAAGTTTAAAAGTTTGAACCCCCTGATCCAGGTCCTGGCAACGCCACTGCTTACTAATGTTTGTAAGTAAACAACTTATTTTGCAGCTTATAGCATCAATAAACTGTTTCTATAACACAAGATAAAATTAAGTCAATCCGTTTTTGTATAATCATCTTTAAGTTGGTTTTATGAGCTATCCTGGAGAGCTTATGAAAATAAGCTGGAAATAGTTTATCAACAAGTCATAAGTTGTTTTTATAAGTTCTCTAGAACATTGTCACGAGTGCTTTTGCCAGTAAATAAACTCAAATAAGTCAAATCAAACAAACCCCGTTGTTTGTTGAGAATGCATTATTTCTTGTATGGTTGAGTAAAATTGTAGAAATTCACAATAATAAGTTTGACTTAATGGGCCAGCGTACTAGAAGTCTATGATGAGGCTATTGTTATGTGGTTGAAATTCAAATTTAGGTGAAGCTATTTGAGAAATTAAATATGTCGTGTTAGGATTTGTTTATGTCTACTTTCATGTACATATCTGCAACCTTATTTTTATTAGTATAAAATTAAAATGCATAAAAAATGATTTTGGGAATCACTGTTTCATTTTCAAAGCCAGAGAAAGGACGCACATCTTCCAGAAACTATTCAACGGCTTTAGGCGACGGGTTTGGGTGCATCGTTGTTATGGTTCTTCACTTGGCCTTGCCCTTGATGGTTCATTTTCTTTCATTCCAAACACTTCCCTGTGCTCAAGGAACCTCAACCCACCCCTCAATTATGTCTATCCAGGTGCTTTATTTTGTTTTATTTTTTGAATGAATGAATTGCCTTAGCATAATGTAACAATCCATGTTACTGCGTCTTTTATCTGAGTAAAAAACTATTTTGGTCCTTTAGTCCTAAATGTATCAAAATTAAAAAGACATCCTTGAGTGTCTTCTGTAGCAATTTCATGAACCAAAATGAATAGCAAAAGACACATCCGAGGACCAAACTAACCAATGAAAGACGCACATGACTACCAAATTGATTAATGAAAGACACGTTGAGGTATCTTTCGTAATGTTGATACGTTCAACGACTATAGTAACAACGACTTACACATTCAAAGACCAAAATGTCTGTTTCCTCTTTGTTGTTTTATGTTAGGACTTTTATTTTATCTTTTCTATGATATATTTGTTATGCATATATTTTAGATTTATTAACTTATGGCTGCTGAAGGAATTAGAAAACATTTTGTATCACTGTCTAGTGTTATGTGCTATTTTTTTCTCCTACTTGTTTATATTTTTATAGTGGAAGATTTTGATAAGTTTGGTGTCATCTTATATTGAGTATTATTTTCAGTCATTTGAACTCTAATTAGGTCTAGTAAGCATGCCTTTTTGCCTATGCTTAATTTAACAAAATTCTGATATGGTTTTGTTTTAGAGATTTTTCTTACTGATTTCAGATTATGACATATTTCTATCTGTAAGAATATAAAATAGCAACCCGACTTTAAAAAGTCTTCACTTAATGCATCGGTTGATTGAATTATGGATTAATTAATAATAGTTCATTAGTATTCATGTAAGTTTTGCATGGTAGTTTAAGGTATTCATGTTTCTGTACCAGGTTTCAACCTTATTTAAGTTGGTATATTTACAGGAACTGCCACTGAATGCAGAGATATGATCTGGCAGGGGAAACCGGAACAACAAGCTCCTACTCTCTATTATGTCCCTCATATGCCTGAACTTAACTCTCAACTAAAGCAACTAATGAAACTAGGAAAAATTTGTGAAGCTAGGGATATGTTTAATAAAATGGGGCACAAAGATGAGATTTCATGGACAAATTTAATAGCGGGTTATGTCAATGCCGCAAACTCAAATGAAGCATTGATCTTATTCTCAAATATGTGGGTCGACTCTAGACTTCAAAAGGATCAATTTGTGGTTAGTGTTGCCCTCAAGGCTTGTGCACTTGGCATGAATGTATATTTTGGAGAATTATTGCATGGATTTTCAGTGAAATCTGGTTTGATAAACTCTGTTTTTGTCAGCAGTGCCCTTGTAGACATGTACATGAAAGTAGGAAAAACAGAACAAGGTTGTAGTGTCTTTGGAAAAATGACAACAAGAAATGTAGTATCATGGACTGCCGTTATTGTGGGGCTTGTACATGCTGGTTACAGTTTGAACGGACTATCGTACTTTTCTGAAATGTGGAGATCAAAAGTGGGCTATGATTCACATACATTTGCTATTGCTTTAAAGGCATCTGCCGATTGAGGTTTGTTACATTATGGGAAAGCCATACACGCACAAACAATAAAACAAGGGTTCAATGAAACCGTGTATGTTGTTAATACTCTCGGAACCATGTATAGTAAATGTAGGAAGCCAGACTATGTCATGCGATTATTTGGAAAAATGAGGATCCCAAATGTTGTTTCATGGACGAACGTTATTATGACTTTTGTACAGATGGGTGATGAAGAACGTGCATTGGACGCATTTAAAAGAATGAGAAAATCTGATGTCATCCCGAATGAGTACAGTTTTGCATCCGTAATTTCTGCGTGTGCAAATCTCGCTAGTATTGAATGGGGGGAACAAATACATGGCCATGCATTGCTTCTAGGTTTGGTAGATGCCTTGTCGGTATCAAATTCTGTCATCACTCTTTATTCAAAATGTGGGCTGTTACGGGAAGCTTCATTGGTATTTGATGGTATGACTAGAAAAGATATTATTTCTTGGAGCACTATAATTTTTGTTTATTGTCAAGGAAGTCATGCAAAATAAGCTTTCAACTATATATCGTGGATGAGAAGGGAAGGTCCGAAACCAAACGAATTTGCCCTTGCTAGTGTTCTGAGTGTTTGTGGAAGCATGGCACTTCTTGAGCCAGGTAAACAGGTGCATGCGCATGCCCTGTGCATTGGCTTAGATCATGAGACAATGGTTCATAGTGCTCTAATTAGTATGTATTCAAGAAGTGGAAATCTACAAGAGGCTTCAAAAATCTTCAATGGTATAAAAAATAATGACATTGTATCATGGACTGCAATGATTAATGGGTATGTCGAACATGGCTACAGCCAAGAGGCTATTAGCTTGTTTGAGAACATTTCCAGTGTTGGTTTGATGCCGGACTATGTGACGTTTATTGGTGTTTTGACTGCTTGTAACCATGCTGGATTGGTCGATCTTGGTTTCTACTACTATAAGTTAATGACTAACAAGTACCAGATCACTCCTTCAAAAGAGCACTATGGTTGCATGATTGATCTTCTATGCAGAGCAGGGCGGTTGAGTGAAGCTGAGCATATGGTACGAAACATGCCATTCCCTTGTGACGATGTTGTGTGGTCTACCTTACTCAGAGCATGTAGGGATCATGGGGATCTTGACCGAGCAATATGGGCAGGTGAACAGATGCTTCGCTTGCATCCAAATTCTGTTGGAACTCACATCACTCTGGCTAACATATATTCTGCCAGTGGAAGGAAGAAGGAAGCAGCGCATTTAAGGATGGTAATGAAGTCAAAGGGAGTAATAAAGGAGCCTGGATGGTCTTGGATTAATGTCAATGATCTATTGAATACATTTGTTGCCGGGGTTCAATCTTATCCACTAAGTGAACATATAACAACCATTCTGGAATTACTAAGCATAAGTATAGGGGATGCTAGGCTGGATTTAGGTTCTATTGTAGAAGATGTTGAAGATTAGCAGGTATTGTTTATGCATTTTTTATTTAAATAATAATAATAATAATAATAATAATAATAATAATAATAATAATAATAATAATAATAATAATAATAAGGTTGCAAACTTCTACATAAAAGTAGGAAAATAACTCTGGTATGATAGGAAGGGAGACGGGGAAGGAGAGTGTACCATTGAGTATGATGGATCTCCTTGATCCAGTGGTAAATAAATACTTTGCAGGATGCAACACCTGTATTGCTTATGCATGTTAGAATTCGTCATACACACACACACACACACTTACACTCACCCATATAGCTCAGTTTACTCTTCCGTTGAATGTATACCATACTTTCTGACTGTAATTCTTGCTGTCCTGATACTTGGGGTAATACAAGTTCTTTCTTCAACGGAGGATGCTGAGAATACCTTTCTGTCATCAAAGGAAAGGGCTGCTGAACAGGAGCTCAGTCGAGACATTCCTCTTCATGACGAGGAAGATGCATGTGGCCTTGCTGCTGGAACTTTCAAGAGAGCCAGTGATGACATTCTCGCAATAGCAGTATTCTACTCAATGCCATTCCAAATCACACTCTACTTCCCTTCAAAACTCTCAAAGATCTCCTGGAGTTGTAGGTGTTGATTCTAGTCATGGTTAAGGCGTTGGATATTTATTTATTCTTGTCATATCAGTAATGGTTTCGGGAGCACATGTTTGATTTTTGCAGCATACTGTATTATCTGTTCTGGTTAGAAATGACTGAGAAGTTTTTTAAAACATGCAACGGATTTGAGTGGATTGTTGCTTCTATGTTCTCCTTTAGGAGATACTGAAGGAATATCAAAACTTACAACTCTTGCTACAGTGCAAGGGAATCACAATGTATTCTTTTTATTGACAGATAGCATGCGGGTTAAAAAAATAGATTCTCATATTTATTTGGTAATATGAACAGGTTAATCCAAAAGCCGTTTACTCGTTGGCTGAACATGAGGAGTATCCTAATTTGTTTGAAGATTGGCTAGTTGCAGGTGCTTGCTGCTTAATCTAAGGCTTGCAGAAACAAGGTCTGTTGGGAAATGCACTACTTTCTTACATCATCTTGTGTAACTTTAAACTTTGTACTACTTGCATGGCGTTGACTCAGTATAACTGATGATTTCTTGGTTGACAGTATAACTGATGATTTCTTGGTTGGCAGAGCTTTCTGAATTCAAATGACACAGTACATTCAGATGACTCGTCCAATGTCAAGGGGAGTTCCTACTCGAGAAATGGACAAGGAGTCGTGTTTGAACACTTTCAATTTCCCTTTCTTGCCTTCTGAACATCAAGCAGAGTAAGAGGTTTGGGTTTGTGGATTACATATGGTAGCAGAGCTCGGAGCCATCGGGCACAGAGATACTCCAGAGAAATACCTTTCAAATGTAAAGAGTCAATGAAGTAGTGAAGATTAATATTTAATAGTGCCTAGTGACAAATTTAAGAGAGTTAGAAGAATCAGCCCAACTTGTATCTTTTATCTAAGGAGATTTTTAGTGCATCTCAAACAACTCTTTGTAAAAATACTTGTGAAATTGTTGGAGAAATACATATCTAATTCATTTAAGTCCCTCTAATGATTTTGAAATATATTAAACTTTTTATATAAGATTCTATTAAAACTTTATTAGAAGTCATGTCAACTTCCTCACTTATCCAGATTTGTTCATGAGTCAGCACCTCGTTGAAATGTAGAAAAGAATTTCCCTAAACACCGACAAGTTATTATTTAAGATGTTGAAAATTATAACAATGATTGTCTTGAAATAACAATTTTAAAATAAATTTGACAGAAAACTAACTGGCTTTTTTATTTTTTATTTGTAAACCGGGTATTCTCTACATGTAACTGCAGAGATTAATCCTTCAATTCTTGTGAGACACAAAATGGATGACAAACTCTACCTAAGATGTTTTATGTTGTAAAACATTAATTTATATAATATAATATAATAAATTAGACACAAGATGGAAAAAAAAGAAGGAAAATATTTATTGGATACTCATACACTTATAATAAGACAATTCGTATTTTATAATCCGAAAAATGTCTAATACGTTTCAATTTAGAGGGTGTGTAAGAAGCTAGTAGGGTGGGGAAAGTAAATCTCAAGACAGGATTGTAATCCAAAGCCCAAACCACGAAGAAGCCCATGGTCCACTAAAGAGAGAAAAAAAATGAACACATTCGATTTCGTTTCACTGTAAGAACTAAAACCCTAAAACAACGAAAACGAAGCAGCTACATCGAATCGTCGCATTCTTCTTCCCAGAAAACGCTTCCTAAATCTCTCGTCGGCCACCGGAAACGGTGAGAAACTTCACCGAGATACTTTTTCCTTTTCATTTCCACACCGCGTTTGTTTCATAATTCTTATTATTTATATAGAATGCTAAAAGGGATTATACAAAAGTATCATAATTTTGTTAATTTCAGACTGATTTTAATTTTTGCTGAAAATTTTGTTTCAAGTTTTTTTGTGTTGCTAAGATTTTTGGGTAAATTTTGGTGCATTTAGGGTTTAGATAGGACAAATTGTTATAAGTTACTTATAAGTTTTTTAGTTGTAGATTCCAGTTTGTTCTTGTTTTTTAATGGGATTTCTGAGCTGATTTGTATTCGAATTTTACGCATTGTGATTGTTAAACTTAGCTTTTGAAATTGTTTCATTTTTGTTACTTATATATGTATAGAAATGGTTGAACGCCAAAATAAATATATACAACAGTATCATAATTTTGAATTGATGATACCCGTCATAATTTTATTAATCGAGATGGATTTTATTTTAGCTCAAAAGAATATGTTGAAGTTTTGCTGTCTAAATTTGGTAAGATTGTTGTGTAAATTTTGGTAGCTTAGATGGTACCAAATCTTTGTAAGCTTCTTATTTTAGTGGCATTTCTGAGCTGATTTTGGACATGTTCTGCGGCTTTTGAGTATGTGTGTGTGTGTAACTTTTGGATATATATATATATATATATATATATATATATATATATATAGACCCACATCATTACACTGTCACTCATCCATATACAACGGTGTTAGATGATGACTTCATCAGTTGATAATGATTTAAATTTAGCGCAAAAAATATATGTTCAAGTTTATTTATGTTGTTAAGATTGTTGTGTAACTTCTGTTAGCTTAGATGAGACTGAATTTGTTATAAGCTACTTATAATGTTTTAATTTCAAGATACCACTATGCTCTTGTTTTGCCTGTGCTTCGTAAGTTGCTATAGGCTTCTCAGTTTTGTTTATGTTTTTTGTTTCAAAGATTTCTTTGTCAGTGTCGTCTTAATGGGATTTCGGAAGCTAATTTATAAATGTTATGGGCTATTTTAGTAGTTGTGTGTAACTTTTGTATACCACAAGACTTTTTTTAAGTGATAAAGAGTCTTGATTGAATACCACAAGACTTTTTTTAAATGACAAAGAGTCTTGATTGAATTCCAAAAGACTTTTTTTAAGTTGCAAAGAGTCTTGATTGAATACCACAAGACTTTTTTATCATAAAAAAGTTTTTTAAAATCTCTTAGAATCCTAATTCAATACAGTAAGCTCAAACTCAAACTGGCATACAAGTTGTTAGAACCGGTGGTCGAATGTTTAGTAGCATTTTATTGTAGGAGGAGATAATATAGTGCTGTGAATGTGAAGCCTTAATAATACCGTGTTGCGGCCGTGAAAACAGGTTGCTGATAGCAGAGGGATTAAGGTAGGTGGCTGCAGTAACCTTGCAGTCATGACAGAGACAAGCTCTTCATGATACGCGTAAAAAATGCATAAAAAATGGTTTTGGAAATCACTGTTTCATTTTCAAAGCCAGAGAAAGGATGCACATCTTCCAGAAACTATTCAAAGGCTTTAGGCGACGGGTTTCGGTGCATCGTTGTTATGGTTCCTCACCTGGCCTTGCCCTTGATGGTTCATTTTCTTTCATTCCAAACACTTCGCTGTGCTCAAGGAACCTCAACTCACCCCTCAATTATGTCTATCCAGGTGCTTTATTTTGTTTTATTTTTTGAATGAATGAATTGCCTTAGCATAATGTAACAATCCATGTGACTGCGTCTTTTATCTGAGTAAAAAACTATTTTGGTCCTTTAGTCCTAAATGTATCAAAATTAAAAAGACATCCCTGAGTGTCTTCTGAGTGTCTTCTGTCAGCAATTTCATGAACCAAAATGACTAGCAAAAGACACATCCGAGGACCAAACTAACCAATGAAAGACGCACATGACTACCAAATTGATTAATGAAAGACACGTTGAAGTATCTTTCGTAATGTTGATACGTTCAATGACTATAGTAACAACGACTTAAACATTCAAAGACCAAAATGTCTATTTCCTCTTTGTTGTTTTATGTTAGGACTTTTATTTTGTCTTTTCTATGATATATTTGTTATGCATATATTTAGATTTATTAACTTATGGCTGCTGAAGGAATTAGAAAACATTTTGTATCACTGTCTAGTGTTATGTGCTATTTTTTTTCTCCTACTTGTTTATATTTTTATAGTGGAAGATTTTGATAAGTTTGGTGTCATCTTATATTGAGTATTATTTTCAGTCATTTGAACTCTAATTAGGTCTAGTAAGCATGGCTTTTTGCCTGTGTTTAATTTAACAAAATTATGATATGGTTTTGTTTGAGAGATTTTTCTTACTGATTTCAGATTATGACATATTTCTATCTGTAAGAATATAAAATAGCAACCCGACTTTAAAAATTCTTCACTTAATGCGTCGGTTGATTGAATTATGGATTAATTAATAATAGTTCATTAGTATTTATGTAAGTTTTGCATGGTAGTTTTAAGGTATTCATGTTTCTGTACCAGGTTTCAACCTTATTTAAGTTGGTATATTTACAGGAACTGCCACTGAATGTAGAGATATGATATGGCAGGGGAAACCGGAACAACAAGCTCCTACTCTCTATTATGTCCCTAATATGCCTGAACTTAACTCTCAACTAAAGCAACTAATGAAACTAGGAAAAATTTGTGAAGCTAGGGATATGTTTAATAAAATGGGTCACAGAGATGAGATTTCATGGACAAATTTAATAGCGGGTTATGTCAATGCCGCAAACTCAAATGAAGCATTGATCTTATTCTCAAATATGTGGGTCGACTCTGGACTTCAAAAGGATCAATTTGTGGTTAGTGTTGCCCTCAAGGCTTGTGCACATGGCATGAATGTATATTTTGGAGAATTATTGCATGGATTTTCAGTGAAATCTGGTTTGATCAACTCTGTTTTTGTCAGCAGTGCCCTTGTAGACATGTACATGAAAAGTAGGAAAAACAGAACAAGGTTGTTAGTGTCTTTGGAAAAATGACAACAAGAAATGTAGTATCATGGACTGCCGTTATTGTGGGGCTTGTACATGCTGGTTACAGTTTGGACGGACTATCGTACTTTCTGAAATGTGGAGATCAAAATTGGGGCTATGATTCACATACATTGCTATTGCTTTAAAGGCATCTGCCGATTCAGGTTTGTTACATTATGGGAAAGCCATACCACGCACAAACAATAAAACAAGGGGTTCAATGAAACCGCGTATGTTGTTAATACTCTTGGTACCATGTATAGTAATGTAGGAAACCAGACTATGTCATGCCGATTATTTGGAAAAATGAGGATCCCAGATGTAGTTTCATGGACGAACCTTATTATGACTTTGTACAGATGGGTGATGAAGAACGTGCATTGGACGCATTTAAAAGAATGAGAAAATCTGATGTCAGCCCGAATGAGTACACTTTTGCATCCGTAATTTCTGCGTGTGCAAATCTCGCTAGTACTGAATGGGGGGAACAAATACATGGCCATGCATTGCGTCTAGGTTTGGTAGATGCCTTGTCGGTATCAAATTCTATCATCACTCTTTATTCAAAATGTGGGTTGTTACGGGAAGCTTCATTGGTATTTGATGGTATGACTAGAAAAGATATTATTTCTTGGAGCACTATAATTTCTGTTTATTGTCAAGGAAGTCATGCAAAAGAAGCTTTCAACTATCTATCGTGGATGAGAAGGGAAGGTCCGAAACCAAACGAATTTGCCCTTGCTAGTGTTCTGAGTGTTTGTGGAAGCATGGCACTTCTTGAGCCAGGTAAACAGGTGCATGCGCATGCCCTGTGCCTTGGCTTAGATCATGAGACAATGGTTCATAGTGCTCTAATTAGTATGTATTCAAGAAGTGGAAATCTACAAGAGGCTTCAAAAATCTTCGATGGTATAAAAAATAATGACATTGTATCATGGACTGCAATGATTAATGGGTATGCCGAACATGGCTACAGCCAAGAGGCTATTAGCTTGTTTGAGAACATTTCCAGTGTTGGTTTGATGCCGGACTATGTGACGTTTATTGGTGTTTTGACTGCTTGTAACCATGCTGGATTGGTCGATCTTGGTTTCTCTACTACTATAAGTTAATGACTAACAAGTACCAGATCACTCCTTCAAAAGAGCACTATGGTTGCATGATTGATCTTCTATGCAGAGCAGGGCGGTTGAGTGAAGCTGAGCATATGGTACGAAACATTGCCATTCCCTTGTGACGATGTTGTGTGGTCTACCTTACTCAGAGCATGTAGGGATCATGGGGATCTTGACCGAGCAATATGGGCAGGTGAACAGATGCTTTCGCTTGCATCCAAATTCTGCTGGAACTCACATCACTCTGGCTAACATATATTCTGCCAGTGGAAGGAAGGAGGAAGCAGCGCATTTAAGGATGCTAATGAAGTCAAAGGGAGTAATAAAGGAGCCTGGATGGTCTTGGATTAATGTCAATGATCAATTGAATACATTTGTTGCCGGGGTTCAATCTCATCCACTAAGTGAACATATACCAACCATTTTGGAATTACTAAGCAACAATTATAGGGGATGCTAGGCTGGATTTAGGTTCTATTGTAGAAGATGTGAAGATTAGAAGGTATTTTTATGCATTTTTTATTTAAATAATAATAATAATAATAATAAGGTTGCAAACTTCTACATGAAAGTAGGAAAATAACTCTGGTATGATAGGAAGGGAGACGGGGAAGGAGAGTGTACCATTGAGTATGATGGATCTCCTTGATCCAGTGGTAAATAAATACTTTGCAGGATGTAACACCTGTGTTGCTTGTGCATGTTAGAATTCGTCATACACACACACACACACACGCGCGCACACACTTACAATCACCCATATAGCTCAGTTTACTCTTCTGTTGAATGTATACCGTACGTTCTGACTGTAATTCTTGCTGTCCTGAAACTTGGGGTAATACAAGTTCTTTCTTCAACGGAGGATGCTGAGAATACCTTTCTGTCATCAAAGGAAAGGGCTGCTGAACAGGAGCTAAGTCAAGACATTCCTCTTCATGATGAGGAAGATGCCTGTGGCCTTGCTGCTGGAACTTTCAAGAGAGCCATTGATGACATTCTTGCAATAGCAGTATTCTACTCAATGCCATTCCAAATCACACTCTACTCAATAGCAGTATTCTACTCTTGCAACCAGTGAGGAGGTTCTTGCAACCAGAAGATTGTTGAGGAAGAATAGACGGGACATAAACTCACCTGAATTGTTATGTTTAAAACATGCAATGGATTTGAGTGGATTGTTGCTTCTATATTCTTCTATAGGAGATGCGGAGGGAATATCAAAACTTGCAACTCTTGCTAAAGAGCAAGGGAAGACCAATGTTGCTTACCTCTGCTTATTTATGTTGGGTAAACTTGAAGACTGCCTTCAATTGTTAGTAGAAAGGTAAAATTCTACCGTTGCACTCTTTTCATTGATGACATTACTTAAACGGGGGGTGGGGGTCGATTAGACTGTCATTACATGTAGCTGACTTATGCTTTTGGCAGCAATCGGATTCCAGAGGCTGCTTTGATGGCTCGATCATATCTTCCAAGCAAGGTCTCAGAGATAGTGGCAATATGGAGAAAAGATCTCAGCAAGATAACTTCTTATTAACAGATAGCATGTGGGTTTAGTAAATAAATTCTTATATTTATGTGGTAAAATCCACAGGTTAATCCAAAAGCTGCTGAATCTTTGGCTGATCCTGAGGAGTATCCTAATTTGTTGATGATTGGCAAGTTGCACTTGCTGTTGAATCCAAAGCTGCAGAAACAAGGTGTGTTGGGAAATGCTTACTTTCTTACATTATCTTGTAACTTATATAGTCTGTGTACTATGCAATTCCAATATGTTCTTGACTTACTAATTCCGTTCTTTTATTATAGGGGTGTTTACCATCCTGCAGAGGAGTACGTTTACCATCCTGGTAAATCACATGTCACCCTTGTTGATGCTTTCAGAAATATGCAGATCGAAGAAGGGGATCAGTCTCTTGAGAATGGGGACTCTAATCACGAGGTATACTAAATATATGGTATACACAAGATAAAAGTTATCTAAATGTTCGACTTAGAAATCTTTGAAGAAGAATACGGAGATAGGATGAATGCTTGAGAGACTAGCACTTGATATTTCTATACACTTAATGATTATTTTCATTATGAATAAAAATAAACGCCAATGCAACTTCATAAGTACATGAATGAATTAAATCACTGTACATGAATTTGAACCTAAGGTAGTTAGTTGTACTAGTATCTGTTTTCCTTGTAATAATAAAATAGAGCGTGTATGGCTTTCATATAAAGTGATTTTGCTCTTGCATATTTAGATTTGTACCAAGGTAGTTAGTTGTACTAGTATCTGTTTTCCTTGTAATAATAAAATAATAATAATAAAATGTAACTAATTATAAAGTATGTATAAAAGATCACAGCTGTGGACTGTGAAGTGCTAATTAGGGGTCCACGCAGGTCAACTTGTGTTGGATTTGACCAAAACTTGTTAACTGACCCAATCACATTTCGTCGTTCGGGTTTGGGGTCAAAAACCCGTACCTTCCTGTCAAACACTAACCTGGCTATGATGAGCATGGCCATTCCGGCTGCGACATCAGGTCATGAACTTTAAAATATTTTTCAAATTCCAACAAAAATGTAAATAAAATAACATCCTATTCCACAAAATAATTCAATAACTTTTCATCACTTAAAATTCAAACACTTGAACTAATTGGAACACTTTTAGATTAACACTTAAAAGTCTTAAACTAAAAAAAAAAAATTATAATTTACTTTCAGCTGGTCAGGTTGGAAGTTCATGAATTTGAAATCATGAACCCATTACTTGAACCAAACTACTTTGGCTTTGCCTGAGTTGGTTTGAGTTCAACCCAAACTACAAGAAAAACCAAGCGCTTTGGATTGGGCTGTCGAGATGATAATATTGATTTGTCCCCGTGAAAACTCCTAGTGCTAATAAACCAAAGCATTTAGAATTTCCTATTTTATTTTCCTTCTCAAGTTTGGATAGACGGCGTTCAATTCCACTCCTGTTTTTAGCTTCTAGTCGACACATTCACCAAAGAACTAACCATATAGAAAATGGCTGTTATTTTGTTTTAACGAAAATTGCCTAAAGAAGTCATCACGAGTCTGTCAATTCAAATGATCCATTAGCAGACATCTTGATGAAGTCTTTAAGGGGAGCATTTGGCTTACATTCTCCACCTTGAGGGGAGTGTTGGAAAGAGAATAGTGACTATGGGAAATATAGCAGCATTTAAAGCTTTAGGTTCATTTAAAACAGATACTAGTACAAGTAACTACCTTGGTACATATCTAAATATGCAAGAGCGAAATCACTTTATATGAATCTGAACCTAAAGCTTTAAATGTTCTACTGTTTCCAATACTCAGTGCTGTTTCCAGCAGTTCCCATAAACTAATGTTTTCTGCAATGGAAGGAACAATCTACAACTCCTATTGATCGTGAATATTTGTACTAGACTGTTACTTTATGTTGTTTTTATGTCCTCTTGTTGCAGTTGACTGAACAAAATGGAGAAGAGGATTATACAGAGGGGCACGAAGAACAAAATGGAGAAGAGGATTATACCGAGGAGCAGGAAGAACAAAATGGAGAGGAAGGAAGCCAAGAGGATGCGGTTGTAGTTGATGCCGATTCTACTGACGGTACAGTTCTCGTTAATGGTAACGAGGCTGATGAAGAGTTGAGTACTAATAAAGAAGGATCAGTGTAAAAGCATTTGGTTGGGACAGCGTGAAAATCCAAATTTTGTCTCTCGTGATTGATTGTTTCTGATGTACCTTTGCTAACTCCCATTTTGCTAACTTGCACATATAAATATTAGTTTGCTTAGGCTCTTTTAATCGTTCACATGCACAATATACAAAAGCTTTTATAGACAGTTTTTTATTAAATGAAAATTTAAAATTTTGAACTACACCAAAGGATTTTTTTTTTTGTTTTAAAAAGCATCAAAGAAGGGTGTCATGTTGTGGACCTTGTAGTAGGCGTAGCTGCCTGGAATAGGAGCGACAACGTAACAACAGTGTTGCATGATCGCTTCAGTTATAACTTGAGGGTGAAGCTATGACAACCAGGCGGATCGAGGGTGGGTTTATCGTCACCACCTTCGACTCCTTGCTAAAAACTTGTCCCGCCTCAAACCTTGTCGGGGTTGAAAATTGGATACGTATTTTCCTCCGTCCCTTAGTACATAAATCAGAATATATAAATATAATTTATTATAATTAACATAATAAAATAAAAATTATTAGACAATAAAATCAATTGATGTCAATTGATATATCGGTGTCAAAGTTTAATTTGACGCCAAATTTTAACCATTTATTTTTGTAAATCTAGTGATCCACATTGACTTAAAATGACACGTGAGCATTTTTTGTGTGTGATTTCTCTATATGTTTTGGTGTGAACGTGTGAGCATTTCATTACTCATCGCGCAATACACCCTCATATTCTCTAAATTTTTTATTCTCTTTCTTATTTTAGCCTTCGCAATTTATGTCATTATGGTTATTTTTTGATGATGATGTCGGTGTTTATTACGTATGTGATTATTGTATTCCCTTATAAAAGAAAATTAACTAAACTACACATGTGAGCTATATTTGCTCATTTGTAATTGTTTTTCATATCTAAAAGGTTTTTTTTTTTGTTACTATCTAAAAGGTTTGTTTTGCAGCGAAAAAAATACTTGTATTAATTTATGTTTTCAAACTCGAATCCGCTCTCAGTCAAATCAAGTTTTCTCTCTCAAAATTTTAGTAAATTTTATTAAGTTATTCCATTAAAATATTATTGATGAGACTCGTTTAGTAAATTTTGTTGATGTGCTGAGATGGAAAGGTTTAATGCTTATTAAGTTTTTTTTAGAGGGGATGCTTATTAAGTTATACCATTAAAATATTATAAAAATAGATAATGTGTACCATGTGGCATATTTAAGCATACAAATTTTGATACTCTGTTGTGAATGCTCTAAGCATATTATGTCTAAAATAAAAATATAATTCAAAGATGAAATTTAATTCAAAGATGAGCACTGTATGCATTCGATGCACAGTGGTTTAATTCTAACAGTTTTTTTTTACTCTCACTTCCTTCGTTGTAAAATGGGATTTCCTTCGTTGTACGATTGGAGAGAATCCCACATGAGAGGATCCCAATCCTTACTCGATACGTAGTTTAACGTTTGTAGCATTGTAGGGAAGGTTTCACTCAAAATATGGCGAACCATACACAAAAGGTATTATGATGGTGGATTTGGGAGTTGAGAATACTGAAGGGAACAATTTCTATCCAATAATATTTTGTTATCTGGATTGCTTCTGTTATGTATTTATTTGGATTATTTTAATTTTGTAACTAAAAGCTAATAATATTTTAGCCATAGTAATGAATTTCTATTCCAAAATTTCGGTTTTCCGTTTTAAATAATTTGGTTGATAAGATGATTCAACGTCCTCACTTGGATACTCTACTTTATTGACGGTTCTTATGGCAGTTAATTCTAGCACCCCAGGATATTTTAGCTGAGATCAGGTTACAAATAATGTATGGATAATATACCATTAAGATGTGCAACACTTCTAAGCATATGACCGGAATAATTCTCACCTTACAAACAAGTTTTTTAGAGAACTACTAAAAGACCTGTGTTTTCGCACAGATCACATAACATTGTGATAATTATATAAAAAATAATTAAATTGTTAATATTGTAGAATGTTTATAGATATTAAATGAAAATTATGAGTATTAATGTAATGTTTCTATTAAATAGTCTTCTCTTATATATACAAAAATTTGTTAAATAGCTGAGTCACATCAGTTATGGATTTTATTTGCTTATATATGCATAAACAAAATTTTATGTAGATATATGAGAAAGTTTATATGATATAATTTTGAAAATTCATGACTATTTTCAAAATCAAAATTAATTTAGTGTTTCTATTAAATAACTTTTTATTTTATATGCAAAAGATTGTTCAATGTTTGCACCGCACCCGTTGCAGATTTTATGTACTTATATATACATAAACAAATTTTTATATACATATATGAGAAAGTCGATATGATAAAATTTTGAAAACTCATGACTATTTTCAAAATCAAAATTAATGTATTGTTTCTATTAAATAACTTTTTATTTTATATGCAAAAGACTGTTCAATGTTTGCACCGCACCCTTTGCAGATTTTATGTACTTATATATGCATAAACAAATTTTTATATACATATATGAGACAGTCGATATGATAAAATTTTGAAAACTCATGACTATTTTCAAAATCAAAATTAATGTATTGTTTCTATTAAATAACTTTTTATTTTATATGCAAAAGACTGTTCAATGTTTGCACCGCACCCGTTGCAGATTTTATGTACTTATATCTGCATAAACAAATTTTAATATACATATATGAGAAAGTCGATATGATAAAATTTTGGAAACTCTACTATTTTCAAAATATCAACATTAATGTAATGTGTCTATTAAATAAATTTTTATTTTATATTTAAAACAGCGGTAAATATTTAAACCGCACTCATTGATGATTTTATATGCTTATATATGCAGAACAAAATTTTTATGTACCGATATGTGATAGTCGATATGAGAAAATTTTGAAAACTCGTGATTATTTTCAAAATATCAACATTAATGCGGTATTTCTATTAATTAAATGAAAAAAAATTATTTTATATGCAAAACACCGTTCAATGTTTGCACAATTCCCGTTGTAAATTTTAAATATTTTTATCTGCATAAACAAATTTTATATACATATATGAGAAAGTCGATATGATAAAATATTGGAAACTCGTGATAATTTTCAATATATAAACATCAATATACTGTTTCTATTAATTTTTTTTATATGCAAAACATCATTCAATGTTTGCTGGACGATTATATAGTTAAGGAAGATTATGAAATTTTGCAAAAAATTTTTTGTCAAAAAAAACTTGTTACACTTGTGATGACCATTATCCGTAATTATTTTTTTTAAAAATAAACAAATTAGTTTCACATACATATATGAGAAAGTCGATATGATAAAATTTTAGAAACTCTACTATTTTCAAAATATCAACATTAATGTAGTGTGTCTATTAAATAAATTTTTATTTTATATTTAAAACACAGGTAAATATTTAAACCGCACTCATTGAGGATTTTATATGCTTATATATGCAGAAGAAAATTTTTATGTACCGATATGTGATAGTCGATATGAGAAAATTTTGAAAACTCGTGATTATTTTCAAAATATCAGCATTAATGCGGTGTTTCTATTAATTAAATGAATAAAATTATTTTATATGCAAAACACCGTTCAATGTTTGCACAATTCCCGTTGTAGATTTTAAATGTTTATATTTGCATAAACAAATTTTATATACATATATAAGAAAGTCGATATGATAAAATATTGAAAACTCATGATAATTTTCAATATATAAACATCAATATAGTATTTCTATTAATTTTTTTTATATGCAAAACATCATTCAATGTTTGCTGGACGATTATATAGTTAAGGAAGATTATGAAATTTTGCAAATTTTTTTTTTGTCAAAAAAAACTTGTTACACTTGTGATGACCATTATCCGTAATTAATTTTTTAAAAAATAAACAAATTAGTTTCATAGTTATTCGTGGAAATTGGTTACACTTGACCATTATCCGTAATCAATTTTTAAAAAAATAAATTAATTAGTTTCGTAGTTATCCGTAGAAATTGGTTACACATATGATGACTATTATCCGTAATTAAATTTTTAAAATCAAATAAATTAAATTTTGCAAAATGAACATTATGCACATAAAATTAAAGAGATCATGAATTTTAATAAGGACGATTATGAAATTTTGCTGGATTATGATTTTTATATATTGTTAGTAGATGAGTCAAATCCAACCTAAAAAATCTAAGATGGTTGCTTAAGCCGATGAACCATTGTAATAAGAGAAAAATACAACAATTTACCACAAACAACACATAATTTTTATTAAGAAACACCAATTCTTAATCACAATTTAGCATCAATTTATATGAAAAAATAGAATATAAACAACACAACTATTAATGTGATCGAAAATGTGAGCTCTGCCAAAAACGAAAAATATGAGTAAGAACCACTATTAAGCCTATGTTAAGCACAAGCTGTGTAATCACAAAAAACAACATTTAAGCCATGTGAATTGAAATGTCAAAAACTTTACAACATGAAATGAAACACGTAGAACAGAAAAGACTAGGAGATTATACAGGAGTCAGAAAATTACAATATTGTGCCCTTAATGAAAACTTTTGCAACACAAATTTTATTTTTGCAAATGAAAAAAGTGTAGATTTCTAACATACAATTTCATAATTTTAAATGGATATAAATTAACAGTCTCCTATATAAAATCTAAAACTTCAGCAGAGGACGTTGAAGTAGAACACAAGAAAGAGGGAAGAAAACGATGGGACAAAACACTTTCACCCCTACTCTTATCCCATCCTTTGAATTTTAGAGTAAGCTCAAACTCAAACCGGCATACAAGTTGTTAGAACCGGTGGTCGAATGTTTAGTAGCATTTTATTGTAGGAGGAGATAATATAGTGCTGTGAATGTGAAGCCTCAATATTATTGATATTCAATCTCAAATGTTTTAATACAATTGCACTCATATAAGTCTATTTATAAGTGTTTGAAGATGTTTCTAGAACTAGAATAATCTAGGCTTTTGTTTTCCTTTTCTACGTTACATTATTATAAATAGATGTTTTTAGGTTACAACTTAATCTAGACATTAATACAACAATCTAAAAACATCTTCAAACACCTACAAATATGTTTTTGAGTTTGCTTCTTAGTCACGGATAATCTGCCACAGTAGAAAAAATATCAACTATAACGTACACACAAAAACTTAGCTTTTGATCTTCATTTATTTTTTTTTAGTTTTGCCCTCTTCAATATTCGGGTTTTGTCACCTAGATAGCGATGTTTTGTACTCCCTCCGTCCCTTTTTATAAGACTACTTTACAAAAAAAATTGTCCATAAATATAAAATTATCTACAAATTTCTATATGCATTTATTAATCTTTATCCAAATAAACTCTTCATTAATATTATCAATATATCTTGAAATATGAAAAGTTAACATTAAATATCTTTATACACAAAGAGTAATTTGGTAATAGTAACATATATTTGTGACAAATTTATCACTCCAATTTTTTTTATTAATACTCGTGATTTTTGTAAAATAGTCTTATAAAAAGAGACGGATGAAGTATTTGTTTCAATTTCCGTATTCTTTTTTTTTGTTCTCTTATGTTGATACTTTGTCCTTAAAAAAAAACATACACAAAAAAGTGAAAAGACAAAATGTTACCTTACTCCTCTAAAAAAAGGTATGTTACTACTGTACTTAACTATCTTCTCTTCACAAAAGAGTCACACGTATTTGGCCAGCCATAAAAAACAATACTAGGGAGTTTTTCTTTTCATTTGAAAAAATTAAAAAAATAGTAATTACCTACTTTTTTTTTGAGCAAATAATTACCTACTTCTTAAATATACATACATAAAAGAAAGACTCAATAATTTTGAATTTATGATCAGCATTTACACATTCACCGCTTTTCTCAATCACTCTTTTTTTTTCCGCTGTATTATTTATTATTATTATTATTAGCGTGTAGGCGGGCACTGAGTGAAGCCACACTTTTAATATATGATTTTTTTTACTATGTAAATCACATTAATTAATACAATATATGTTTTTGGACCATATGTTAACTAATTATATGGTTTTAAATAGTTTTTTTTTTGTTTTTAAAGTAGAATGTACTTTGGGTAATTGTTCTCGAGTATGCATATACAATGTTATAGTGAGAAGAAGGAAAAAAATTGACAAAAAATAAAAAGTAAAATTAGAAGAAGGAGGTTATACAGAGATTTGGTATCTCTTTGTATTTAAAATATTATATGCCGAAAAACCATAAATGGTCTGATTGTGCTTCATGTGTTTTATGATGGTGTTTATCCTAAAGACAAAGGATTGCAAAATGGAGAGATGCTTTTAATAATTATGTGGATAGAATCTCAATGGAGGAAAAAACATCCGAAAAGGAAGACAAATTCATGACTTGGGTAGCAACAATCTATAATGATGCTTTCAAATATCATGGATCTTATTATTTACGACGCATACATCGGTAATGAAACTTGCTTGATTTGAACTTAGACTACTCCATCTTTATAGCCTTTTTAATAGTAACTGTTTTGATTTGTTTGATTATTACGAGTTTAACCAAATTTACATTCGTTCACTTATGCACATGTTGGAGAACTGTTATGCATATAATCATCATCTCTCGTTCCTATATTATACAGGGACGAAAGTGAATATATTTGAAATATAGTTCAATGTGCTACTCCTGTACTAAACAAGGATAAGACATGCTTCTTCAGTAATTACTGTAGAGAGAGTATATATTCTAGTGCGCAAGATATGATTCAACTATTAAAACAATCAATATCTCCTCTCCTAATAGGGATATGGGGGATGCAAGGGGTTGGTAAATCAACCATTGCCCAGGGCATTTATGATCAGGTTGGTCCCTATTTTGAGCACAAGGTCTTGCTCAAAAACCTTAAGGGAATTTGGAAACATATGGCTCAAGTTTCTTTACAAAAACAACTTCTTTATTATATAGACGAAACAACTAAAATAAATACCTACAGTTGAATCGGTAGGAGTTCTTTTTAAAGAAAGACAACATAAAAGGGTACTTCTTATACTTGAAGGTGTTGATAAATTGGAGCAACTACATGCTTTGTGCGGAAGTCGTGAATGGTTTGGTGAAGGTAGTAAAATAATCATCACAGCAAGAGATATACATCTACTCAAGGAGCATGAAGTTGACCATATATAGAGTGAAAGAACTGGATGAAAATGAATCGCTTGAGATTTTTAATGTGGGTGCATTCATGCAAGAAACTTCTCGCGAATATTTTTTTTAATTTCGTGACAGACAATTGCTTATTGTGGGGGATGGCCTCTTGCTCTTAAAGTCCCTGGCGATAATTTGTGTGAAGGGGAAGTACTTCACGTGAAGATGTGTTGAAGAGTTTAAAAAGTTTTTCTTTTCCAAGTCAAAATGTAGGTATGATTATTGATGATTTGAGTGATGAAGAGAAACAAATATTCCTTGATATATCACGTTTCTTTATCGGGATGAACCAAAATGAGGTACTCAAATCATTAAACAGGCCTACAAAATGCACAACTCTTCAAATAAGTCTCCTATAAGACTAGAGCCTTGTAATCATTGATAAAAATAACAAGTTTCAAATGCACGTTTTACTTCAAATTTGTGTGTGTGTGCGCGCATGCGTGTGTGCATCAAGAATCTCAACAACCATAGTTATGTTTTTATAGAAAGAGCTAATGATGTTATTTTAGCTCATTTTTAACAAAAGGATGATAGACTTTTTCTTTGTAAATTAGTATGACTAACAAATATGTTATTTGATACTTTTAATATAGTTTATTTGGCCACAAATTTTAGCTTTGCTGAAAATTTATTCATGGGTTTGCCCCTGTAAGGAATGAAAATTGTAAATAGAAGGTAAAAAAATTGACAAAAAATAAAACGTAAAATTAGAAGAAACTTGCTTGATTTGATCTTAAACTACTCCATCTTTATAACCTTTTTAATAGTAAATGTTTTGATTCATTTGCTTATTATGAGTTTAGCCAAATTTACATTCTTTTCACTTATGCACATATTGGAGAATTATTATGCATATAATCATTATCCCTCGTTCATATATTATACAAGGACTAAAGTGAATATATTCGGAATAAAGTTCAATGTGCTACTCGTGTGCTGATCAAGGATGGACATGCTTCTTTAGTAATTACGGTAGAGAGAGTATATATTCTGGTGTGCAAGATATGATTCAACTATTGAAGCAATCAAAATCTCCTCTCCTAATAGGGATATGAGGGGTGCAAGGGATTGGTAAATAAACCATTAACCGAGCCATTTACGACCAGGTTGATCCTTATTTTGAGCACAATGTCTTGCTCGAAAACCTTAAGGGAACTTAGAAGCATATGTCTCAAGTTTCTTTACTAAAACAACTTCTTTATTATATTGACGAAACAACTGAACTAAAGATACCTACATGCTTTTTTTGGAAGACTTCAACATAAAAGGGTACTTCGTATACTTGAAGGTGTTGATAAATTGAAGCAACTACAGGCCTTTTACGGAAGTCGTGAATGGTTTAGTGAAGGTAGAAAAATAATCATCATGGCAAGAGATAGACATCTACTCAAGGAGCATGGCGTTGACCATATATATAGTGATAAAACTAGACGAAAGTGAATCACTTGAGATTTTTAATGTGACTGCAGTCATGCAAGCAACTTCTCACGAAGGTTTTGCTGATCTTTCCAGACATATAGTTGCTTATTGCAGGGGATGACCTCTTGCTCTTAACATCCTTGGTGAGGATTTGCGTGAAAGGGAAGTACTTCATTGGGAAAGTGTGTTGAAGAGTCTCAAAAGTTTTTCTTTTCCAAGTCAAAATGTGGGAATGAGTTTCGATGATTTGAGTGATGAAGAGAAACAAATATTCCGTCATATAGATCATTTATTTTATATGGATGAACCAAAATGATGTACTCAAATCATTAAATAGGTCTACAAAATGCACAACTTTCAAATGAGTTTCCTAGAAGACAAGAGCCTTGTAACATTGATAAAAGTAACAAGCTTCAAATGCATGTTTTGCTATAAGCCATGGCAAGAGATATCATTAGGAAGGAATAAAGTAATAAGACCGATCAAGTGAGTGGTAGTGTGTGTGTGTGCGCGCGCGCTTGCGTGCGTGCGTGTCTGTGTGCGTGTGTTTATGTGTGTTTTTGAGAACTTCATAGTTGATGATATTTCAGTGGCATTAAGAATCTCAACACCAATATATCTAAGTTATTCTTTTATCTTTTCTTTGATGTTTCAGCCAAAGATGTAGGATGTATTCTTGAGTTTCAGAGGGGAAGATAGTCGGGCAAAGTTCATGTCACGTCTCTATTGCTCTCTTCAAAATGTAGGAATTTATGTTATCAGAGACGATGACAAAATTCAACGAGGAGATCGGATCTCTGTTAGTAACAAGACTCCTAAGGGCAGAAGTTTTAGAGTATTAGTTGTTTATTTAATATATTATAAATTAGTAACGGTTACTTGTGCAGTGATTACTATCTGTAGTAATTGTTATCTACAAAAATTCTATGTAACAATTATAGGGAGTTAGTATTATAAATAAAGGCGCAGAGGAAAAGAAAGGCATCCAAAGATTGGGACAAATGATTGGTGGGGAGAGACCAAGATCTCGAATTTTTGGAGGAGAAAGAACCAAGACTCTCTAATTTCCTGAAATTCTATTGTAATATTACTATTAATTTATATTTTGATATCACTTTCTGTCAATCTCAATCTCACTGTTGCGAGCAAGTGGACATTCTAGAATTTCTATTGTTGTTTTGTCTACAAATTATGCTAGTTCAAGGTGGTGTATGATAGAGTTAGAGAAGATAATGGAAATTTGCAGAAACAATGGTCTCGTGGTTGTGCCAGTGTTCTATGAGGTAGATCCGTCAAAAGTACGTAATTGATGACAAATTTGCCAAGTACACCAAATTGTTTCAAGTAATATAGAAGTAAGTTATCGTGTTGAACATCTTCACATAATCTGTCATTCAAAACAACACTATGTAAATCCAATCCAGTCATGATCTCTAGGACTTTACCTTTGTAAAAGTATTCATTGTGCTTAGTTCTGAACTTCACTTCGAATTGTAGATCTTCATTCAACGAATCTTCATTGAATGGAGGTCCAATCGACAAACTAGCATTGAAGAAAGAATTTGCATCTGGTATAATGTCCTCTGTGATTGAGTTGCCTAAATCCGACAGACCTAAGGAACTTGAGAATTCAAAAATAGGATCGTCATCATCATCATCAACATATTGTCTCATTCCAAATGACATATTTTGGAAGCAAGATGGTATTGAAGCGTTGAGCATGTTCCGTGATAGGTCCATTATGTCAATCGTTTTTAACTGACACAATTGAATTGGAATATCTCATTCAAATTTGTTCCCTCCTAATAGAAGAACACGTAACTCTGATAGTTTATCCATCCAGTTGGGAATTTTGCCTGAAAATCTATTCTCCCTCAAATCTAAAAGTTGTAGTTGTGAGCCTTCAGAGAGTTCAGATGATATAGATCTAGAGAGATCATTATTTTGCAAATACAAGAACCTTATAGATGTCAAACTACTTAAGTCTGGGATTGATCCAATTAACTTATTTGTTCCAACATAGATTCATTCCATCGATGATTTATGTGGTCACCACATACATCGTTAATTAAATGAATATAAAATGTAGATTTTTTGCTTATAATAGTGACTGGATGGTGTAAACAATATCCAAAATGAGTGTAATTACATTAAATTATTTTATACTACCTTCGTCCCTATATATAAGACTATTTTGCCAAAATCACATAAATTAAGAAAGTTGATATTTATATTAAAGTTGTTTGTAATCACTATTGTTTTTACAATTTTATCATTTAAGAGAAATAGTTAGTTTATGTTTTCAACATGTTATTTATTATTGATTGAAGAAAAAAATGTATAATAAATATGAGTATATATGTAAATAAATAATTAATATAATTGAAAATAACAAATAATATTATAAAAAGGGTCAACTTTTTTTCTTCAAAAAGATCTTATAGTTAAGAACCGACGTAGTAATATTATGTGACTAATAAATATGTATCTTGAATGTTTAAAATTGGAAAATGATGACTGGGTTGACAAGGTGTTGGGGTTAAAGAAACTTGATCTTGAGAAAACTATTTTAGGCGTAATGTTTGGCACCAGTAACCTTGCAGAGGGACCCCCTTCTTTCATTTGTTCTTTGTCTATAACTATTTTTGTTTTCATGGTTTATGGGTAGCTTTCTTAGTTTTGTACACAAGGTGTTTGTTCAAATGTCGCAACGATTTTTTTCATGTTCATTTCAGCATAACGTGTTTCTTACTAATAGTTTCACTCCTTTCTCACATTCTCGGATTCGCGCCTCTCTCTACATTCTCTCAACTCCGATTCTGCAACTTATAAACCGCAGCAGCGCCACCTTCCACCACCACGTGCGAGTGCGACCCACTCCCTAACCTCTTCACTCTCTGGCGCACGATTTTTTTTTTGTTTTGAATCTCTATCTAGTTTGTGCGACCACCGCCATCCTCCGTCCACCACCTCAGGTTCGTTTTCTGACACTCAACATAACAATTTGAATGAATGAATCTCCCTTTTTTGTTTTAAATTAGGGTTTTTTGATTTTGGATTCTTTTATATGACTCTAATAGTGTTTAATTGGTTGATTGATTATGAAATTGGGATTTTGAGTAATATATTTGTGTTGTGAAACCATTGTTAGGGTTTTGATGGGTCCTAAATTGGTACTAATTTGTTGTTATTGTTGTTGATATGACTTTGTTTGACGGTTGTTGTTGTTGCTCTTGATATGCCCAAATAAGCCAAATTGTTTTGGTTCATTGTGTAATTCAATGATTATTATTTCACTTTTCATATCAATCTTCTAACACAATTGAGCTACTTCAAGGATGTAGTGGAGTTATTAAAGCAGACACTGGGTGATAACAAAAAAAAAACAAAACGGTTTTCAACAATGTTATATACTTGTTTAGTATTGCAGGCAACAATTACTTTGGCATTCACAACCTAAAACCTAATGTCACTCGGTTATACCAAAGACAGTTTTCAAGATGGTAATAGACAACTTGACTAATACACAGTAAGTTAGTATTTATTCAAAGTTAAAATATTTTCTTAAGACCCCAATATGTGTCAGTTTCCTGCAATCATATGTTTCCAATATTCTCACTTCTTTTGAATTCTTTCTTAGAAATTTGATTGCAGGAAGTTTATATTCTAGGAAGCCGAAAAATTGCATTATGCAATTGCATGGCCTTTAGGTTGTGTCCCAAAAGCTAGAGCAATGAATACTTAAATGGGTGGAGGCTTAGATGAAATAGCATCAACTAGCAATGTGTAGAGAACACAACAGAGCTATTTCAATAGAATTGAAGAAACTAAAAATCATGTTATTATGATTTAGTTTATAATTATAGTAATAATTATAATTATTAAGTTTAAAAGTTTGAACCCCCTGATCCAAGGTCCTGGCAACGCCACTGCTTACTAATGTTTGTAAGTAAACAACTTATTTTGCAGCTTATAGCATCAACAAACTGTTTCTATAACACAGGATAAATTTAAGTCAATCCGTTTTTGTATAATCATCTTTAAGTTGGTTTTATGAGCTATCCTGGAGATCTTATGAAAATAAGCTGGAAATAGTTTATCAACAAGTCATAAGTTGTTTTCATAAGTTCTCTAGAACATTGTCACGAGTGATTTTGCCAGTAAATAAACTCAAATAAGTCAAATCAAACAGACCCTGTTGTTTGTTGAGAATGCATTATTTCTTGTATGGTTGAGTAAAATTGTAGAAATTCACAATAATAAGTTTGACTTCATGGGCCAGCGTACTAGAAGTCTATGATGAGGCTATTGTTATGTGGTTGAAATTCAAATTTAGGTGAAGCTATTTGAGAAATTAAATATGTCGTGTTAGGATTTGTTTATGTCTACTTTCATGTACATATCTGCAACCTTATTTTTATTAGTATAAAATTAAAAATGCATAAAAAATGATTTTGGGAATCACTGTTTCATTTTCAAAGCCAGAGAAAGGATGCACATCTTCCAGAAACTATTCAACGGCTTTAGGCGACGGGTTTGGGTGCATCGTTGTTATGGTTCTTCACTTGGCCTTGCCCTTGATGGTTCATTTTCTTTCATTCCAAACACTTCCCTGTGCTCAAGGAACCTCAACTCACCCCTCAATTATGTCTATCCAGGTGCTTTATTTTGTTTTATTTTTTGAATGAATGAATTGCCTTAGCATAATGTAACAATACATGTTACTGCGTCTTTTATCTGAGTAAAAAACTATTTTGGTCCTTTAGTCCTAAATGTATCAAAATTAAAAAGACATCCTTGAGTGTCTTCTGTTAGCAATTTCATGAACCAAAATGAATAGCAAAAGACACATCCGAGGACCAAACTAACCAATGAAAGACGCACATGACTACCAAATTGATTAATGAAAGACACGTTGAGGTATCTTTCGTAATGTTGATACGTTCAACGACTATAGTAACAACGACTTACACATTCAAAGACCAAAATGTCTGTTTCCTCTTTGTTGTTTTATGTTAGGACTTTTATTTTATCTTTTCTATGATATATTTGTTATGCATATATTTTAGATTTATTAACTTATGGCTGCTGAAGGAATTAGAAAACATTTTGTATCACTGTCTAGTGTTATGTGCTATTTTTTTCTCCTACTTGTTTATATTTTTATAGTGGAAGATTTTGATAAGTTTGGTGTCATCTTATATTGAGTATTATTTTCAGTCATTTGAACTCTACTTAGGTCTAGTAAGCATGCCTTTTTGCCTATGCTTAATTTAACAAAATTCTGATATGGTTTTGTTTTAGAGATTTTTCTTACTGATTTCAGATTATGACATATTTCTATCTGTAAGAATATAAAATAGCAACCCGACTTTAAAAAGTCTTCACTTAATGCATCGGTTGATTGAATTATGGATTAATTAATAATAGTTCATTAGTATTCATGTAAGTTTTGCATGGTAGTTTTAAGGTATTCATGTTTCTGTACCAGGTTTCAACCTTATTTAAGTTGGTATATTTACAGGAACTGCCACTGAATGCAGAGATATGATCTGGCAGGGGAAACCGGAACAACAAGCTCCTACTCTCTATTATGTCCCTCATATGCCTGAAATTAACTCTCAACTAAAGCAACTAATGAAACTAGGAAAAATTTGTGAAGCTAGGGATATGTTTAATAAAATGGGGCACAAAGATGAGATTTCATGGACAAATTTAATAGCGGGTTATGTCAATGCCGCAAACTCAAATGAAGCATTGATCTTATTCTCAAATATGTGGGTCGACTCTGGACTTCAAAAGGATCAATTTTTGGTTAGTGTTGCCCTCAAGGCTTGTGCACTTGGCATGAATGTATATTTTGGAGAATTATAGCATGGATTTTCAGTGAAATCTGGTTTGATAAACTCTGTTTTTGTCAGCAGTGCCCTTGTAGACATGTACATGAAAGTAGGAAAAACAGAACAAGGTTGTAGTGTCTTTGGAAAAATGACAACAAGAAATGCAGTATCATGGACTGCCGTTATTGTGGGGCTTGTACATGCTGGTTACAGTTTGGACGGACTATCGTACTTTTCTGAAATGTGGAGATCAAAAGTGGGCTATGATTCACATACATTTGCTATTGCTTTAAAGGCATCTGCCGATTCAGGTTTGTTACATTATGGGAAAGCCATACACGCACAAACAATAAAACAAGGGTTCAATGAAACCGTGTATGTTGTTAATACTCTTGGTACCATGTATAGTAAATGTAGGAAACCAGACTATGTCATGCGATTATTTGGAAAAATGAGGATCCCAGATGTAGTTTCATGGACGAACCTTATTATGACTTTTGTACAGATGGGTGATGAAGAACGTGCATTGGACGCATTTAAAAGAATGAGAAAATCTGATGTCATCCCGAATGAGTACACTTTTGCATCCGTAATTTCTGCGTGTGCAAATCTCGCTAGTACTGAATGGGGGGAACAAATACATGGCCATGCATTGCGTCTAGGTTTGGTAGATGCCTTGTCGGTATCAAATTCTGTCATCACTCTTTATTCAAAATGTGGGCTGTTACGGGAAGCTTCATTGGTATTTGATGGTATGACTAGAAAAGATATTATTTCTTGGAGCACTATAATTTCTGTTTATTGTCAAGGAAGTCATGTAAAAGAAGCTTTCAACTATCTGTCGTGGATGAGAAGGGAAGGTCCGAAACCAAACGAATTTGCCCTTGCTAGTGTTCTGAGTGTTTGTCGAAGCATGGCACTTCTTGAGTCAGGTAAACAGGTGCATGCGCATGCCCTGTGCATTGGCTTAGATCATGAGACAATGGTTCATAGTGCTCTAATTAGTATGTATTCAAGAAGTGGAGATCTACAAGAGGCTTCAAAAATCTTCAATGGTATAAAAAATAATGACATTGTATCATGGACTGCAATGATTAATGGGTATGCCGAACATGGCTACAGCCAAGAGGCTATTAGCTTGTTTGAGAACATTTCCAGTGTTGGTTTGATGCCGGACTATGTGACGTTTATTGGTGTTTTGACTGCTTGTAACCATGCTGGATTGGTCGATCTTGGTTTCTACTACTATAAGTTAATGACTAACAAGTACCAGATCACTCCTTCAAAAGAGCACTATGGTTGCATGATTGATCTTCTATGCAGAGCAGGGCGGTTGAGTGAAGCTGAGCATATGGTACGAAACATGCCATTCCCTTGTGACGATGTTGTGTGGTCTACCTTACTCAGAGCATGTAGGGATCATGGGGATCTTGACCGAACAATATGGGCAGGTGAATAGATGCTTCGCTTGCATCCAAATTCTGCTGGAACTCACATCACTCTGGCTAACATATATTCTGCCAGTGGAAGGAAGGAGGAAGCAGCGCATTTAAGGATGCAAATGAAGTCAAAGGGAGTAATAAAGGAGCCTGGATGGTCTTGGATTAATGTCAATGATCAATTGAATACATTTGTTGTCGGGGTTCAATCTCATCCACTAAGTGAACATATAACAACCATTCTGGAATTACTAAGCATAAGTATAGGGGATGCTAGGCTGGATTTAGGTTCTATTGTAGAAGATGTTGAAGACTAGCAGGTATTGTTTATGCATTTTTTATTTAAATAATAATAATAATAATAATATTAATAATAATAATAATAATAATAATAATAATAATAATAATAATAATAATAATAATAATAATAATAATAAGGTTGCAAACTTCTACATAAAAGTAGGAAAATAACTCTGGTATGCTAGGAAGGGAGACGGGGAAGGAGAGTGTACCATTGAGTATGATGGATCTCCTTGATCCAGTGGTAAATAAATACTTTGCAGGATGCAACACCTGTGTTGCTTGTGCATGTTAGAATTCGTCATACACACACACACACGCACACTTACACTCACCCATATAGCTCATTTTACTCTTCCGTTGAATGTATACCATACTTTCTGACTGTAATTCTTGTTGTCCTGATACTTGGGGTAATAGAAGTTCTTTCTTCAACGGAGGATGCTGAGAATACCTTTCTGTCATCAAAGGAAAGGGCTGCTGAACAGGAGCTCAGTCGAGACATTCCTCTTCATGACGAGGAAGACACCTGTGGCCTTACTGCTGGAACTTTCAAGAGAGCCAGTGATGACATTCTCGCAATAGCAGTATTCTACTCAATGCCATTCCAAATCACACTCTACTTCCCTTCAAAACTCTCAAAGATCTCCTGGAGTTGTAGGTGCTGATTCTAGTCATGGTTAAGGCGTTGGATATTTATTTATTCTTGTCATATCAGTAATGGTTTCGGGAGCACATGTTTGATTTTTGCAGCATACTGTATTATCTGTTCTTGTTAGAAATGACTGAGAAGTTTTTAAAACATGCAACGGAGTTGAGTGGATTGTTGCTTCTATGTTCTCCTTTAGGAGATACTGAAGGAATATCAAAACTTACAACTCTTGCTACAGTGCAAGGGAATCACAATGTATTCTTTTTATTGACAGATAGCATGCGGGTTAAAAAAATAGATTCTTATATTTATTTGGTAATATGAACAGGTTAATCCAAAAGCCGTTTACTCGTTGGCTGAACATGAGGAGTATCCTAATTTGTTTGAAGATTGGCTAGTTGCAGGTGCTTGCTGCTTAATCTAAGGTTGCAGAAACAAGGTCTGTTGGGAAATGCATACTTTCTTACATCATCTTGTGTAACTTTAAACTTTGTACTACTTGCATGGCGATGACTCAGTATAACTGATGATTTCTTGGTTGGCAGTATAACTGATGATTTCTTGGTTGGCAGAGCTTTCTGAATTCAAATGACACAGTACATTCAGATGACTCGTCCAATGTCAAGGGGAGTTCCTACTCGAGAATGGACAAGGAGTCGTGTTTGAACACTTTCAATTTCCCTTTCTTGCCTTCTGAACATCAAGCAGAGTAAGAGGTTTGGGTTTGTGGATTACATATGGTAGCAGAGCTCGGAGCCATCGGGCACAGAGATACTCCAGAGAGATACCTTTCAAATGTAAAGAGTCAATGAAGTAGTGAAGATTAATATTTAATAGTGCCTAGTGACAAATTTAAGAGAGTTAGAAGAATCATCCCAACTTGTATCTTTTATCTAAGGAGATTTTTAGTGCATCTCAAACAACTCTTTGTAAAAATACTTGTGAAATTGTTGGAGAAATACATATCTAATTCATTTAAGTCCCTCTAATGATTTTGAAATATATTAAACTTTTTATATAAGATTCTATTAAAACTTTATTAGAAGTCATGTCAACTTCCTCACTTATCCAGATTTGTTCATGAGTCAGCACCTCGTTGAAATGTAGAAAAGAATTTCCCTAAACACCGACAAGTTATTATTTAAGATGTTGAAAATTATAACAATGATTGTCTTGAAATAACAATTTTAAAATAAATTTGACAGAAAACTAACTGGCTTTTTTATTTTTTATTTGTAAACCGGGTATTCTCTACATGTAACTGCAGAGATTAATCCTTCAATTCTTGTGAGACACAAAATGGATGACAAACTCTACCTAAGATGTTTTATGTTGTAAAACATTAATTTATATAATATAATATAATAAATTAGACACAAGATGGAAAAAAAAGAAGGAAAATATTTATTGGATACTCATACACTTATAATAAGACAATTCGTATTTTATAATCCGAAAAATGTCTAATACGTTTCAATTTAGAGGGTGTGTAAGAAGCTAGTAGGGTGGGGAAAGTAAATCTCAAGACAGGATTGTAATCCAAAGCCCAAACCACGAAGAAGCCCATGGTCCACTAAAGAGAGAAAAAAATGAACACATTCGATTTCGTTTCACTGTAAGAACTAAAACCCTAAAACAACGAAAACGAAGCAGCTACATCGAATCGTCGCATTCTTCTTCCCAGAAAACGCTTCCTAAATCTCTCGTCGGCCACCGGAAACGGTGAGAAACTTCACCGAGATACTTTTTCCTTTTCATTTCCACACCGCGTTTGTTTCATAATTCTTATTATTTATATAGAATGCTAAAAGGGATTATACAAAAGTATCATAATTTTGTTAATTTCAGACTGATTTAATTTTTGCTGAAAATTTTGTTCAAGTTTTTTTGTGTTGCTAAGATTTTTGGGTAAATTTTGGTGCATTTAGGGTTTAGATAGGACAAATTGTTATAAGTTACTTATAAGTTTTTTAGTTGTAGATTCCAGTTTGTTCTTGTTTTTAATGGGATTTCTGAGCTGATTTGTATTCGAATTTTACGCATTGTGATTGTTAAACTTAGCTTTTGAAATTGTTTCATTTTTGTTACTTAGTTGCTTATATGTATAGAAATGGTTGAACGCCAAAATAAATATATACAACAGTATCATAATTTTGAATTGATGATACCCGTCATAATTTTATTAATCGAGATGGATTTTATTTTAGCTCAAAAGAATATGTTGAAGTTTTGCTGTCTAAATTTGGTAAGATTGTTGTGTAAATTTTGGTAGCTTAGATGGTACCAAATCTTTGTAAGCTTCTTATTTTAGTGGCATTTCTGAGCTGATTTTTGACATGTTCTGCGGCTTTTGAGTATGTGTGTGTGTGTGTAACTTTTGGATATATATATATATATATATATATATAGATAGATAGATAGACCCACATCATTACACTGTCACTCATCCATATACAACGGTGTTAGATGATGACTTTATTAGTTGATAATGATTTAAATTTAGCGCAAAAAATATATGTTCAAGTTTATTTATGTTGTTAAGATTGTTGTGTAACTTCTGTTAGCTTAGATGAGACTGAATTTGTTATAAGCTACTTATAATGTTTTAATTTCAAGATACCACTATGCTCTTGTTTTGCCTGTGCTTCGTAAGTTGCTATAGGCTTCTCAGTTTTTGTTTATGTTTTTTGTTTCAAAGATTTCTTTGTCAGTGTCATCTTAATGGGATTTCGGAGCTAATTTATAAATGTTATGGGCTATTTTAGTAGTTGTGTGTAACTTTTGTATACACACGCTCGCACATATTGTTATCCATGTAGCTTAATTTACTCATTCATCGAATGGATATTGTAATTTCTGTCTGCAAATCTTTGTGCTTACAAGTGGGAGATACAAGTTCTTTCTATAATGGAGGATGCTGAGCTGAAATGTTTGAACTTTCGAAGTCTTATTTTATGAACAAGCAACCCAATTGGCTTGGGTTCTCGGTTTGGATGGATAACTAAAACGTTATAATAATATAATGTCCCACTTAGTGGGAAAGTGCTTGGTTGTTGATGTTGTCAGTATGATATTTGGATTTCCGAGCTGATTTTTAACATGCTCTTCGCCTTTTTAGTATGTATATGAAGCTTTTGCACATATATAACACACACTCTTACGTTGAATACATACTGTGCTTTCTGACTGCAATTTTTGTTGTATTGAAACTTGGGGAAATAGAAGTTCTTTCTGTAATGGGGGATGCTGAGAATGTGTTACAGTCGTCAAAGAAAAGGGCTGCTGGACGGGAGCTCACCCGAGACACTCCTATTGACGATGAGGAAGATGACGCTGACCTTGAAGCCGGGACTTTCAAGAAAGCCAGTGAGGAGGTTCTTGCAACCAGAAGAATAGTCAAAGTAGCGCGTCGCCAACAGAAATCTGCTCCAAACCCTTTCGCTGGTATACGCTTGTCTGCTCCTACTGAATCCACTGCCAAATCTGGTGAAGCTACTACTGAAACGCAGCCAGGGAAAGCTAAGGATGAAGAAACTAAGCAGCCAGAGAGCAAAGCTCCTGAGGTCGAGGACAAATCTACTTCAAACAACGATGTTGCAGACATAAACAATGCAGGTAAGGAGCTTGCGGAGAAAGAGAGTGACAGTGACAACTCTAAGGTAGATAATGAACAGAGTAAGGATGCAAGTAAGATTGAAAATGAGGATAAGAAAGAAGTTGCTGATAAGGAGAGTGCCGGCGAGATCGATAAAGAACCACCTACAGAAGAAAAAAATACTGAGAACAGTGATAAGAACGGAAATAGTGAAAGCATGGATAAGGAAGACAAAGTAAGTGAAATTAAGGATAAGGAAGACAAAGTAAGTGACGAGCCTGCTGCTGAAGGCGGCCCTTTCAAATCATTTCAACAGCTTTCGAGCAATCAAAATGCCTTCACAGGTCTTGCTGGGTCTGGATTTTCTTCTTCCTTATTTTCCTTCGGGTCTACAACAAATGATGGGTCTACTTTGGGTAGTGGGTCCGGTTCTATTTTTGGATTGAAACCTGACCAGCCTTTGGGTCTTGGTTTATCTAATGCTGGAAGTTCTGGTTTTGGAACATCAGGAGCATCTGCTGTTTCCAAGACTGAAGCACTGCAGGAAGTCGTTGTTGAAACCGGTGAAGAAAACGAGGAAGTGGTTTTTAATGCAGATTCAGTGTTGTTTGAGTTTGCAGATGGAGGTTGGAAGGAACGCGGGAAGGGAGAAGTGAAAGTGAATGTAACTAGTGGAACAGAAAAGAAGGCCAGAGTTCTTATGAGGTCTAAGGGAAATTACAGATTGATTCTAAATGCACGTCTTTACCCTGAAATGAAGCTCACAAATATGGAGAAAAAGGGTGTTACCTTTGCATGTGCCACTGAAGGAAAAGACCGTCTTTCAACATTTGCATTGAAGTTCAAAGATGGGTCCATAGTGGAGGATTTCAAGACTGCTATCACAGCACACAAGGGCGAGGCATCTACAATTGTGAAGACTCCAGAAAACTCTCCCAGGGCTTCTGATGTTTGAGCTATATATCCCACAGTCACCCTTATACTCAATTTTCTCACAAAGTCAGTCTCCTTAGTTGTTGTTTTGTTGTTATTGTGCCTTTGTAAGACAGAGTTAATCACATTTGAGACTTGTTGTACTTTAATTTGAGTCAAACCTACGGGTGGTAGAGGGTTTTAATGTTCTGGAAAAATCTCGGATCTATAATACAAAATATTCGATCATGAAAACTATATTGTGCTGTTTATATTTCTTGCATTAAGCATGGGGTAATAAGTTCTTGGATGAACCAACTTCTCTGATGGTTTGACATACTGATGATAATAAGTGCTTGTTTGAGATCATGGTGGGCTTGTCGAAATCACGGTCTGATACCAAACATACACCAAGTGAATCATAATTTTAATTTTAAATAGATGTCTTATTTATTTTTCAGCACCATAGGTATTGAAGGTTTTGAAATAGCAAGTACATATTTTGGTAAAATATCCCAAATATAGTATTTTGACATTTCAAATGAGTCAGCAACCTGTTTAAAATCATTCTGGATGTACACATTTAAAATAACGCAAATTGTGTCGCAAAAATACACTTCCGTACAAAAGGCTGGTAAATATCTTATCTATAGTTTTATTTCATTCTTGATGTACACTTTCTTTTTTTTTGAGGTACTCTTTCGAAAACATCTATAGTTTTATATAAATATAAATGTGGAGTTATTATAGTTGCTAGTGAGAATGAAGTTGTTTTTTGAAACCTTAAGATGTAGATCTGCTCCAGTTGTTCGTATATCGCAAATGAACTTGGTGCATACACATAATTTTATTTATTTATAATATTAAAGTTTAAAACTGGTAAAAAAATTGCCAAAAAAAAAGAACTGTGGTAAAAAAGGCTGCGGGGGCTCTTCAAAGCTATATACTAGTAGTTAACTAGAGTTAGTTAAATGTAGTTGTAGATGGTTAAACATTGTTATTGGGAGGAGATTAGTTAGTTAATGCTCTAATAGCTCTATATAAGAGCATCGCTTGTATTCATTAAATCATCTTTTATTCAATCTTTCAATATGAAAGAGTTTTCTTTTGTATCAACCTATCCAACCTACTTTTTCAATGAAGTTGATCTTCAACTCTTTGATCTCTTTATCTATGACAAAGAAAAACAACCTTCCAACCCTCCCACAATATCTTTTCCAATCCAATAACAATTTTTTTTAATTTATTTATATGAACCCATGTGTAAATTTGTGGTTTGATTATTTTAAAGTGAGTAGTTGGTTAGCTGGCAAAAAAAAAATAGTAAAGTGAGGAAATCAATGGTTGATAGTGTAACCACTCATTATTTGTTATGCATAAGTATATAATGTGGGCCGTTAATTTTTTATTGAGTGGTTGTTAATACATAGTTTAATTCGTAAAACAAATTGTTCCCCTTAGAGGAGTCTTACCTGTAAATTTGATGCCAAGTTTTCTTAAAAAATGTTTTTAAGAACATTTCTTGATTTTGGTTTCTTAATTAATTTCTTGTTTTCATTTTGATCCCATAACTACTAATTCTTACATTTTGGTCCTTCAAGTATAGTTTTGTTAGTCAATTTGGTCCATAACAGTTAATTTTAATTTCAAATGTCTAAAGTGGAATACAAACAATGTTGGTCCACCATAGACCTTATTAATTCTTTTAATTTTAACAATTTGGTCTTTTTTTTTATCAAAAAGTGATTGTTAGATCATGAAGGTCCATTATATCTTACAGTATACCATCAATAGCTAATTTTTTTTCTCATTCCTCCATCTTCTACCGCATCTTCATACCATCTTCATCAAATATCAAGAAAAAAATAAAAAACATTAATTTAAATGTGAGCTATCACCAATTTAAATGGAGGAAGAGAATTCACAAAACCACAATCATTTCCTATAGAGGAGTCTTACCCGTCAATTTGGTGGCAAATTTTCTTAAAAAATATCAATTTTTTTCTTCAATTTTTGCTCTTTATTTAAAAAAAATTATTAAATTCTTTATTATTTATCTAGTCAAAATTATTGTATTTTTAAATATTCAAGTAAACTTTTAAAATTGATTTATCTAGAGAAGAGGACAGACATACACATTCGTGTCGTCTGCAAACGATAGTACTAATAACTTTTAGTGTAATCCCTTAAAAAGAAAAACTTTTACTGTAACAATATTTCGTTTCAATTTTACTCTTCTCAAAACAACTTTACTTTTCTTTAACAAATCAAAGAGCATAGATAAAAAAGCGGAGTAATACACATGTCTTCACATTAGGATATTGTTCCTGTTAGAATAGAGTCCTAGTGCTTATCCCTTGCAAATGTTGTTACCTAGGTTTTAGTATTGAGTGTGGTTGGGGTTTAGAATGGGAAAGGAGTTGTCTCCCACCATGGGAGAGTAAATTTTAACCATTAGATTAATGAGAAACATTGATTTTACCATAGTCTCTCTACACTAGATTTTTTTAATTGGTTCACTTTGTCTTCAACCTTTACAATTCACTCATTGTCCACAACCAGCAAACTGCAAGATCCACACCGTTCATGATAAAAAATCTCAGAAAACTCCCATTCAAAAAATAAAACCAAAATCAAGGACTCTGCAAAACAAGAAATTAATAAAATAAACAAGTTTCAATGATTTTCTGCAGTCCGGTAATATGATGTTTGATTTGCATTATAAAATCAAAGCTTTCATGGGTTGATTCCTTCTTCTTAATCATCTTCTTCGTTATTTAATTAAATTAAATAAATTTCCTTCAGAAAAAATTAAATTAAAAAATTAAATAAAACCTAAATTAGAAAAATAGCGGAAAAGAATTGTTGTTTTTACAAAGAATCAGTGATATTAGTATGAACTAGATTGGAGTGCCTTCATTTTCCAACTTCAATTCAACACCACAACAAGAAGAATAAAAAAAAACAAGATCAATTACACCACAACTATAGATCTCGATACCAATGAAATATCGTTCATGACCGTTTGTTTACTCCAGTGGAGGTGTGAAATGTAAAATTCCGGATCTTGAAAAAACAGGTACTCATGGAGGAAGTTGAAGACAAAGTGATAGAGAATGAAAAAAGATCTAATGTAGAGAGACTATGATAAAATCAGTGTTTCTCTCTGATCAAACGGTTAAAATTTACTCTCCCATGGTGGGAAACAACTCTTCTTTCCCATTCTAAACCCCACCTTGAGGGTGTACTAGTGAGAACTTGTACCCTAGTAGCTAAATCTCCATAATATAGTGAATGCTCCAGGGCTTTGTTTTCTTATGAGCCTTCCTAATCATTTTGAGAGTCAAGTTCATACGAGGAACATGTCTCAAAGAATATTTCATTCTAGCCGACAATGGTTAGTACTTAGTATGACGTGGTTGTGGATAAAGGTTTCATGTTGGTGATTAATTGGCTTCCTCATACTAGTTGATCAACTGTCGATCCTACTTACATATGTGCGACTAATCCCTTTGCTTGTTTCATGTTTTATGATGTCTCTCTAGCTTGGCCACTCCCAAAAGTCTTCTATCCTTAGCTCGGTCATCCTAAAGGTCTTATGACCTTATATGGGGTACCAATTTTTAAGCACCAAACAAATATTAAATTAAATAAAAATATAGTTTTAATGCACTTACGCTAAAGGAAAATAGCAAGCACTTTCGACCAAGTTTGTCGAGAAACACAAGTTCCTCACAAAATAAAATGCCCGTCCTTGCAAAGTCCTCGTAAATAGCAACATTAACTTTCATCATTTCATTTCTCCATCTTTTCAACATTCTTTTAATTATTTTTTTTCATTCTTCCTTTTCAACAAGTTAGACGAATTTAGACGAACTCAAAAGGGTGTAGATTATGTCGTCATGCCTAATAGTTACGTCAATTTTTTTATTATTTTTTATGAGAAAGGAATAAAATTACGAAATTAAAGGAGACAAACTAACTCCTTTTACATCATCTTCTAATAGAAGTTTCAAAACAAGAGGAAAATTTCATAGAAACTACAATTAAAATCTAAAAAAGAGGGTCCAAGATTTGTTAAGAGGTCCAAGATTTGTTAAGAGATCAACACAACGATTAGACATATTCATAGTAGTTTTTGTTTGAAAGATATACCTATAGTAGTTGTTTTTTAATAAAGGGTTAAATAAGTAAATGATCCCTCTAAATATACCAACATTTGATTTTAGTCCCCCTAAAATATTCTTTAGGCTTTTGGTCCCTCCAAAATTTTATATCCATGAAATTAGTCCCTACTTGTTGGCCAACTCATGTCTAACCTTCATAATTTTTAAAGAAGTTTTTCAGAAATGGATAGAATATTATGATAATCTCTCCCCAAAAAAATTGGAATTTTTTTAACAAAACATGAATTAAATATGATTTTTTATGTTTTTGGTGCTAAAAAATTCATATTAAATTCATGTTTTATTAAAAAATTCTAATTTTTTTTTGGAAAATATTGTCATAATTTTCTACCCATATATGGAAATTTTCATTAAAAAATATGAAGGTTAGACATGAGTTGACTAAAAAGTAGGGACTAATTTCATTGATGAAAAATTTTGAAGGGACCAAAAGCCTAAGAAATATTTTAGGGGGACTAAAATCAAATGTTGGTATATTTAGGGGACCATTTACTTATTTAACCCTTTAATAAATAGATATATTAGAAAACAATTTAAATAAATAAGTAATCTTATAATCGTTAGTTAAAAAAATTCTTATATCACGTCACGTATCAAACAAATTTGTGATCTATATCACGTGCCAGTAGTTGACGAATCACGAGATCCCAAATCACAAAAATTCCCGAAATTACCCTTCCAAAATCAGATAATTACTTCCTACGGAATCCTCTATTTTAACTTCAAACAACTTCTCTTTTCACAATTCGTGACTATTCACTCCTAAATCTCCAATCTAGGGTTTCAGATCCCAATCCCCGCTCAATCCCCTCCCTTCAATTTCTCCAATTAGGGTTCCATTTTCACCATCTCTCACATTTCTTGCTGCTCTTTTGCATCCGATTTCAATCGATTCAAGAAACTTTTCATAAAAGGGGATTTTTTATTTTCATTGATTAATTCTTCTGTTACCGATAAAGTTTGGTTTTTTTTTTTTTATCGTTTTTCGGTTCTGGGTTTTGGAATTTGTGGATTAATTTTTTGTGGGGTTCTTGTTTCTTGGGTTTTTTCTTTGTTGAAATTCTAGGTTTTTTGTGGGGGTTTTTGATATGGCTAATTCTGTTGCGGAAGAAGATGTTGATTACGAGAGTGATCCTGAAGAGGCGCAAAGATCACTTCTTACAATGCGGAGACGCGAGGCTAGTGATGATGAAGAAGAAGAAAAGAGGGAAGGAGAAAGAGATGATGATTCAGTTAAGAGTGGAGATCTTCGTGTTAGGGTTCGTTCTGATGATTCAGAAGGTGAAGGTGGTGTTGCTGATTATGATGAAGATGATGAGGAAGTTGAGGAAGAAGAAGAATATGAGGAAGAAGAGTATGAGGAGGGTGTCGAAGAAGAGATTTATGAGGAGAAAGGTGAAGGTGGGGTTGATGGTTCAGTGATTGTCGTTAAGGAATCTGATGGTGGTGTGGTACCCTCTTTGGAAGAAGAAGATTCTGGTGAGGTTAATTTGGAGGAGAAAAAGGAGAATGAACCATTTGCTGTGCCCACTGCTGGTGCCTTTTACATGCATGATGACCGTTTTAGGGACAATTCTAATGCCCGCCAAAGGTATCTTTTTTCATCATGTTGCTTTGTACCAAATATACCTTTGTGAATCTGTTTATATTTGTTGTATATTTTGTGTTATTTTGACATGGAATATTGTAGCTTAGTTTTAGATTTGGTCATAGAATTTGTTATTTTGTATGTACTACGGATACTTTAGATCGAAGGCATGTGTATGGCATTGACACATTTGATTACATTCAATTATTCCATCCAATTATTAGTGTCAATGCATTAGTCAGTGTCGTGTATGTGTCTGCTTCATAGGTTTTTTTTTCTTATCTTTTTATCTCCGACTTTTCAAAGGCGGATGCATGGTGGAAGGAGATTGTGGGAGTCCAAAGATGACAAGAAATGGGGACATGATAAATTTGAGGAAATTTCAGTGCAAGATAGGCGCTATGATGAGGTAATGATCTTTATAGTGTTTTGTGATCACACATTCCTTTTAGTTCAATCGTCATTTTTCTAAGACTCTTTTTTAATATTGTGTGTATGAAATTTAGAGGAGACCTTCTAGGGGTAATTTTCGAGGGCGCGGTAGAATTCGTGGCTCTGGTCGTGGAGGACATGCTCGAGGAAACAGGAGAGAATACAATGACAGAGAATATAACTACAGAGAATATAATAACAGAGAATATAATGAAGGTAGCAATCAAAATCAGGTGCCTAAGGTTGTTGTGAAAGGAAGAGGGCCTCGAAGATATGAACCTACTTTCAGAAGGAATGGTCCAGCTCCCCAGGTGCAAAATAAACAGTAAGTACACGATGCATTTTGTAGAATTTTCTGTTGACATGATCACTATCATGTTGAGGATTTCTGATATGTTTTTTTTTTGTTCTCTTAGATCTAGGAAATCTCAGGAGAAAACTTCACGAGTTAGTTTAGAGAGAAACTCCATACCATCGTCCAATGCAGAATCTGACCCTGTGCCTGCTAAGAAAACTTCACATGTTTCTTCAAATTTGAACTATGCATCCCCTCCATTTTACCCCTCGGGCTCTTCTAACAAAGAAATTAATCTGCCACAAAAACGGGATGTACAAATTGGCAGCACCAGCAGGAATATTCACCCTGTTATGGATGAAGGTTTTCCGGTTCAACAAAACAATACAATTCATCGGGGAAAGAATGTTGTTGATTCCATCAGCATGGACAAGCTGTATATTGACCAGTCTGTCGGCCCATCTGTTGGAAAGCCTTTGAACAATGTTCATTTGGCACCGCCTGGATCTTCTGGTGTCCATGTTTCTCATTCTCCTTTTCCCAGGCCTGCTGGGCCTGGGAGAGGTGCACCAATCCCATTACAGATGAATTACCCACCTGTTCCCTCACATACTCAAGTAAATAAAGTTTCTCCAACACAACTGCAGACTATTCAGAGAAGTTCTGCACCAGGGCGGACTTTAACATCTGTGCAAGCTACTGCCCCACAGATGGGCCATCGACCTGGTAGTGGATCTCAGTCTTCATCTCCTCCAAAAAGATCTGCATCAATTAATTCACTTGATTCTGGAGAAACAGATGCGGCCTCAGAATCAGGTAAAGCCAAAGGTGCATTGGTGGGGAAGGAAAAGGGAGCTCCCCAGGGTCCTGGAAGGGGACCTTTTGTTTATGGTGGGGCACAGGTAATGGGTGCTGCTGGAAATATGGGCATCAGTCAAGGAGATCCGAACTTCCCCACCTTCTTACCAGGTTTGTAGCTAAACTGCAAAAGTTAAGGAAATTTTGGATCCTGTCTACTTGGTGCAAGTTCTGTTGTTCAAATGCAATTTTCTTCTGATATTGTGATTGAATGATTCTAAATTTTATCATTGTTGTCCTGCGAAAATCATGTAATATTATTTGATGTTAACTTGTTAATACGAATACTTTGTTTGATCTTGAAGTGAGAATGATAAGTAATATTAGGGTTATTTACTGTTCCAAACTCTAAGATTGTATTTAAAAGCAGCCAATCATAAAGATGTGATCTAGAGTCTGGTGTAAAAGTGAGTGGCGAAGCTTGTGATTTAAGTTAAACTGTTCTGTTTTTAATGATTTATATCTAAAAGCATATACTGGTTTTTAATTCAGAATTAGATGTTTTTTACATAGTTATTCTTGTTCAACAGAGTTTGATGTTGTACCTTTAATCAGTGTTCTATTTTTGTTTTTTCACTTAGATCGTTAGTATTACTAGTCTGTCAAACAAATGCATTATGGAAGATTATATTTTAACTTAATGAAGACGTGGATAATAGTTTTTGGGTTTGCATAATATACTCTGGGTTAGGTCTAGGGTCCTGAATTTTCTCTTTCAAAATACAGAGGTATGTGAGATAGGGTATTGCAGGACTCAACTCTAAACAATTTACTGTCATCTTTAGCCCTACGGTTCTGATTTATATTAATATCGTCTTGGGTTCTTTGTGTTTGTAGTTCTTGTAGAACAAGACTGATAAGTTATTTTATTCCTTTAAGCTTGCAATTGATTTTTTCTATTTTTAATTTGGTTGGATGCAGTCATGCAATTTGGGGGCCAGCATCCTGGTGGTATGGGAGTTCCTGCTGTTGGCATGGCATTCCCTGGATATGTTGCTAATCCTCAGCTTGGTTTGGGAAAATCAGAAATGACATGGTACAGATATATCTTATGAGTTATTCTTTTATTTATAATAGAACAATCTTAAATTCCTTATATTTTCCTCACTCCAAACTTAGTAATTACCTCGTCTGTATTTAGGCTACCGGTCTTGGCTGGTGCTGCAGGAGCCTTAGGAGCTCAATACTGTTCACCATACCTTGCTGTTGACGGTGCTTACGGTCGACAACCGGGACAGACCTCTGCAATTGATAATTCAAGGTTTGTCCAGTTTTATAGTATTAAATATATGATTTATTACCATTTTATTTGCGATATGCAGTAGCTTATTGCTAGATTATTGATTTCTTCTTTTTCTTTTTGCGACGAACCTTTGCAGCAAGGAAAATTTGAATAAAGCTAATAATGAATTGAAGCCACCACAAAAAACTGGTAAAATATATTTCACTCCCTTTGATAGTTTCACCTTTGGTTACATCAATTGTGATTTGTCTTTTATTTGTCTGTAGAGCTGGTAAATGACGAGTATGGACAACGACAGAATAAACCTCGCAGGCAAGTTGGCGTGCAAAATCATCTTTGTTGCTACCGTCATGATTGCATATTTCTCAAATCATTTCAATTAATGTTGGTTATGCTATCTATGCAGATATTCGGAGATGAATTTTGGTCAGTGAGGTTTTATATAGGATGCAGCTTATTTGAAATAAGCAGATAAAGGTTTGTTTTTTCCAAACTAATAACTAGTTTTATGTTTGCAGCATTGTTGCATTTTCTGATATTTGGTAATTTTGTTATGCAGGGCTTACTCTAGGCCCTTTGTTCTCCAGCTTTTGATCTGGAGCACTTTGGGCTGCAATAAATTTCCAGACTTTCTAGGTAGCTACTGAACTACTTTTAATCTTGAGAATACTTAGAAGTCATGACCTTTTAACAAAATGTTACAGTGATTTTGCCCTTTCTTCCCCCCCTTTTAACAAAATGACCTTTCAAAACTAACATGTCTTATTTTTTCCCCCTTTCTTTCCCTTCCATAATTTCGCCCTTGCAGTTATATGACACCTGCTCATGCTGTTCCACATTCCTGAAGTTATTGCAGTTTGACGGGTGGTAGTTGCTTGTTTAATTGTGCGGTAAGAATAATTATGAAATAGAGGCTAATACCATTTAACTTGTTTTTTTTTTTCCAACACACCCACCTATTGGTTGAAATTCAATTGAGTCTCTATTTCGAGTGGGATCCATATGAATTTCAACCGGTAAAATAGTGTCAAAACAAGTGTTACATGGTGTGCTGCTAGCATTTCTCGAATAGATATCTGTTACTTAGTACCCTAATGGATTGGTCTTTTGAAATAACACAATTTATTGTGCTTCTTTTCAGGTTTTTCTTGCTTGTTTGGTTTTCTAATGAAGCTTGTGAGAAACTAGTCAGGCTATTCGTGAACTAAAAATATCATAATGATTGTGAAGCAGCTGATTGCATCATGGAGATGCAAAATTTTCTCATGTAAATGGTTACCTTTGTTCCATCTGGTTACCTTTGTTCTATCTGGTTTGACCTTGTGCTTTGGTTATAAGCTTACCTCTACAGTGACTAAAGCTTTTATGACAATTTTAATCAATGCATCGTTTTTCCTTTTCAATTTCCATTATTTTTATATGAATTGTTATGTTTTCAAAATTTTCACCTTTATTGTTGGGTATTTTGAAGTATTAAGTTTTTATTGTAGTCAAACTCATCTTTGAAAAACTTATGTGGGTTTTGAGTTATTTTCAATACGCTCCCTAATATTTCAATATTGTAGAATTCGATACGTGAAAATAAATTGCGGGTGATCCTTAATCGATAGTTTGACATCATGTTGTGAAGCACAATAAACAGAAAAATTGATTATATTATTGGAAGAATGAGGAAGATATGAATTCATCATAGGACTTTTTCTTTTAAAAATCCTAAAATTATAGGATAAGATGCTATGCTGCTACTAGACTCGATCCGAGATCATAATTGGAGGCAATAAAAAAAGACAAATTTCTTCGTAAGAGCAGCATGTCTACCAATTTCACCATAGATTACTCGAAATCATAATAACCAATTCTTTAGTCAATTGATTGCACTATAGAGTGTTCATAAGGTAAATCAACATAACTAGCTAGCAACTTCCGTAAAAAAAAACTTACTAGCAACTAATCACAACTAATTTGTAACTACCTTATTTGCAATTAATATATGATGCACACGTTTTTTTATAAATAAATTTAATCATTAAATACACTTATATTTGTAACTACCTTGTGTTGTGTTGCTCTGTCATATACGTAGTGTTTAACATATCAAACGCACCCTTATTGTTTTCAAATTATATCATCGTATTACTAAATTGAAATCAAGCAAAAAAATAACTAGATGATCTCAGTTATAGAACACTAAGGAGAAGCAATGAATGTCATGTTTTGTACCAATATACTCCTACGTGGCATCTATGATGGTACATTTCAACAAGTACGAAAGTCGTTGAGAAAGAACAAGAACTAAAAGGGTTTGATTTTCATCTTAAAAATCGTCAAGATTTGGTTGTCAAAAAAAGTTCTTTGTTTGTTGATAATAAAAAAGTTGGCGTGAATAATCTCGTGGATGCTGTATTGGCCAAGATAAGAGAAAATGGTAATATTAGTTCAAAGAAAAGGAAGAGTAGAAGGTCTTTGAGAAGTAAGGTACATGGTAAGCATAGAAGAAAATTGATGACAGGAAAATGTTGTTGTATTATATTTGATATGAGGAATGAAAAGGTAAATTATTTTAGTAAGTAGAAATACGTGAATTGATTCTCTCATGTGTTACAAATCTTACCATTGAATAGAAAAATGTGAAATAAGTTTTAATACTAAAATTGGGAATAAAACAATCAATGATTCTACTTAAAAAAATACAATCAATGATAAGATTGATAACACATGAGAAACATTGAGAGAGAAAACTTGAGAAAATCAATTCATGAAAAATATATAAAATAGTTATGGTTGTACACTTTTTTATAGAAGTTATTTATGTTTATAAAATAGGTATGATGTACAATTTTTTATGGAAGTTATTTATGTTTATAAAATAATCATGAATTTGAGCAATTTTTGGATGGACACAAAGATTTGGAGACTCCATTTGGTCACACATGCATAAAAAAATAACAATCACATAATCATTAATTTTCAAATAATTATAGCATGTGTATTTTTTTGTGTATGTGACCAAATAAAGTGTCCAAACTCTTGTGTCCATCCAAGAATTATTATATGAATGTATACTTTATTTTATGAAAGTTATATATGAAGATAGTCAACTCATATATATCTATTAATTTAACATCATAAATTTAATGGGACTCTGATCCCAATGATACCACTCTATGTGCATGTGGCTAGTCAAATGAGTTGAGGATGAGCCACTAGGGGTGTGGATGTGGTGTTGTTTGTGATGGCAGATTGGCAGGTAATTAGGAGTGCTAAGCAGTATCTGACTATTTCTCTCTTTATCCTTTTTTAACACGTATAATTTCCCCTTCTATTTTCTTGTTGCCTCATTTTTATATGCACCCAATCACCCACAAAGCATCCAGCATAGGAGAAACAATGTCAGAGCCAAAAACATGAAAGGAACAGTGTACGGATGCACCTATATCCAACATGAAAGGAACAGTGTCTTTATCATTAAAAGAAAAATCATCATTTAATTAAATATTTAATTAGCATTTATAGAAATTGTCTTATTTCTTTACCAATATATATACCTCTAATCACATTACTTTTTAATAAATACTAACTTTACTATAAACATTAACTAATTTTCTCGTTAAAACTAATAAAAGCAATACCAATCACCAACACATTAAATACCAAAACAAACTTTTATTTGTAGATTGATTGGTGTAATTTTTTTGGAGATGTTGGATGAAAAGAATTAAATGTTTATTAAAGTACATATAGTAAATTTGTTTTTTTTAGAAAAGTAAATTTTTTAATTTGTAATATATTTTTTTACTAAAATTTATATTATTGGTGTTAATTTGAGCGACTAAATTCTCAGCAAACTCTCGAATTAGGGGGTCAGGTTGAGCATTTTTGTAGTCTAAAGTAAAGTAAAGAGGTGAACCACACACCGTCCTGAAAAATAGAGGCATACATAGTCAACTTGCAAGTCATCCAAATGCAGCACCCTATCTACAGCTCATAAATTCTTGATTGGATTCTTCTCCAAACCTCTTCTTCCACAAAGAAACAAGCCGCTGCATATATAATGGCAGCTATGATGCTAGCTAGCTAGATGTTAACACTGAAAACTAATTGGAAGGGAAAATGCTTTGTTTTCACTTATTTAATGAAAAGGCCAAGTTTATAGACTTAGCACTACAACTCACTCGCTACAAAATTGGAAACTAACTCACACATCCTAAAAGTGTGCAAGAGGATAGGAGCAACACAAACATGAACAATCTAAAATCAATTAAAAACTAATGTATATTGCACACGTTTTTTTATATATAAATTTTTGTCAATCACTAAACCACATCACTAAAATTTTTGTCACACATACAAGTTGTCTAAAATACCAAAATAGTCTTTCGTCCACAAAAAATTGTATAAAACCAAAAATGATTTAATATAACAAATACAAAAGTCGTTGCGATTCCCTCCGATTCTTGAAATATTTTAACCTCTCTTTTGCTCACCTAAAATTATAAAAAAATATTTTGGTTGACCAACCAAACTAACACGTGCACCGCTCGTGAACCTTTTTCTATCACACTCATAACACCCTTCTCTTCGATATACCACTTTTGTTTTTTTGTTAAACTCTCTTTCATGTTGAAAAATCATAGAAAACATTCACATCTTGATACATAGCGTGCAAAAGGGTCCATTATAAATGCAAAAAGATAGCATCAAGAATTATAACATAGCTTTTCTTTACAATCATTCTATTGATTCTATCTCAAAAAGGAAAAAAAGAATTTATGAATGTGACACATAGTTAAAGAAAAATTCAAATGGAAGAATGCAACAACAATAGAGGAGAACTTCAACTTCAATCTTCATCATCAAGATCACTTCCACAACAACATTCACCTTCATTTCGAAGAAGAGAAAGCAAAGGTAGTAGCAATGCACCGTTTTCTTGGATTGGAAGTAACCGGTTAGTTTTGTGTTTGATTTTGGTTACTCTTTGGGCTTATCTTGGTTTTTTTGTTCAATCTAAGTGGGATCATTATGAGAAAGAACAAGAACTAAAAGGGTTTGATTTTCATCTTAAAAATCATCAAGATTTGGTTGTCAAAAAAATTTCTTTATTTGTTGATAATGAAAAAGTTGGTGTGAATAATCTCGTCGATGTTGTATTGGCCAAGAAAAGAGAAAATGGTAATATTAGTTCAAAGAAAAGGAAGAGTAGAAGGTCTTTGAGAAGTAAGGTACATGGTAAGCATAAAAGAAAATTGAAAGTTGAGGGAAATTTCGGTAATATAGAGGAAAAGGAGTTAGAAATTCCACTTGTTGGTCCATTTGGTTCAATGGAGGACAAAATCTTGAAATTGAGTACTAATGAGAAGGGTTGTGGAAAATGTGACAAGAAAAGTGAATTTGCAAAACTTGTTATGTCAAAGAGTTTTGTGGTGATATTTCATGAACTTTCTATGACTGGAGCACCACTTTCAATGATGGAGTTGGCAACTGAATTGATGAGCTGTGGAGCAAATGTTTCAGCTGTTGTTCTTAGCAGGAAAGGTGGTTTAATGCAAGAGCTTGTTAGGAGACAAATTAAGGTGATTGATGATAAAGTGGATCATAGCTTCAAAACTTCAATGAATGCTGATCTTGTCATTGCTGGATCAGCTGTTTGTGCTTCATGGATTGGTATGAAGAAATTTGTAAATTTCCTTGTTTGTTTTTTTTTTTTGGTGCTGGAATGTTTTTTTTGGTGATTTCATTGTTTGTTATTTATTTAATTAATTTTCTGGTAGATGATTTTTAAAATCAAGCACTAACAACTGACATAGGCAGAATTAACATTAGTTTCTAGTTTTTGAGCAAGTGGATATGTTAGTTAGTTAACACTCTTTAAAAATGTTATAGCTTCAACAGAGAGATTAAAAACTTGAAATAGTACAATTTTGTGGCATGTAAGCATGTGCAATGTCAAAGGCTTAATTTGATAACATGATACTAATTCTTAAATTATTAGGACTTTACTGCTTTTCATGTTGAGTTTAATTTTGATACACTGTCAGTGTAAAATTCAACCACTTATGTGTCACTTTAGAAGTAGTTATGTTTATAGTCAAATGTTTTAATGTTTCGATGATTATGATTGGTTGACCGTGTAAAGAATTTTTACATTGAAATTGAATATGAATTAAATCCTATGATGTTATACAATGTTTTTAAACTCAATAAATCAAAATACTGCATTCATATAACCATAAACTCGTCTAATCATTCATGTCATTCAGAGTTGATAAAATAAGTGGTTAAGATTATAAAAATGGTCATGAGTAAGGTGGTTATAAACAGTATGAAAATCCCTGAGTATGTATAAATAAGTACTTTTCTACGAAAGTTCTTAATATATTAACATTTTCTTGTATGTTCACAGAACAATACATTGAATACTTTCCTGCTTCTGCAAATCAAGTTCTTTGGTGGATTATGGAAAACCGAAGAGAGTACTTTGATCGTTCAAAGGACGTCTTGAACAAAGTAAAGATGTTGATTTTTCTTTCCGAATTGCAATCTAAGAAATGGCAAAAATGGTGTGAAGAAGAAAGCATAAAGCTTAGATTCCAGCCTGCACATGTTCCATTGTCTGTTAATGATGAACTTGCTTTCGCAGCTGGACTTCATTCCTCAAGCGATGCCCAGAAAATCGATGAAAAGAGGAAGTTATTGCGTGCATCGGTCCGAAGAGAATTAGGTTTGAATGATAATGACATGCTTGTGATATCTCTAAGTAGCATCAATCCTGGAAAGGGTCAGTTATTGTTTCTTGAATCAGCAAAGTCAGTATTAGAAAAAGAATCATTTCAAGATGATAACAAAATGCAAAATTCATCAAAAGTTGAAGATATTTATACTTTGGCTAGAAGACATCATCTTAGAAAATTGTTGCCAATTATAAAGGATAGCAATATCTCAAGCAATACTATAAGCAGGTAACATGAATCTAATAATAATTTACATGGTTGTTTGGTCACTAAATACTCGAATTAGTCTTTGAAATCGTGGAACTATGTATTTCAATCTAGTCCCTCACATTTCAAAATGATCCCTAAAATTGCAAAATTTTAATCAAATTCGTCCCTTCCTCGGTTTGTATTTGTTGGGTTAGAATGACATTAAGTTGATCATTTTGTAATCAAATAGTGTCAGAGATGAATAATAAATTCGGACTGACGGCTTAATATTTTGCAATTTCAATGATCATTTTGGAATATTGATAATGTGAGGGATTAGATTGATACAATCATACAATTTCAAAGACCATCTTCGTTATTTACTTTTTTTTTATTGAAAATTTAATTATTGCACTATTGATGTATGTATACTTTTTATGTTCAAAGTAACAGAAAGGGAGAGTTGTTGTCCAAAAACAATGGAAAAATGAAACAATCTCTGAAAATTCTCATTGGTTCTGTTGGATCTAAGAGTAACAAGGTGGAATATGTTAAAAGCCTTCTAAGTTTTTTGTCACAACATTCAAATTTGTCAAAGTCTGTTTTGTGGACTCCAGCCACAACACATGTTGCCTCACTTTACTCTGCTGCTGATGTTTATGTTATAAACTCTCAGGTAAATCTTGATTCAATCTGTTTTGTATAAGCATTTTCAAACACTTATACAAGTACCTATAATAACAAGTACTTGTATAAGTGTTTGAAAACCCTTATAAAATACACTCTTTCATTTCTTTTTCTTGTTGATTTTCTGGGAAATTAATAAGTGAGCTTGCCAATGAAACACAAGAGTATATTTGAAATTTGATTATTAATCCAAAGTTATTTTTTAGTTTGTGCAAAATAATTTTAGAATCCATGTATATAAGAAGAGAGGGAGTAACACATATATAAGCTCTTGTATGATAAATGCTTGTTGATGACAAAATTAGACTATTTAGTTACTCAAAAGCCCTCCAAGTAGTTCAATATAAGCTCTTTTTTTAGCTTCTTTATATGTGCTAATTTGCAAAATGATGAACAGGGATTGGGAGAAACCTTTGGACGTGTGACAATAGAAGCAATGGCATTTGGTTTACCGGTATGTTTGTAGTTTCATTTGTTGAAACATTGTTACATTTTTTTAGTCCAAACTTGACTTTGCTTATTCATTAGTCTTATTGAATGGTAAAAATGAATATTGACATTTCTATTCAATTTAAACTTCTGGAATAGGTGCTAGGAACAGATGCTGGGGGAACAAAGGAAATTGTGGAGCATAATGTGTCTGGTCTTCTTCATCCTATTCGACGTAAAGGGAATCATGTCCTTTCTCAAAATCTTCAGTTTTTACTTGAAAACCGATTGGCAAGAGAGCAAATGGGAATGAATGGAAGAAAAAAGGTGCAAAGGATGTATTTGAAGGAGCACATGTATTGTAAATTTGTAGAAGTTCTTGTTAGGTGCATGAGAAGTAAATAAATAAATAATTAATTGCTTCTCACTTGTAATTAATTACTCTTTTTGATGAAAAGGGAAAATATTTTTTTTTTATATGAATGGAAATGGAACTTGAGAACACTATAGGTTTATCCCATTTAGAATCACACAATTCTTTGAATCTCTTTATGTTGAAAATGTTTTTCCCAATTTATTAATGTTTTTTTCATTTATCAAAAAATTATTGTTAGACATTAGATAGCATGTGTGTAGCTCACATGTAGTAAGTGTTTGTAACAAAAGTCTAAGATAATAGTAGAGGGGTCAATATATGGGGACAGATCTATAAGGGGGGATTATTCATTTGCTTGTTTATAAAAGCATGTGATAGTTCATTGATTCATACACTTCAAAAAAAGGCCAATGCTAGAATTCCAATTTTTCTGTTCTTGTTTTTGCAGTAGTATTGTAGTAATATATGTAGGTCTTATGTTGCAGTTGCACTTGGTAATTAGGTTGAATCTAGAATTCCAATTTTGATTGGTGATAGACCGATAGTTATACTGACTGAAACACTTTGGCTATGAAAATGGATTAGGCACTTCATATGGATGAACCATCGTACACTATTGAAGACTAGGTGGTGCTAAAGAAGAAAATGCTAAGGGTGGCCCTGAGCATCAACGGGAGGGGCGATCATCCAGGACATCATTTTTTTAGGGGCACCAAATTATTATTTTTACTTAGTAGTTAGTACTATATAATATATTTCCTTTTAATTCGCTTTCATTAATTCTATTTTTAATGAATGAATCTTTTACAACAAAAAATGCAAGAAAAAAATCATTTGAATAATTAAAATGGCATAACCTTATTGATTCGTCTAGTGCACCAAAAATCTTAATGCGACCCTGGTCTCATGTAAGTAAAATATAAAAGGAGACTTCTTTCGATTTCTACAAGGTGCTTATATGAAGCATTTTGTTAGCTCACACTGCTTATACTTAGTATTTTATTCTTAAGCACTACCCTCTACGGAAATGAACGAATGATTCATCCACACAAATCGAGAAGTCCAATTGCATATCTAAGCGATTGTGTTCTTTTTTTTTACAAGAACAAAATCATAATATTTCATTCATCAAAGTGATAAAGATACAAGATGGTATGTAATCAAATACATGGTAACTAACATACAATTTTGACGCCCTTGCTAAAGAGTAAGCAACAAAATTTGCTTGTCGTCTAACAAAACTTATCTTAAAGTTTGGATAGTTGGAAAGAAGCATCCTACAATCAAACATAATGTTGCCAAACTCGGATTGGTTTGTAGATTTATCCAATATGGCATCTACCACTAGCTTACAATCTAGCTCAATAGACACATTTGACATTCCCATATCTCCAAGCCAAATAATAGCTTCCTTGAGTCCACAAGCTTGTGCTTCATTCAGAAGAGGCACGCCATAAAATCTTGTTGTTTTTGCTTTCATAAAATGACCTTTAGAATCTTCAAGACACATGCCAACACCAAAACAATTATGTTCTTTAAAAAGTGCAGCATCAACATTACATTTTACCTCTTCTTTCATTGGTGGTAGCCATCGAATTTGGGTGTTGATGTTGTTATCCGCCGGTGTAGTTTGATGCCACCTTGTTGCATGCCATTAGATCATACAGTCACGTGCAAGCTGGACAGAAATGTGAGTGTTCTTCTCGACATTGTCCCATATCTTCTCATTTCCCCGTTTCCAAATGCACCACAACATCATAGCAAAATCAATTGTTTTGTGCGGCTGCAAATTTGACAAAGCAGCATGAGAAATTAAAGGTCTAGTATGTGACCATAATCCTGTTGTATCCCAAACTTCCTTCGCCATCCTACACCTAAAGAACAAATGCCGTTCATTCTCATAATTATTTTCACAGAAAGAAAATGCATCCGTACATTGAACACCTTTTCCTTGAAGACGGTCTATTGTCGGAAGGCAACCTCTTACCACTCTCCACAATTTGCTCCATTCACCCGGAATCCGATACTCCTCATTGTCAATAAGTGTTTCCATTGCAAACCAATATGCTGACTTTACCGTATAAATACCTTTATTATTATATTTCCACACCCTAATATCCTCTTCACCTCGGTGTACCATGGGGATTTTCCTAATTTCCTCTTGGTCCCTAGTATTAAGCATTCCATCAATAATGTTCAAGTTCCAATTATTCTCTCCTTGCAAGATTAAATATGTTACCTTTAGATACTCAAAACTGTATGGAATAGTGTTGGTGATATAAGAATTTTCTTGGCACCTCAACCATGGATCTTTCCAAACATTCTACAGATTCTCCATTTCCTATGCGCCATCTCATTCCACCTATGACAATAACCTGTGAAGCATGGATACTACGCCAAATAAAGCTTGGGTTATGTCCTAGACGGCCCCCAAAAAATCACATCTTGGAAAATATCTAGCTTTGGAAACACGTGAAACAATAGTATCTTGGTTGGTTAAGAGCCTCCAACCTTTCTTCCCTAGCATAGCCAAATTGAAACCATAAAGATGACGAAAACTCATACTTCTATATTCCTACCTCATTGTTAGCTTATCCCAACTTAGCCAATTGATTCCTCTACTTTGCCTTCCATTTTTCCCCACCAGAAAGAATTGATCATCTGCTGAATTTCCTCTCCAAGGGTGGTTGGTAGCAAAAAAGTACTCATACAATATGTTGGAATTGACTGTGTGACCGATTTGATGAGAACTTCTCGACCTGCTTTTGAGAGATGCTTCCCTGAGCAATGTTGTATTCTCTTCCAAATTCTATCTCTTAGGTAACCAAAAATAGCCTTCTTCCTTCTTCCGACCATGGAAGGGAGACCTAAGTACTTCCCAAAGCCTATTGCTTCTGAAACCAGGAAAATATTTTTGATGTCTGATTTTGTTCTTTCTAATCAACATATTATCATCAATCACAGTTTGATATTTTTTTCCTGAAAACGTAATTTATTACGAAACTGAGGTAGATAAATGAACTTCAATTTCATGCGGTCATTGACTACACTCATTCATGCAGTCACGAAATCTGTGTTTGTTCGATCAAGATCTGACGTTCCAGATCTGACTACACTCATTCTTGATTGTCGGATCAAAATCGAAGAGTCACAAATCCCCTGAAAGCATGCAATTAGTGGGTTCGTAGTGAAACTAACATCATCCGATAACAAAATAGATAATGCAAGACAAGCTAAATTAAGCAAAATGAAGTCTCTTTAAATCCAAATTCCTAGCAACTTAGCTTAAATGGAATTGCAAGTTCCTAACTCATAGTAGAAAGCATGTATGAGATAACCATTGGAGTCTCTCACTAAGCAGTTTTACCCAAATTAGAAACGAAGGAAACGTGAACTTTCATTTTATAACAACCGAGCAGAGGAGGAGACGGAAATATCAACATATCAACATGTATATATTGTTCGTTCGAGTGAAAATCAAATTTAAAAAAAAATGATGAGAAATAAAGATAACTTGGTGTTCAATATAAGACAACACAACATCGTAAAAAATAAAAAAAAAAAAATTGTAGAATATTTTAAAAGTTTGTCTTGTTCTTTTTTCATGTCAAGTAATTGCTCTTTTGCGAATCAAATTAACCCGTAAAGAATAAAAACAAAAAGACTAATCTGGTTTAAAAAATAAGCTCAAAGTGTGAATAATATGGTCAGAAGTATCCATATTTATTCTAGTATTTATGTCAAAAAAAAACTCTAGTATTTAGAATATAAAAATGCTAACAAGTGTCTTAAGACATTGTTTAAGCAATTAAAAATTGTATTTTTTCCATAGAAAATTATCTAATTATGACTTATATACATGTTTAACTTATATTTTCAAGATAAGATATCTTTTTGTAGATTGTTTAAATAATGTCCTTAGAACACTTGTTAGCATGACCACCTTTTTTTAAAAAAAAACATGAGAGTTATCTCATTGATTGTTTTGGCTAGTCACCAATTGGGTGGAGAGATGGATTTAAGGGAATGATTTTATGTGGAATCCATTTCTAATGTGTGATAGCAACATAGATTTCATCTAATAAGAGAGTGAGTGTTTGACACAATGGTGGAAAGAGTGTGTCTATAACACTCCTCTCTTAAACAATATCATTAGAACACTTGTTAGCATTTTGAAAAAACATGGGACTTGTCTCGTTGATTGTTTTGGCTAGTCACCAACTGAGCGTAGAGATGGATTTAAGGGAATGATTTTAAGTGGCGAACAAACAAAATCAACTAACATGAAAAGGAGGGAAAAACGTGCAATTGCATAAATGCCTTGGGCGTTACCCTAATTGGAAAAAAGTGAGAAAACTAGGAAAGGTTAGTTGCTTCCTTAGGTCAATTGGAACATATCAAGAGAAGGAAGAACCAACCGACTTTCCAAATTCACAGTCTTAGGAGCAAAATCAAACTAATTTAACTAAATGTAAAACAAGATTTTTGTTCACAACTACGTGAAGGACTCATCTATTAGAATTAGAAAAAACACGAGTGTCAAATAGTTACTCTTACATCCAATGATACCACTTTTATTTATTGTTGATATTACAACTTTTAATAGAATTTAATGATGAGAGAAAATAATAGAAAACTAATGAACAAATATTATTATTAATGATATGATCAATTGAATAACAATGAATAAACTGGACTCTTTAGTAAAAAAAATGAATAAAATGGACTCTATTAATACATATAAGTCCATATAAAAGTGAGAAGAGAATAACAACTAACAATGGGTTTGTGCGATGTCATTTTATGGCTTGATCAATTGGGACTATCGAATGTGCAAATTGAGCTAGATTGTAAGTTAGTGGTAGCTAGCATAATTGATATGTCCAGTAATCAGTCAGAATTTGGTACTATTATGTCTCGATGTAGATCACTATTGTGTCATTTTCCAAACTTTAAGATAAATTTTGTCGGGAGACAAGAAAATTGTTTCGTCCATAGTCTAACAAGGGTGTCAAAGTTATATGTTCGTCATCAAATCTTTGATTTGATTCCATCTTATATTTCTTCCGATGAAATAATGTGAGTTTTTGTTGGTAAAAAAACTTAACTATTAACAAACGTATCTCTAATAATTGTACCATTAACGTCAAACTACTCTTACAAAAATGAGGCGTTGTGCTAAAAGTGTGTATTTTTATTTGATGTCGATGTAAAATTGTTTTACACCGACAATACATATAATTTAGATCCTTATTACATTGATAAAATATTTTCTAAAGATGTTTTTTTTTAAAGCTAAAGATAATTTGTTGATAATGAATTTTTTTACTATCGTAAATAATGATATTTGATGTCCCACTTACTATAACTCTTGGATGGAGAGACTGTATGTCAAAAAAAAAATTACCATATATAACTAACAGAAGTATTTTAATTTATGAAACTGACGATTTGTCAAAAAAAAAAATATGAAACGGACGATTTTAAGAAAAAGAGGTTTGTACTAGTTCAAAATCTCTATCTCTATATACATGTATTCTAAACTACATTTTATTTATATGTCACCTCACCAATGTTCCTCATTTTTAACTAATCTCTCATATATACTCCATGTGGCTCGCTCTTTTCCATTCATCTATTTACTAAAAAAATATTTACTTATATATTCATTTATATGGTTCTTTAATATGTAACTTCACATTCTTCTTGTTGGATATTTGAAGGTTGGCTACATGTTTGGTAAAATCACAATGTGCAAGCAATGCGTCTCCAGAAGCTATTTATGTCTTCAGAAGCTGTTTTGTGTCTTCAGAAGCTGGATATTGGGTTTCAGAAGCTGTTACTGTTCATCAGAAGCTGGAATGGTCTTCAGACGCTGGTACTGTTCATCAGACGCTGAACTGGTCATCAGACGCACTGTTCAGACGTTGACTTTTGTTGACCTTCAGAAGCTGCCTTCAGACGTTGACTTTTGTTGACCTTCAGAAGCTGCCTTCAGACGTTGACTTGTGTTGACCTTCAGAAGCTGAACTTCAGAAGCTGGTTTCTGCGTCTGAATTCTGTTAAATCTCTCACAGTATCTTTTGATGATTTGTTTGAAGATTTATTGAGGCTGCTGTTTCTAGAAGGCTGATTATTTTGCGTGAAGATCTTTGTTGAAGATTGGTTTCTTTTATTGATGAATATATTTTCAAAGGAATCTTTGCAAAATATAATTCAGAAATATATGTGCTTCTATTTGTTTCTAAAAAATAATTTTGGGAGTATATCTTTGAAGATTGTGTTCAGAATTATGTTGCTGCTGAAGACTATTTAAAGAGGACATTGTTATTGGAGAATTTACGTATCAAAAACCAAAAATTAGAGTTTTTGAGTTTTTGAGTCTGTTAAGCTTAAGTGCTTTGTTTTGTGTACGACTCATTGTTAGAGTTGGTTGTTTGTCATTGTTTTGAAATCACTTAAAGCTTTTAAGCACAAGTGAATGTTTTTCTGTTTTTGAAGAGTATCTTCAATTTGTTGTTTTTGTTGAGTCTGATAATCACTGGGTTGTGATTACTTGATTGGGAAGTAAGTGGGTTCTTATATCTAGGAGTTCCTAGGTAGAAGTCTATACAGGTAGTGATTAAGTGATAAGGCTGGAAAAACAGGGGTTGTGACTTGAGTCTTAGAATTAATACTACTTAGTGAATTTCCTTCCTGGATTGGTATCCTCCAGATGTAGGTGAAGTGTGCACCGAACTGGGTTAACAAATAACTGTGTTCTTTACTTTCTGCTCTTTATACCTCTGCTTCTGAACTGCTATTTTAATACTATGTTTTACGAGTTCAGAACCAGTATCTGCCAGAATTTCACTTCTTTATTGACTTCTTTTCTATGTAACTGTCAATCAATTTATGTAACTCCTTCAACTACTCAAGATTTTTTATTAGTGCCTAAAAATTGGAAAAGTGTAGTGTATAATTTTTCATATTCACTATATGAGTTACATAACCTCCTCTATATAAATTTAATATCTAATGGTACTAACTCCTAAAAAAAATATTAATAAAAATTATCTGTAAAAAAAAGTACCATACATACCATATAATCAAATAACCACACATTTTCAACTATATTTTTAACTATTATTATTGTTGTTGTTGTTGTTGTTGTTGTTGTTGTTGTTGTTGTTGTTATATTCCCTTAATAACTAGCCATCACTCACTCTTTCATTTTCTCAATTAGTGGTAACCCTTAATTACCAACCACTTACTCTTTCATTTTCCCTCAATTAGTAACGTTTATTTATACTTCTTTAACATTTTATTTATTCTTTTCCTTCCATTTCTTCTTATTCGGTTTTTTTTTAACAACTTCCATAGTTTATTCGTTGTTTCAAAGTTACATAATTGTTTAATTTTATCAACAAAGAGGCTTTTTCTATTTATCTTAAGGATGAGAAGGAAAATGATGATCACATATCAAAGCATAAGGTGAATCTATGTTACAAATTTTTCGAGATTGAGATTCAGATGCAGTGGATCCATTGGTTTTGGATTTGAAAAATGCTATTTCCAACGAATTCAAAACCCACAAAAGCATCCCGAATGTGTATTCCATCCCATCTTTATTTTGACTTCTGCCTTTTTTCCACCAACAAACTGTAAATATAGCTAAACTCTTATTTGTGATTGACTAAATTCTCTTTTGTGGTCCTTTCGCTATGATTTTCTTCGCTGGATATAGCAAAGCTCTTCTGATTTTTATGTCAATCATTTCCTCCGATTTTGTAATATGGTAAATGTTATTTATGTCATTAAATTTTTGTGGAATCACTCCACTAGAATCTTATCTATATTTTGTCGTTCTATCATTACTTTTGTTTTTATTCATGGTTTGTAGTATATATATATTCTATATTATTTTGTTGCTCCTTACTCGATATTATAAAGTTTGTATTGTCTTTATGTCTATATTTTTCCTTTAGTCTTTTTGGTCTATAGCCTCATAATTATGCAGTAGAAATAACACATGCTCAGGAGCTAGATATCAACAAACATGTATGTGAGGGATTTTCTACAATACGGTGTGTATTTTATGTATTTAAATGTATAAACTTATGAGAATGATTATTTATTTTAGATCAACTCTAAAATAGTCACCCACTATCTCTTCCTCAAGAACAAACTCATCTTTAAACTACTTTTTTTCTTCCTCAAAGAAAGGAACCGAATATGGAAGGAAAAGAATCTCTCTCTCTCTCTATCTCTCTCTCTCTCTCTCTCTCTCTCTCTCTCTCTCTCTATATATATATATATATATATATATATATATATATATATATATATATATTCTAAGGTGCGCTTTGTTGATGTGTCACCTCAACAAAGCCCCCCCTTTCTAATTAATCTCTCATACTTATGTCATATGACTCTTTTTTTTTTTCATTTTTGACTTCTTTATTACATAACTTCCAATTAATTTGTGCGACTTCTTCCACTACTTATTTTTTTATTTATAACCTACAAATTGAAACAAATTATTATGTAACTTCCAATTAATTTTTGTAGCTTTTTCCACTACTCATTGTTTTCATTTATATCCTACAAATTGAACAAATTTAGTGCTTAATTTTTCACATTCCTTTTCACCCTTTATAACCACACTTACCCCACATTCATTTTCTACTCTTTTATGCACATTTTGGCAGTTATACTACAACTTAGAGTGTTTCCTCCATGGTACTATTGCTACTACCATATTCAATTGAACTAAAATTTCCACCTTTTTAACTAATTTTCTTAAGCATCCATGACGCTCCTCCTTTTTCTCTTTTGTACGTATTATTATATAGATTCGTCATTCATTCATAAGCTCTTACTGCCTATAAATTTATGTAACTCCTTTTACCGTATTCATATTCATTTTTAAGGCTCCTTTTACTACTCAAGTTTTTTTTGTATTGGCCACTCACGTTAAAAGTCATGATTATTATCATTAGACTAAGAAACCACTATATTATTAACTATTTTAATTGCATGCTTTCAATCTTATTGCCAATTTTTTTTATTAAGTTGTTATGGCCAATTTGAATTATATGACTCTAAGAATTCAAACTCAATACATATGAAGGAAATAAAAAGGAAATTAAAGTAAAATATGTTTAGTTTTGTACCAAAATAATCCTATGGTTAGGTAATGTATTTTTTTTACTTATTCTTTTTCATTTGCATTGCTTAATTTATTCTCAAGTGTTTGTTTCTAATATTTTTCTCTATGACTCTAAGAATTCCAACTCAATACACATGAAGGCCACAAAAGAAATAAATAGGAAATCAAAGTAGAATGCATTTAGATTTGTACCAAAATAATCTCATGGTCAAGTAATGTAATTTTCTACTTCTTCTGAATTGAATTGGGTGATGACAACTTATATTAGTCTTAACATAAATCGTTGCATGTCGATTTGTCATGTAATGTAATTTTCTAACTATTCCGAACTGAATTGAATGATGACAACTTATATTAGTCTAACATAAATAGTTACATGCGGATTTCTTTATTTATATATATTTGTTGAGGCAAAATCCTTAATTAATTTTAAAGATAACAAACTGTAGTGATTAAAGAATTAATGGACTTTGATTAGTTTCTTGGTATTTAATTTGTGTTCTTGAGTGTTTAATTAAGACAGGAACAAAATATGAATCATACCAAGATACAAGGAATCAAAGAACATTAAGACTTAAAAACTCAGTCAGAGTTCAGAAGGTTGAACAGATTTCAGAAGGTTGGACATAGTTCAGAAGATTGTTCTTATGGTTATCAAGAACAAGCCTAGAAATTCATGAACATTGAAGGCCCACGTGACATAAATGAGATGCCCAGAAAAGCACAAGAACTTGGATCAATCAAGGAATAAATACATCTATTTGGATTAAAGACAAAAAGCACATTCATTGTTCATTGAAGACATATGAACAAATGAAGTACAAAACATTAGGAATATTCCTCTTTGAATATCATCCTAGATGGTGTACATATTGCACTTCATTAATGTTTTACTATTAGGATTTGATTACATCAAATGGAAGTCTTACAAATCATCCTAAGTAAAACAAATGAACATTTTGAAGTTCAGAAAGTTCAATACAGCACATGCTTTAAATCTAACGGCACAGTAAAGTGGATGAAAAGCAAAAGCAAAAGCAAGCAAGCTATCTCAAAGTCAGATTCAATGAGAATTCGACACATAAGGGAGTTGGTACTGTACAAGATCAGCAAAATCCCCTAAAGCATGGGCATGAAGTGACAAGTCCACTTGACTCTCTCCTGCACGCATTCCAACACAGATCTGCAAAGACTTTTGGCTCAGAAACATTCTAAAGTATGCACACATAACAAAAGCACATCAACAACCCAGATCTACATATGACATTCATAGAATTTACCCAAAAATTCATCTGGCATTCATCCATATGAACCCAGGAACATTATGAAGTTCAAAAATGATGAATGTATGAACATTCTAAAGTATTCTGATGAACCCATAAACATTCTGAAGTACAGAATGTTGATCAAGAATCTCAAGCAAAAGTTGTTAAGTCACAGGACACGTGGCATAAGACCATTTGACACGTCTTAACAACTACAAGGGGTCAAGAAACTCTATAAAAGGAGCTGTAGGCATACTTTGAAAATACACAGCTTAAAAGCACAATTAAACATCTTATTAAAAGAGTTTAAAGCTTCATAGCAAAATTGATTTCACAAATCAACTCTAAAGATTATTAAAATCCCCAAGAGTGTGAATCAATTCTCTCTTATCTTTTCAAAGATAATTTTCTTCTTCTCTTCTTATCTTCTTCCTCTTGACCTCATTCTTTCAAACATTCAATCAATTGTTAAGAGCAAATCTCATCTAGTTTTAAGGGTATTAAAGTCTAGGTTGAGTAACAAAGTGTAAGGTCTGGTGTGACTTAACACAGAAAGTTGAGAGCCTGCTGAGGCTTAGAGAATACATGTTGTAATTGTTCCAAGGGAACATGATTGTACGGTGCAGAAGTTGAGAGGTTATCTCAAGCATCATAGTGGAAACTCTCACAAGATTGTGAGGAATGGACTAACCCACATTGGGTGAACCACTATAAATTGTGTCTTTCTTCTCTATCTCTATACTCTTTATCTACTACATACACATTATACACACATTATTTAACTTCAATATTCCATTCTGCACTAACACTTCAGAACGTTCTAAAGTCTGTTCTAACTTTGTTCTTTCAAGTATCAACTTGAGAAGTAATTTTTAAGTAAAAGATTAAAATTTAAAAAGGGTCACAATTCAAACCCCCTCTTTCTTGTGACTATTATATCTACTTCAATATTGTGCTTTCTGTAAGAGGAATCACATGTTGTATTTTTTAAAATTGGCAAAGGTGTATTAAAAGAACTCAAATTCAAGCACAAGATGTACCCGAATAATAGTGATGACAACTTATATTAAGCTAACATAAATTTTTGCATGTTGATATATATATATATATTGCGACTTCTACAAGGGACATCACATGTTGTTTTTTTAATCAGCAAATATATTTTAAAAGAACTCAAATCCAAATACAAGATGTACCCGAATAAGAGGTGAAGAGATACAAAAATGATACTCTAGCAGGAAAAGCTTTAACAGCAACCAAAACAAAAAGCCATATAGCCAAAATAAGAAAGCTACTAAACAACAAAAATAGGGAGCTGGTATGGCGACAAAAAAAGAACCTAGCGGAATTAAATGGTATGTTATTTTGAAGTTTTTCCTTGAGTCTTTCTTTTTATTGTTTATCAGATGATTGAGAACATATTGACGTTTTTTTTACATTCCTAATTTTAATTATATGACATAGGTAATTGAACAGTTATAGTTTTTATTTTTAGAATTTTCAGGTGTGAATCGCATATTCTATCGTAAAAAAGAAAGATGTTGAACCACATTTGCTTATAAGTTAAGTTTTTGAATCACAAAGCCAGTCATATGCGTAGTTCAAATAATCTGAGAGAAAGAAGGGAAAAATTTGTGAAACTTTTTGCAAGCTTCCTTTTTTTCTCTATTGATGTTATAGTGTAACAAATTTGTGAAACTAATGTTTTAGTTTGTCACAAGTGAATCTAAACTTATTTCGCGAGACCGGTCTTAATTTTTTTTTCTTCAAGGGAGACTGGTCCTAATATATGTGACTATCTTTTGTGTTTGGTCATATATGTATTGGTAAAATATTTATGAAGCAACTATTAATTCAAAACTCAAATTTTGATTAAAGCTCAAATTATGATAATCTATCTATGATTTTTTTTTTTATACTTTAAGATAAAATTTATAAAATGAAATTTATCTTAAAGTGTAGTTCAATTTATGCACCCTGAAAAAACGAACTTATATTTAAATTGTATATGCACAAAAAACATTCAAATTACTTGATGACCATGGCTTTAATTAAAGAATCATAGGTTGAGAAAAAATGCTTGAAAACTATTTCAATAATCCTTTAACTTATCTATAAAAGTATTTATATATTGTTAAATATTAAGTCAAAATCTCAATTGGTATAATTTAATAAATTTCATATTTAACTTTTGTAGTTAGATTTATTTCATCACAACGATGATGGTATTCGATGTCAATAAATGTGTCCAAATAACTTTTTTGTATCTTTTTTCAAAATGATAGTCAATTCAAAATAATTGTTTATTTTTTAAAAAGACAGATAAGGAAAACATATTATTAATGACAATGACTCTGATGATTATTTTACAACTATCTCCGATGCGATTTGAACCACGTCCCTTAAACTTACAAAATCAAGCTACAACCACTAATCTAACACTTCTTACAAATAATAGTGTTTTTTTGTACAAAAAGTAATAGTGTATTTCTAATGATGTACCTAATTAATAGAATAAAATTTTGGACCTCAATGCATGACTTTTTCTGAGTAAAATAAATGTGTGACTCTCAAAATATCTACTACTACTATAGGAAAGTTAATAACCATCAAATTCTCTTAATTATCCTTGATTAGACTCATAATCTCACAAATTTCATGGGCTTAATGGTAAATTTTCAACTTACTCATCATTAAAAGGTTTCTTAATTATTACTATTCATTTTTTAAATATTGGTAGTAATTAAACTTTTTTTCTACTCCCAATCTAATTAGTAGTTTTCTTCGTTTCCCAATACAAACATTTTGTCTACCAAGGTTTCTTTTGTCTCTCCACAATTAAGCACATTATCAAAAGCTTCTTTCATGCCACCCCCCTTTCTTTGAATGATCCAAATATGCAGAAAGAAGCTCAAGAAAAAAAAATGTATAAAGCTTAAAGTTTATTCCACAAATATCATCCTTCCATTGTTAATGTGGATGAATGAAGATTAGAATCTCAGTAACTTCTTTATATTTATCAGAAAAAATTCATAAAAATTATAAGTATCATTAAAATATTATTTTTATCTAGCAACTTAAGGTCAAAATGTGCAATCAATGTAAGATATTGCGAGGTTTAAACGAATGAATAAAAAAACTTAATTTTCTCACTTATCATCAAATAAATTTATTAAGTATATTTATTTAAAAAATTTGTTAAGAAAATATTAAAATATATAAATTTTTGTCACTGATAAATTAATTAAAAAATAGACAAATAATTGTCACTGATATATTAAAAAAGCAAACTTCACATAACTTAGTCTGCGTTTTTACGCAGATCGATGAATTAGTTTCTGCAATTAGGCATAAAGGAGATACTCGGTTTACATAAAAAAAAAATTATGACCATCATCCTTCCACTATCCCTTAATCTAACGGGCTCACTAATTCTGTGAGGTTAATGTTAAATTACAAATAAGTCAATAATAATCCTTTTTGTCTACTCCACATATCAACTTTATTCGTTTCCCAATAGTTCTACCAAAGCTTCTTTTACTTTCTCTAAATATTCAAATCAACCATAAGTTATTCGATGCAAATATTTAACGACTTTCTTATATATTGTATATAAAAAATTGTTTATGCAGTTATAAGCACATAAAATCTGCAACCGCCCCTCCAAAAAAATTCTACAACCGGGGCGGTGCAAGCATTGAACGATGTTTTGCATATAAAATAAAAAGTTATTTAATAGAAACACTATATTAATTTTGATATTTTGAAAGAGGTCATTAGTTTTCAAAATGTTATCATATCGGTTTTTTCATATATGTACATAAAAATTTATTTTTGCATATATAAGCAAATAAAATCCACAATTAGTGTGATTGAACTAAGATTTTGGTATATATAAGAGAAAAATATTTAATAGAAACATTAAAATAATACTGATAATTTTCATTTTATATCTTTAAACACTCAACAATATTAACAATTTAATTACTTTTTATATAATTACCGCAATGTTACGCGACACGTGCGAAAGCACGGGTTTTTACTAGTTTTAATAATGATAATTGAAGTTACAAATGTTAATAATTGTGTAATAAACAAAAGATAAAGGTAATGCTAATTGGATGTTATGAAGATTAATATAACATTTGAGAGGTGAGAATAGGAAGAATCAAATTAAAGGATGAATATACTTTATAAATAAAAATTAGTATAACCAAGTGATTGGACTCAATTTGTCAAAAAAAAAGTGATTGGACTCAAATAATTAATGAGATCCATCAAAGGATGAATCGTATGGGAGTACTCAATTTCGATTTCTAGATGAAATAATTATTGTACAAACTTTATTTACCTCTTGACAGAACGCTAAATTATTAGGTTCCCTTCCCCTAGAAACCAGAGGGTTAACACAATTTTATTTTATTTTTTATAGAATGATATTTATCCAAAAAAAATGATAGAACGACACAATAGCAAAAATATTAAAATTTAGTAGGATTTAAGAAATTATTCTAATAAGTGGATAATTATTTATATTTTAGTGATTAATGATTAAATTGTATACATTTTAATGAAGTAATCTAAGTAATTAATGACATAAAAATATCTCTTTGTTATTATCTGGAAAAAATATTTTGGTAAAAAAAATATTATACGGTTCATAAGTTGAAAATAGTGTTTCTAAAAATAGTGTTCGTACATAAAAGAAGTAAAATATATTTTATGTCATAGGAAGTTGAGATTGAACCATTGTCGTGTTAGTCTTAGTGTTGGTATAGTGGTGAAAAAAGATGTTGAACGAGAAGATAAGGTTGTTTAGGATTATATGGGAAGAGAAAGTTCTAAACATATTTTTATTTTTAAATTATGATTTGAACACATTATATCTGATTGACGTGTTTTATTCACTGTAAATTTGACTTTTTGATATGTATCCATTTAATTTTTTTACCTATTGTACAATTTTTTTTTGAAATAACTTATTGTGCAAAATAAATAAATTATACAAGCACATCCTAATAAAACTCGTGCAACACACGGGTTATATACCTAGTACATTTAAATCATCGTTTTTTTTGTGGGGTTATAAATTCAAATCTTAGTTTACTCTTTTGTTAAAAAAAACTTAATTTATTACATATTTTCTCAAATTAGAGCGAAATTATTTGAGAAATGATATCATAATTGAATTCATGCTACTTAAATATTTATGTGGTATATTAATGTTCACAAACTCCATGATTATGGTATAATAAAATTCAGAATTTGAGAGAAGAATTGCTCCTATCATCTGACCACAAATGAAAATGATCAGTAAAAAAATCCTTCACAAAATACAAAGGATAACTTAAAGGAATAACTAACTAAACTTCTAACAACAAATTTATAACTAACTTGCTGATATGGCAAGCAAGCCTAACTAATTGAAATGATTATTAATAACTACTCCCTCTGGTCCTTATTATAAGAAAATTTTCAAAAAAAATTTGGTCTTATTTATAAGAAAATGTCACAACTTTTAAGGTGTAGTTATTGCTTAAAAGACTTTTTTATCCCTCATTTAATGTTTGTCTTTTCAATATTAGTGGATGTATTTAATGTTTCACAACTTTCTATAGAAGTATATTTGTAAAATTATTTAAAAGGTTATAACAATTAATGATTATATTAGTTTTGATATTTTTTGTTTTTTTTCTTATAATAAGAACCGGAGGGAGTAATTGTGTACTAAATCAAACACCATTTGAATTGGCCCAAGTGCTTAAATTTTCTACTCACGCTTCATGTGACTTTAATTAGTCGACTATATGCAAAATTTACTATAAATTCTCGTCCGAATTGATGGTTATATCTGACTTTAGATAGAGTGCGTGTCCCTCCTTATCTTCATTGTTTTAATATAAATAAAAGAAGTTATCGGTCAAATAAAATAATGTAACAGAGTTAACATAACACTTGGTTGCCTCTTAAAAAAGCTAAATTACATAAAAGTTGTTTTTATTTAATTATAACAAGTTGATCATTTAAATTTTTTTACATATCACTTATGTCTTTTAAGTTATTTAATTATGATGAGTTGGTCCTTTATGTTTTTTTCGTACCACTTAGGTTTTTAAGTTATTCAATTGTAACAATTTGAGGAATTTCATCATATCTTAAAAAAGTAAGTTATTTGACGTTTAAAAGTTACAGTTAAATAACTTAAAAGACCTAATTGATACAAAAAAAAACTTAATGATTAAATAACATAAAAGATGTAAATGGTACGGTAAAAACTTAAAATCAATTTGTTATAATTAAATAACTTACATGTGATGTAATTTAACCTAAACAAAATAACATTTGAGTTGTTTGATGATGTTGGCTTGAATTCTTGAGTGTGATCTCTTAAAATTTTAGATTCAATTTTTGTAGGTGTCAAGATAACTAGACTAGTCCATACAAAGATTTGTTCGGACTTTAAATGCGACTCTTAGTAAGATTTGAACCTTTAAATTAATCAATCATTAGAACCGTACCGAGTTTTTGAAACAAAACAAAAAACTTAGTTAAAAGAGATGATACAAGTGACATAATAATCAATATGATCGATAAGCTTCGAGAATGTGTCCATAGTACCTCACCTCAACACGTTAGCAAGGATTGCGTTACGTCTAATAGAAGAGTCCGCATAAGCTGTGATACCAATAGTAGTATTATTTTAAATAACAAACGTAATATAATGTACAATTTCAATCATGCACAACAAAACTTATACAAAGTTTATGTTAATTAACAAATCAAGATTATGTATCTCACCTATATTTTATATCAAGTTTCCTTTTTCTTTTCATGAAAATAAAAGGTCAAAAGCCCAAAACTAATAACTAAAACCGTTACCATACCATTCCAAAAAAGGTACAAAATGTAGGAGTTCAAGCAATGATTAAAAATGAAGTGGATATCGAACCGGAGAAATCTTCAAACACTGGTTCAAGTGCGTTAAACTACTCGAACTTATACAAAACTGCGATGAAACCATTCAAGTGCTTTAACTATTCGAACTTATACAAAATTGTAGTCAAACCATTCAAATAATTAAGCCATAGACACTCGGTTTTTAAAACATTGCTCGAGAGTTCCTGATGCCTGGGTGTTTGGGTCATCCAATCCATCAACCATAGAGTTTTAGCCTATGGAAAAAACATAGCTCCACTTGAACTCCCACTAGCCACTTCAAAATATCATATTGATAGTTGAAAATTCAAAAGTAAAAAAGTAGACAAATCAAAATCCCTACATTTCTAAAACACAACCAGTTTGGACATGTCCCTTAAACCCATCTGGACAGTCCAATTTTTTCCAATTATTATTATTCACATCAAAAACATAACCCATATGCACTTCCCCATACCCACTTGATCCAATCACTACCACTACTCCATCAAACGCTCCAACATATGCCACGTTGCATATCTCATCTGGAACCCTACCCATCTTCTGCCACGTGTGCCCTCTCATCATAACCAATTCACCATTGCAACACATATAAACACTCTCCTCCTCATCACCACCGTCTACCAAACTCATAGGACACGTGGCACAATCCAAATACTCTTCCTCCACTTGATCCCACTTCCACGTCACAAAATCAAACGCCTCCGCACTCCTCTCAAATCTCCCTTGATTCTCCGTCGTGTAACCACCAACAACAATAAACCTCCCACCGCGGAACACAGCCTTACACTCGTCCCGCTCCGATGACATCTCCGGCAACTCAACCCACTCATCCGCCGCAACATCATATGCCAACGCGGACCTCAATGCGTTTTTCTCGTCATCATGACCGCCAGCCACAAAAACAGTCTGGCGGTTATCTGACGAACAACCAAAAAACGTACGAGGTCCACCTGGCATTTGTGTCCCACAACGCCACTTGGCCGACAAAAAATTATAAACAAACACAGAATTCGATGCTTTCCATGTTTCCGGATCCAAACCACCCAACACAACAAGATCATAACCAACACATGCTAACTGACACATCACCGGTAAACCAGAACTATAACAGGGTGGCGCCGGTAACTCACTCCAAAAACCCGTTTCCGGTTCAAACACGCTCAACCGGTAAACCGGGTTTATAAGTCTTTTTGTTGAACCGGTTTCAGTTTTATTCGGTTCAATTCGTGCTTGAACCATCACAAGAACTTTTTTACTGTTACCGGTTCTCCGCCGTTGACGGTGGTACTCCGGCGTATGTATCTCCGTCTTCCACCCTTTACAAACTGAAGCCACCGTTGGAAACTGTTGGTATGAAACCCGAATTAAACAGTCTCGGGCCAAATCTTCAGGTAAACCAGAAATAAGCTCCATAATATAAAAAACTTTAGAATTGAAATTTGAGAGTGAAAATGAAAATAAAATTATGAACTAACAACAACCCATTAACTAGAATTGAAGAAAGAAGAGATTTTGAGGTGAAAGATTGAAACTTGAATGAAGGAAATGAAAGGGGTATTTATGGTATTTTTGAGGTAAGAAGTGGATTCTGTTTTGTGCTATGATGTTATGGAGGGAGAGGTTTGAGGAATGAGATTTATAGAGAAGGAGGGGAGGATAAGAAGAAAGAGGGGTGCACATGGTTTAGGGTGTGATTGCAATGTGGGGCAAGTTGTGAGTGTAAAAGTGATAACTATAATAATAAGTGCTTCTAGAAGGGTTTTTGATTGAGAAGCTGGACATGTTGAAAAGGACAAATAAGCTTTAATAATTATTGAAAGGCTGCAACGACTTTTACTACTATGTGCTTGCTTATGATAACAACAATTGAGTGATTGATGATAACAATCTAATGTTAATTTCAATTTTACTAGTACGTATTTGTTTATAAACGAGTTTTTCGATGTTTTCAAAATAAAATTGTTTAAAGTCGACAAAGTCGCCGAATATTGAATGGTGCCAATTTTTATTACAATAAAAAAAATTAATTTTTTATGAGAGAAAGTTTAAGTGATTCGAACTACCAAATATTTTAAGATTTCTAAAACGTTAACAAATATACTTATATTATTCAATAAATATTATGAAAATAGATTCTTACATCAAAAACAAAATAAACATTATATTATATTATATGTCAGTCAATATACCAACTTACTCTATCTTCATTCATTTGAGGACCTAACATTATTGTTTCTCTAATTTAAAATATAAAATATTGTGCGATTAGATTTTTCAACTTTCAAACAGTGTATTTTGGATTTTCCAAAAATAATTAAAATTTGTATATTTTGTACTAACCACGTAAAAGCAAAGGTATCTCTGTTGGAGGCACGCCATTTTCTTGAGATATCTTGTTGGTAAAAATATTTTTATTTTTAAAACTACGGTCAAGAAAAGAATAGAGCACCAATATTTCTTTGGGTGTGCATATATTGCAATTTTGCAAGAAAATTAATTATATGATCATCGATACATGTATTATAGCTAATTTGTGTTTAAAACCACATTTATAAAAAGAAAAATGCTAAAATATGTGTAGTCAATTTTTTAAATGTTAAAAAAAATTATTTTCAACACACAACTTTTTTTTATTCTTTAACATACGATCTATGCTTAAAAATTGTTAGCATGACCTTATGAAAACTTGAGATCCAAGATCCACGAACAAGGAGACAAAGACAAAATAACCGAAACATATGATAATTCCAATTTGAAACTAAGTGCACATTCGAACATGCTTTTCATCTAGAGACTTCAATCACTATACTGTGGTATAAGCATCTATGCACATCTATCAATCTGTATATTTTATGGTAAAACAAAACTACTTTGAGAAACCCCTAACATGGAAAAATTAAAAAAAAACTATATAAGTGATTTTAGAGGAATCAAAAATAAAAGTCAGTATATTTAAAGAAACTGTGGGGACCAATTTTGAAGACGAAAAAATGTTTATGAGGACAAAAATTTAGAATACTATGTTTTCGATAAAAGAAATTTATATTGATTAAAAATATTAAAAGGACCAAAAATATATTTGATCACTAAAAATTTGAGGCAAATTTTTGAAAATTACACTTTTTTAAATACTCTTACTTATTGATCTAACCTGACGTTCAGAGTTGGTGAATTACGGTGGGGAGGGCAATAGTACTCCTTTAAGAGAGTGAAACATCAACAAACACTTTAATGTTCAACTTCGTATTAGAATGAGTAAATTATGATGTTATTTTAATAGAATATGTATTTTTCTCTCAGAGCAAGTATACATGATTTCATGTGAATTAGGGTAAATCTCAGTGAAGATTTCGAGGAATTTTCATCGTAATTAACAAATCATAGCCATTTTTGAACATGTAGTTATTGAACATTGGAAAGGTACACTAGAATGAGTAAATTATGACGTTATTTTAATAGAATGTGTATTTTTCTCTAAGAGCAAGTATACATGATTTCATGTAAATTAGGGTAAATCTCAGTGAAGACTTCGATGAAAATGGCTATGACCAGTGCAGAATATTGTGTTTATCTTATTGTATTTGGTTAGAATTTTTTTTCTAAATATACAACAATCAAACCAGAACTAAATTTATATCATTCATGTTGTAAGTGAAATTGTTCCTATTATAATGGGATATAACTAATTTTTTATTTAAAGATTTAATATCATACAAAAGATACCACTACAAGAAATTTGAAGGTAATATCACTCAGTAATGAAAAAAATCCCTCAGTAATACACATTACTGGCGGATTGGTGACAAAAATTTTCCCTCAGTAATACTGGTGTCAGTAATGTTACTGGCGAAATTTTCCCTCAGTAATCGTATGGGTGATCTGATAAAGCATTACTGAGGAATTTTTCCCTCGGTAATTACTGACGGAAAAATCGGCCAGTAATTACTGACAGAAAAATCCGTCAGTAATGTATACATGAGATTCATCCAGTTAATACTAACGGATTTAATCCCTCAGTAATTATTGGACCATAATACTGGCTGATAAATCCGCCAGTAATCACAGTGCAAATAAACAATACTGATGGAAATATCCATCAGGAATACGTTTTTTTTTATTAAAAAAAAACACTTTCACTGTTTTATTTATTGTTGCATTCTATACATCTTCACGGTTTCACAAAAAAATCTTTAACTTGAGATAAAACAACACAAAAAAAAACAAATGGTTTCACAATGGTTTCACAAATAGAACATGAACAAATTCTTTCACAATGGTATAAAAATGGTTTCACAAAATCAAAAATCATAAAATTACAAAATCCCAAATTTTGAACACATCTCAATCATTATGGATGTAATTTCGAATTCAATAACACTAACAAAATCACAGAAAAAATAATCCTTCATTCCGTACCATAATAATTTCGAATTCAATATGTGAAAGAGGAAAAACCCTTTAGCAGCAATTTACCCCAACTCCAGCGATAATCAATCAACAGTTTGAAAAAGAATCTGCATCAACAGTTTGAAAGGCAAAACGAAGACATACCAGGGATAATCAATTATTAAACTTAAAAAAAAACAACCAATCAACAGTTTGAGATCAAGAAGAAATAATTGAAATTGAAAGGGGAACGAAAACATACCTAAAGGGAAAAACGGAAGAAGAGGAACGAATGGTGAAGAGAAGCGTGAAAGAGGGAGGAGTTCTGGAAGGAGGAGTTCTGGAGCCGTGAGGGAGAGAGTGAGAACTGAGAAGGTAACACACTTTTGTGAGAAAGAGGGGGTTTTGGTTTTTTTTTTGTTTTTGTTTTTTTAAGAAGTGTTATGTTAATATGTCACTAACATTATTAAAAAAAAAAATAAGTCTTTACCTTGATGAGAAAAAAAATTGTTTAGAGGAAAGTTGAAGAAATGTAGTAGAAAGATGTTGAAGAATTGTTTTAGAGAGATAGATGGTTGTTGTAAATGAGGGATAGAAGATGAGAAGGATTACATACGGCAAAAAAAAATTTCAGAATGAAATGAGCTTACTGGCGGATTTCGTTTCATTACTGTCGGATTTGTTTATTACCAGCACCGACCATTACTGGCAGATTTTCTGGTTTTACTGACGGATTTAGTTGAAAACATTACTGGCGTTACTGGCGGATTTTTTGCATTTCTAACGGATATTTAAATCGCATTATTACTGGCGGATTTCCGTAGTTACTGCGGATTAGTTACATTACTGACATATTTAATTCCGCCAGTAATGCAAAGGCAAGAATTGCTGTCATACATTACCATTAGTGGCGGAAAAATTCAGCCAGTAACGCAAAGGCAAGTTTGTTATTAATATTACTGACGGATTTTTCCGTCAGTAATGAAAATCACTGAATTATTGAGGGTTTTTTCCGTCAGTAACGTTATTTAGGGTTTATTTTATGTTACTGAAGGTTTATTCCGCCAGTAATTACTGAGGGTCTAAATTCCTCAGTAATGCAATTTTAAATTTGTCAGTAATATGTAGAATTCTTGTAGTGTACTGAAAGTAAAATAGTTTAAATGAATGATATAATTGGAAACTAAAAAACTAGCTCAAAATCATGTATTCCCTTTATATATACTAGCGTTTAGACGGGCACTCTGTGCCAGTTTGTCCTCTCTTTTTAGTGTGCTAATGTGTATAAATTACGAACAATAGTTTTTATGAAATGTTTATCAAAATTATTTTGACACTATTTTACTTAAAATTAATCAATTAGAATTTTAAAAACCCAAATTTTTCGTTTCTTGAATGGTGCAAAAAAAAATTGAAATTTTAAAAACTAAATACTGTATATATTTTATGAAAGAACCATATATTTGGATTTAAAAATAGAGAGACCTAAATCGAAAATCATTAAATTAAGAAGATAAAATGTGCATTTAAGACTATTATGATATGTTATTAAGATTATTTTACTTAAAATTTAAGATTAGTTATAGTTCTTGTCCTCATATTTTTACTCATTCACGAAATTGGTCTCACATTTTAAAAATACTCAGTTTTGGTCTTTTCATTAGATTTTTTAATTCAAAATAGTGATTTGACATTTTTTTAAATGACGTGACATATGACATGATATGTGGTGGGATCAACTTTATTTTTCACCATTTTTTTAAGTACAAAAATTTGATAAAAGAATCAAAACCAAGTGATTTTAAGAAGATGATCAATTTCAAGAATAAAAGGAAAATAAGAAGATCGACAATTGTTATTATGCCTAAGATTTACTACCTCCGTCTCTAAATATAGGACCTTTTAGCCAAAATCACAAGAATTAAGAAAGTTGACAGTAGTATTAAATTTGTACTCCTTCTGTCCTTTTTTATTGGAGTAGTTTACAAAAAAAGTTTTGTCCCTAAATATAAGATCATATACAAATTCTTTTTCCAAATATACCCTTTATTAATACTACCAATTTGTCTTGGTATATGAAAAGTTAACATTAAATATATATTTAATTAAGGATAATCTAGTAATAGTCACACACATTTGAGATAACATTATTACTCTAACAATATTTTTTAATACCTGTGATTTTTGTAAACTACTCCTATAAAAATGGACGGAGGGAGTATAATATTAGTATTGTTTTTACAAATTTATCCTTAAGAGAGAGAATTAGTTTATGTTTCCAACATAGTATTTGTTGTTGATTGAAGAAAAAGATACAAAATAAATAAGGGTATGGTGGTAAATAAATAATTAATGTAATTGGAAATACCAAAGAAGTCTTATAAAAAGGGACACAAATAATTTTTAAAAGGGTCTTATAATTAGAGATAGATGTAGTATTTATAAAGGAAATGCTAACAAGTGTCCTTAAAACAGTTGTTAAGAAGTTAAAATTTTTTTTGAAGGATTGTTAAGAAGTTTAAATTAAAAACTTTATATTGAAATTGTCCTTAATACCCGTCACTTTTGAAGAAAAAATTTGTTCCTTTTTAACTGTCACTTTCAAAGTTCAATGCAACTTTAAATAATGTTTTACCAATTTTATCCTTAGTTATTTATTACGGAGAGAGAAATATATGAGATGATATATTAAATGAATAAGGTTATTATAGTAAAAGTATAAATTATTGTATCAAAAGTAGTGACATTTATTAATTGTCTTGGTTTGTGTAAAATGTCAAAAAGTGATAATTAAAAAGTAACGGAGGTAGTACTTATTAACATGACTCTATTTCTAATTACGAAGGAACCAAAATTACGTGCTCAAATCTAAGAATCTAAATGGCCTTTGACCACCATCAAATAAACGCTAATGTGATGGCAGGTGAGTCTCAATCCCAATCCAACCTGTTTGATTCAAACCGAAGGGAGTGCACTGGATTGACCGAAAGAATTCATAACCAATGCGACACCAACGACAAAATTATACCAAAAAAATCACAACCTAAAAATAGATGATCAACATTTTCAATTATTCCACACCACCCACACACAACCGTGAATTAACCAGAATAATACCTCGATGAAGCAAGCTATCCTTAGTTGGAATTCGAATAAGAAGCATCCGCCAAACAATTATGACCATACAACCCTGAAAAAAAAATTATGACCATACAAGACTAGATCCCAAATAACAACCGCACCAAATTCAACCTCTTAACAAAAAAAAGCTAATTAAAATTTCTGAATAGAAAATAACTTAATTAAAAAAAAAAGTCCATGACATAAAGTTAAGAATGGGAGAATTATGTAAAACAAGTATATGGCTTCACAACCAGATAAAAATTGCCGACCATACACCAGAATTCAAATCCAAATACTACAAAACTTAAACAAAATTAATTAGAGATTGTAGCTTTGAGTTATTGTGGGTTAATCTATACAGCTAGACTACAAATCCTACTACTACAAAACTACAAAAAATAAATAAAAAAGGTCAAAGATACATGATAGCTGACAAGTGTCAGAGTTTTGATGGTTATGGATGAAACGCATTCAGTCACATACTCATCAATCACCAGCAGTACCAATTGTTTGCAAGATTCTTTTGCTTTTAATATTTTGTACAAATGGATAGCATGCATTAGTAGATCACTCATCTAGAAGCTCTGCTAATAAAAAAATGCAGGTAATGATTATTTTGGTTCCAGAATGTGTAATGAGTAGTCACAATAGTCCATCAATATATCAAAATTTTAAAATAGTTTTTGATTGTGCATTTTGTTAGTCAAAATAGTCACTGACACTAAAATAATCCTTCAATACTCACAATAACTCTTTATATATGGACTGAAATAACAATAAATAAGTACTTATAAGAACTGATATGACAATAAGTAAATATATTGAAGGACTAATATGACAATATTAACGAAGTATTTTAATATGAGGGATTATTTTGACTAATGAAGTGCACAATCAGAGACTAATTTAAAATTTTGATGCATTGAAGGACTATTGTACCTACTCGTTACACATTCAGGAACTAAAATGACTATTATCTAATACATATCCCTTCTATAAACTCAGCAATTTTGAGATATTGAAAAATATAAAATGGACCACCATGATCTTCCATAGATGACAGCAACAAGTGCTATGTAAGATACGTGTCATAGCTCGATGAGCATATTAATTATCTTTTTTTGACAGGAGCATATTAATTATCCTTTATCCATCATTCAATTTTTTTCTCATACTCTATGAGTCTCTAATTACTAACTTCGTCCTTAAATATATGATATTTTAGTTAAAATTATGAAAATTAAAAAAGTTGATAGTAGTATAAAATTTATATAATATTACTATTGTTTTTACAAATTTATCCTAAAGAGAGAGAGTTAGTTTATGTTTCCAACATAATATTTATTGTTGATTGAAGAAAAAGATGCAAAATAAATAAGGGTATGGTGATAAATAAATAATTAATGTAATTGGAAATACAAAAAAGGTCTTATAAAAATGGACACAGATAATTCTCAAAAGGGTATTATAATCAGGGATAGAGGTAGTATAAGATTATTTACAAATTTTTTTTTTCCATAAATATAAGACTATCTACAAATTTTTAGATGCATTTATTACTCTTTTTTCAAATATATCTCTCATTAATACTATCAATGTATCTTGAAATATGAAAAGTTAACATTAAATATGTATATACAAAAAGGACAATTTGGTAAAACATACATACATTTGTGACAAATGTATTACTTCAACTTTTTTTAATACCCGTGTTTTTTGTAAAATAGTTTTATAAAAAGGGATGGAGGGAGTATCGAATATAGTCCTACATATGACCGGTCGGCCGCTGAAGTAATGTAAACACGAGGAACGTAACACGGTTCGTAAAAACCTACTCAAGGGCAAAATTGTAACTTCACATATACACACACAAAGATTATAATACAGGAGCAAAGTAACTTATAAATCATAAGTGTCTATTAACAAAAAAACTTCTAAATCATAAGTGCATTAACCTAAATTAATAAGTCATAATCAACGTCATTACTCAAATTCATAACAGAGACAAGGGAGGAAAAAACAAAGAAAGAGTTATGGGTAATGTGAAAAACTGAGTTTTAGTGGATGAAAGTGAACGAAAACAAGGTTAGGTGAGGGAAGAGAGTGAACGACGGTGAAAACTTTGCCGGAAAAGGGACATCGAGTTGCGGCCGCTGCTTGGCTAGGGTTTAGAAAAAGTGAAGAATGAAAGAATTGAGTTTCTTTTTATATATGAAATCGGGTTTTATTTTTTTGACTCGACCCAGTTTGCGATGCACAATCCAGATTGGCTAGCCCAACGTGTTTTTTCTTACGTTTCTACACCAGAAACTCGATCCTGACCATGGAATTCAGAAAAACAACCGAGATCAGAGTCGAAGCTCGTTGAGGTGGATGGGGCACGTAAGATCGAATGATCCTACGACCCGACACTCGTTGATTACCACATTGCTCATACCTCTTTATATTTGCGCATACAACATGATTTCTATATTACATTTGTGAGACTCCAATCTACCATTTCTATCTTGAGATATAAATCCTTTTTTAAAATAGAAAAAAAAACTTATTTTAAATTATCAGTCGTTTTATAATATCAATTAAAATTAATGTTTTTCAGCTATCATACTTTTTACTATTTTTATTTTATCTTATTTCTTATCTATATTTTTTTTCTCATAACCTTAATGAAAAATAATTTTATAAAGTAACTTAAAATCTGTCTTTTCACACAAAAAAAACTATATTTTTGAATTTGTGTCAAATTATCAAAATGTTTCATAATTTATGACGGAGGGAGTAATCAGTAATGTCTAAAATTACATTTGTCATTAAATATAGAATCTCGTGACTAGATCAAGGAAATTAACTTTGGTATCCTAGTGTTATTGTTACTTTTTATTTTTAACTAGACTTTAACCCGTGCGATGCACGAGTTTTGTATAGCTTCATATAAAACTATTAAATTGGCTATATTATTACTTTTATAGTTACATTCAGTATTATGATATCAAACTATCTCAAAAAACAACAAAAATAAAAGATAGACTACAATAAAAATGACAAATCAAAAGAAAAAATATATACAAAAGCTTGCACCAAGAAATTGGTCCTAACCGCAAAAGCTGTTAAATCTATAAAAATGAAAAGGAAAAGAAACTGCTATGTGGTAATCAAAAGAAAAAAATAATGAAAATGAATTGCTATTTGGTAACCGAAAGAAAAAAAATAAAAAGGAACGTTATGTGGTAATTGAAAGAAAAAATAATAATGAAAATGAACCGCTAATAATGAAAAGGAACTGCTATCAAAAAAGGAAATGCAATGACGTTAGTGACTTTTAAAAAAATGACATTTTCATGTGTTATCTGATTCAATTTCTTGTAGATTTTTTTTCATAAAAATTAATTAGGTCCATCAAAAAGGGTGGTGTTATGGTTATTAGGTTCAATTGCAAGATAGTGAGAGAGATGAAAGTGAGTGAGAAATGATTTAGGGATCGTGAGATTGAAAGAAAGAGGACTCGAGATTTGTGTTGAATACACAACATTGAAACAATCGCATGTCATAAAAAACATCAGTACCTTGGTGGTAAGAGTTGTGAATTGAAAACATGTGGTACCTGGTTTGATCCCCACCAGAAGTTTCTTTCATAAATATTTAGAACTAAAAATTAGGGCTAATAATTAGGGTTAGGGCAACACTACTTAACATTTAGTATGAAAAAAAGAACAATGAAGAAAAAACTAAAATTCACTCAATCACATATCAAAATCAATGATTTTCAAACCTTAATGTCAAAGATTCAAAATTAACAAAATTCAGACAATCAATATCAACATTGATCATAATTTTTGTCAATTCGATGAAAGATGGTGTGAATCAGTGAGAGAAAGTGAGTTACCGACAATGACATTTACGGCGGTCAGTTGTTGGTGAGGTGGTAGTTGCGGCGGCGGCGTTATGTGTGTGGATCAGTGAGAGAAAGTGATTTTCCGGCGGTGGCAGTTACGGCGGCATGTGTTGTTGAAGTGGCAGTTGCAACGGCGGCGGGATGTTGTTATTGGGGTCACCGGCGGCGGTGAAAATGAAGTTGAATCGCATGATGTGTGTGAATGACGTTCAATTTGTGTTCAAATGATGTTGGAATTCAGGGTTGTGAAAATGATTTAAAGTGAACTCGCATTTGTGCTAGATAAATAAAATGAAAGCAACTATAAGTCACAAAAAACTTTAGTGATCCAGTGGTAACGGTTGTGATCTGCCAGAACTTGGTCCGTTGTTCAACTCTCAGCAGGAATTGTTTTTCATAAATTTTTTTCAAAACAAAAAATTAGGGTTAGTCATTAGTGTTGAAGTGGCAGTTGCAACGGCGGCGGGATGTTGTTATTGGGGTCACCGGCGGCGGTGAAAATGAAGTTGAATCGCATGATGTGTGTGAATGACGTTCAATTTGTGTTCAAATGATGTTGGAATTCAGGGTTGTGAAAATGATTTAAAGTGAACTCGCATTTGTGCTAGATAAATAAAATGAAAGCAACTATAAGTCACAAAAAACTTTAGTGATCCAGTGGTAACGGTTGTGATCTGCCAGAACTTGGTCCGTGGTTCAACTCTCAGCAGGAATTGTTTTTCATAAATTTTTTTCAAAACAAAAAATTAGGGTTAGTCATTAGGGTTAGGTCATGACTACCTAACATTTAGTATTACTAGACTTTAACCCGTGCGATGCACGGGTTTTGTATAGCTTCATATAAAACTATTAAATTGACTATGAGATCTGGGTCATCTTCATTGATTTTCCTACAAAAGTGTCGAATTTGGCTTAGTAAAGAAATGCATAACACATAAACAGAGATATCTAATCTAATCAAATAAATGCGAAATAGCTAAGTATGTTTGTTTCGGTCTGGAATTGACCAGAGATGAATGACCCGAGCCATGACATTAAAATCAGTCTTACCGCATACGATATCAGAGATGGGGGTTGCTTTCACCAATGTCATCCTAAAACAGATGTGATCCACATTAGTTATGATACATAACACAAAAAATGTGAATTATAAATGTGAAGTATATTAATCTCACTAAATTTTAGAACATACTTTGGCTGATTTTTTATTCTAATAGAGAGGATAGATTCAAGGATTTTTGAAGTTATTGAAAACAGAACATGGGCAACAACAAAGGCACATTATAAGGTTTAAAGAAAAACTGCAAAGCCACATCATTATATATATGTTAATAACTTATTTGCCATGACCTGGAAGATTTTCCTATTTTTTAGGCCAAAATAAAAGACATGAGAATAGAGACTCCCCCTTATGGTGAATAGAGACTCCCCCTTACCTTTGGTTTGCAGAATTTGATATTCCTACGGTAAAATCTCTCTCCAGGTTCTTCTCACTTGTCTCCTTGCTTCTTCTCTCCACAACCCTAGTTTTCCTTTGATCTTTAATCTTTTCTTGTTTGTTGTAACCCTAATTCTCTAATGCTCTCCTCTATTTATAACCTTTTAACTGAGCTAGGTTTCTCTCATAACTATTTAACGGGTTTACTCTTCAATTTTAAAATATATTATTAAGTACAAAAATATATTAGATTTAGTACAAAAATATCTCAAATTGAGTACCAAAATATATCATATATATCATATTCAATATAAAAATAGTATATTAGATTTAATTCAAAAATATCTCAAATTGAGTACCAAAATATATCATATTCAATATAAAAATAGTATATTAGATTTAATTCAAAAATATCTCAAATTGAGTACCAAAATATATCATATTCAGTATAAAAATATATTATTGAGTATTAAAATATATTTCATATCACAAACCAAAATATATTAGATTATGCATAAAAATATTTTAGCAAAACTTGGGGACTAAGAAATCACTTTCTAACATATTCAATATAAAAATAGTATATTAGATTTAATTCAAAAATATCTCAAATTGAGTACCAAAATATATCATATTCAGTATAAAAATATATTATTGAGTATTAAAATATATTTCATATCACAAACCAAAATATATTAGATTGTGCATAAAAATATTTTAGATTTAATTAAAACACTACTTAATTCCTTCATTCAAACCCCCCTTTTTATAATTGCCGTAGATATATATAAAATAAAAGCAATTATAAGTCACAAAAACCATTAGTGATCCAGTGGTTACAGCTGTGACCTATTAGAAGTTGGTCTGTGGTTCAACTCTCAGTAAGGATTTTTTTTCATAAATTTCTTTCAAAAGAAAAGTTAGGGAGAAATGTGTCATTTTGGGTGTTAGGGTTGCATTAGGGTTAGGGATTCATGTAATCAGACTACTTAACATTTATATGTAAGTGATAAAGATTATTTTAAAATGATTTTAAGTTTTGTCTAAAGAGTAACAATATTTAAAAATGTTACCTTTTTTTAATTACCAATAAGTGTGATATATGTAACTATTAAATAAAAGTTGGTCTAATATGATGGTTGTTTGATCAACTGGTTATTAAAGTCAACGAGGTCTTATTTTAAATTTAAAATAAATAATTTCCATCTCATCTCCCTTTTTTTTGGAGTCTATCTTATCTCCCTTTTGAATGATGGCAAAAATCTGAATGTAAATAAAAAAGTATAAAAAGTAGAAGGAAAAGAGATGTGTTTATTTTCTCATAAAAGTGAAAGTATCTTTACCATCAAAAGATATAAGAAGAGAAAGGGCAGAGAGGTGGGAAAAATTACAAAGAAGAACCAAGAACATTAAGAAAATTCATATCATTGATTCTGGTACTCTCTTAAAGAAATTGACGGTAGAGTGAGAATCATCATAATATAATGATCCTTAAATTGAAATTTTGCTAACAAAAAAAAATTCTAAAATAGCAAATAATTTTTTTTAAAAAATAATCGAGGAAAAACAATCTTGAACCGAGTGATATCTTATTGGCTAAACTTTTAGTTTAACAATTTTTTTTCAGATATGGCTAAACCCAATCCAACAAGAGAAGATGTACGCACAAAGACAACAACGCACTACATATAATATGCTAAATATGGACATGTATTAGAGACACATCCAAGCATGTACAGGGATTTGGTGTCTCCCAAAACACTATGAATATTTTAAGATGGAAAGACTTAGTGTAAATATACATTGTCTAAGTTATAGAATAAAAAAATATTAATCCCACAAGGACTTGGGAGCTATAGTTCTCTATAGCCTTCCAACAGAAAAACTTGTTTGCAAAAAAATAAAATAAATTATTTGTCACAGCAGTAAAATAAAAGTTAAAGGTTTTGGAAAACAGTTAAAAAGTCTTAGAAATTCTCAAAGTAAAAAGTGTGGTTTAAACAAAGCTCAATTATGATAGAGCTTTACTACAATCTATGGAGTTATAGCTTTCTATGACTTCCTGGCACCTGGTGGCCACCGGGAGTGTTTCACACTCAGCCTTCGTATTAAGCCCATCAAGACTACAGGTCACAGTTCAATCACGCAAAACTTAATACGCAACGTTGCTAGGTTAGGATCTCAACATTTTCCACCGAAGTGTTATTCTGCTAAGCCTTTGGCCTATGACAAGAGTCCTAGTTAGATCTTGGCACCTAAAACCTCTTCCAAGACCTAGTACTCGTGCAAAGTAGTCTCTCTTGATCCCTTTACCTCCCGGTGCATAGGGACTAACTCATATCAAACAAACATGTTCCATTTCCTTACCCTGTCGGTTTCAAGGAAGTATAACATCATAAGTAAAAGTGATCAATTTTTGCTTCTAAAGATTTTGAATTAAATCAGTTTGTTTGAAAGAAGCACGAAGCTATAACTTTATAAATCGTAAGCAAAGAGTATCATAACCTCGCCATGTCTAAACCACAAGAAGAGGATTAGCTCATGGTGAGCTGAACCTCAGAAATGAAGATGAAATAAAACATAAATGAAAACATGAAAAACTAAATTAATAGATTGAATATAGCTAGTACAAGATTAAAATCCTTGAAGGAGAGTGGTGATCTAAAACATCACCAAGTAATCTAACTCTAATTCTCTAAAAACTAGCACTCATACTCGTCTATGGAGAAGATGAGATGGAGTGAGAACTCTAAAGCTGTTAACCCTAGCTGAAACTTGATCTCTTCAATTCACTAACAATTTTTCGGACCCTTGATATCAATACATGGTGGTCCTTTTATAGTACAAGACCAACCACTACAATTTGTACCCATTGGTCATTTCCCTATGAGCTGTCCTTATCTTATCCTACCTACTCCAAACATATTCTCTATTAATCCATGTACTCCAATCATTGGCGCCGACTCATAATTCTTACTCCTTAATCAATGGCCAAAAGTGGTCCCATGGGTTCATAATAGTTGTACGACCCGGCTAGCGATCCAAGACACTGCATCTTTCCAAATCTTCAACGAAGCAATCCTAATCCATGATGCAGCTTCCCAGATCTCTAGAGCCATTCCTCATCATGTATCATCAAACATCCACAACAAATATTACTAGTACAAAATGATTAATTAATACTAAAATTTACTTAAAACTATAAAATCCTAAATAGACATTGATTAAATGCTTTAGGCAATGCATTCGCTCAATTTCTTGTTCATTATGGGAGGTAAGTGCAATGTGATAACCAACTATTTTGCTGGTTATCATGACCCAATCAAGGCCATATGTTAAAGATCTTATCATGATTTGTCAACAACTATTTATGAGGACAATTGTCCAATTAGGGTTTCAAATCCTATCCTGAAAAACTCTAATTCCTCTCTTACCTAACTCATGACTTAGTTCAGATACATGTTAGAGCACAAAAGTAAGTATAAGTTTTATATCGTTCCTCAGGGATTATTGCGATATCATAAACCGTTCAACATCGATTATCGTCTTAAGTTAGGGTTTAATCTTTTTCATTACTACACTACTCGACATAAAAAGCATTATAAATAAATCGTAGAGTAATAGGACATAAAAGGTGTTAGGATTAAAGTTCGTCAATCAAACGTCGTTTGTATTCGATTGATCATAAATACGGATTCTAGCTTTTCCTTATATACGACATTATCACGTATTACTCGACAACGTCATTCGTGTCCAAATGACGTCGTGAGATCGATCGTATCGTTTAATCGACGATTTCTCAATCTATTAAACGATTCGAAAGCTTTACGATCCAATACTTAATGTAATTATCAAAACCAAATCCCATTTCTAGAATTTCTTATCTTGATAGAATATCATTCTAAACCTAGATTCAAAAGTATTTTTCAACATCATTTAAATCAAATATAAGAGTGAAAAACAAGAACAATTTCAATGGTATATAAAAATGCTAGAATCATATATTTAAAATATCAAAGGTTTACAACAAAGTGTGATTGATTACCTATTAATCCCAACAAAGGAGATTAGTTGATCATTCTCATGATAACTATGCAAAAGCTAGAAAGGAAGATGGAGAATATGCTAAGGCTTGATTTCTCAAAGCTTCTTAGTGTAATCTTCACTTGAATTCCTTTTGCTATTTGAAGTTTGCCTCCTTTTATGCCTATTCTCTCTCTAAGAAATTGAATATTTCAAGCTCTGGAAATTGTAAAAACTAGTATTCAACTGAATATATGAAAAAATGAGCTTAAAATGCTTTTATATTTCTGAGATTTTGCACGCTCGCTACAAGCGACCAGCCTGTCGCTGTAGCGAGGAAACTTCTTGGCCAATGGGAGAGCTCCACGTCATCACTTAGCATTAAACCGCCCTTTGGTCGCTGTAGCGACAAGATCTGTCGCTACTAGCGATGGAACCTTCAAATTCCCTGCCTAGGCTCGCTTCTAGCGTCCAGTTCATCGCTTGAAGCGATGAACTCTCAATTTTCCCTGCCTAGGCTCGCTTCTAGCGAGGCTTCTGGCGCTTGTAGCGATGAAGTCATGAAATTCCCTGCCTATCCTCGCTTCTAGCGTGGCTTCTGGCGCTTGTAGCGATGAAGTCATGAAATTCCCTGCCTATCCTCGCTTCTAGCGTGGCTTCTGGCGCTTGTAGCGATGGCTTTAGCAAAACTTCATTTTCTTTGCTCCAATCAGGTCCAAGCATGAATTTCCTGCATAATAACATGAGGTAAGACTTAAGATCACAAATATTGCATTTTAACCACAAATATGCGCTTATCCTAAGATAACTTGTAAAACAAGTAACATAAGTGCCTTAAAATATATCAAAAGATAACTACTTTTAGGCACTTATCAAACTCTCCCCAACTTACATTTTGGTTTGTCCTCAAACCAAAGAATCAAAAGGAAATTTTCACAACTTTTAACCAAAGTATTGAGCAATTAGCAAAAGAATCAAAAGTTTGAAGAAATAAGTATCAGATGAGTGATTCAAATGTGACTGCGCAAGCTAGTGTTAAGTTTCTCATTAAACGAGATACATACTATGAATGTGAACTAGTTCTAAACACAAAGCATCAACTCACACAATTCTTAACAAACAACATGTTTAAAATTGAACCAAACCTAACACACTTCTATATAAAGTATATGAACGCATTGAAATCTATTGTGAGGGTATGAAACTCATCCAGCAAACATGATAACATTCCAATCAAATTATGTGTCCATCTAATTATCATTTCTAAAAGCATAAAAGACATTGATCATAAGGTCTTTAAGGGCTGTAATTAGGCTAGGTTACAAAAGAATTGTCATATGTGGGATATTGAATTCAAATGGCCAAGCAGAGGAACATTCAATCTATTTACAAACTTCCTCCTTATTCCAATACAACTCTTGGTGAACTACAAATTTTTATTTTCTTGATTGATCTTGACAACTTTTTCTTTGATTTATTGCAAACCTTTCTATTTTTTCTCTTTTCTTTTTCTTGGTTTGCTTTTCTTTCTTTTTTCTTTTCTTTTTCTTTTTCTTTCTCTTTTTCTTGTTGTCAAGATCAATTATCATCATTCACCACTACTTGACATTAACACAACCTCCCTTTCTCCCCAACTTGGTTCAATGACACCCTAATCGAATGTTCCTTTATCATTTTGACAAAGGTCAATAAACACGATGGATAAGGGTTCAAAAGAAAGCAAATATCAGAATTTAATAAAGAGTTAACTATGAACTGAATTTTTTTACAAACTCCGGCAATTTCAATAAGCAATTGAGCTTATGAAAATTGACAGTTCATGGCTAACAATTCTGATTCAATAGGCTCAGAGGGGTTAACAGATTCTCACTTCTCACAGGGTAGGCTATATGGTCAAGTATTTCACTCATATTCAAAAAAATGTCTTGATCATTTCAATGCTTTTATACAATTTAAAACAACAATAGATTTAACATAAAATAACTGAGTTAAACATGAAATGTTGGTCTCCTGCATATATACACAAAGGTTGAGGATTCCTCACATTTCGGCTAGTTCTAATTGGTTCAAAACTAAACATGTGTTTGCGTAAAACTGAATAGATTAAATTTGTGTGTAAAGAACTTATTCACATTCAAGAATATACCTAGAAAAACAAGAAAACGAGTACCTTAGCTGCGCGCTTTTATCACTCATTCTATCATTATCACTCAACTGATTCTAAGCTCAATGCTTTGCTTTCAAACAAGCACTTAGCTTTTGAATCTTTGTCATCTTTCTTTCCAATGTTGGGTATAATTCAAAAAAATTTAAAATAAATAATAAAAACTTTAAATAAAGCATAATATACTAAACATATACTAACCAAAATAAAATAACCAAATAGCCAAAGTAAATTATCCATGGTACATAAGCATAAACATAAACAAAGTACAAAGCATAATAAAATGTTCTGGAATAAATAAAACGAAAGAAAGGAAGAACAAAATTCTGCAGCTTGCAAAATGGAGATCAATCTGAATCCATGAAGTCTGAATCCATCAAGTCTGCAGCCTCGTGGTCAATGCTCCGAGTGGCCTCTGAGGAGTCATCGCCATGGTCATCATCATCATCAGCAGCATCATCACCTCCAGCATCTGCACCTGCCCCTCCAGAATAGAATGGCCTGTCCCCAGGCCAAGCAATATGCTCTTGGAAATAAGCTGGAGTCCAAGTGATGTAGCCTGCCTCGTGCATATGACTCTGAATCGTCGTCAGGGCGCGATGATTAGACTCATTTTGAGCCATGATGTGTGAGTACGCAGTCATATGATAGGGGTCCCAACTAGAAAAGTCCAATGGTGGATAGGTTGGGGCCTGAGGTTGGCTAGGGTCCTGTGGTGCAGTGGGTGGTACTGTAGAAGGTCCAGCAGAAGTGGAAGGTCCAGCAGCAGAAGAAGGTGGAGCAGTAGGAGAGGGGGTAGAGCAGTACCTATTGATGTATCTATCATCAATAGGGTTTTTAATCTCCTCATCAACTTGGCTAGGCAAGTGTATCCTGGCTTTTCTACATAATCCCATAATCAGACCAGGGAAAGTCAATGGGCATTTAGGTTTCCCGTGCGATTAAATCGTGATCCCAGTTCCCCGCTACTTGATGTTCATGGTAGGCACACAACCTCTTGTAGTCTATTAGGTCATCTGGAAATGTCAGGTCCAAAGGATTACCTAAGTAGTCACTGATTGCATTCCTATCAAACATTATAGTACGCCCTCGGACAAATGTCGTCCAGGTGAAATCATCTGAGGGGTCAGCTGGAATTGTGTTTGCATAAAACTCTCACACGATATCATAATTGATCTTCCTTGGAGGATTGCATAATATTCCTCATTTCCTCTCATTCAGCATATGTGCAATTCCTCCATAGTTTCCTTCTTCAGCTATCCTGAACTGTTTCTCTGACCAAATCCTCCTGGTTTTGAGCTCTGCGTAACGCTCCTGGTTACGTAGGCTCAAAAACCGGTTTGAATCATGTGGTTGAGGGTTTGGTTTAGGTCTAGATGAAGAACCCTCAACATTACGTTGCCTCTTTGATGATGATTTAGGTGCCATGCCTACACAATAAGATTAAACATGCAAAACAGGTAGGATTCAAGTTAGCATTAGATCAAAAGAAAAATAAAACTGAATCTGGGCTTCGTCGCTACAGCGACAGGATGGTCGCTTGTAGCGAGCGAGCCCAGAATTTGCTGGTTCCCTGCGTACAAGTGCTGGCTAGCGAGGAACAACCCATTTTTTAAAATCAAATTTTTCTGGTGTCTAAACTACTTGTGGCATGCGAAAATAACCCTAAAGCTAAAACAAATGAATAAAAATCACTAAAACTTCCTAATCATCAAAAACCTAAATTTATTTTGAATTTTTACAAAAAGGTTTTTTCAAATACGATTAGCATGAACAAGATGATGAAAGGCTAGTTTGTTTAATGATTCTAGTTCATTTTTAATAGCTTGAACTACAGATTATCATGGGTATTCAAAAAGGCGTATCCTTAAGTTAAAAAAAATTGAAAACCCTAAACCCTAAGTTCAAAACAGCATGCTGGCACAATCAAACATGTGTAAAGCTTAACAACATTGACAGATAGTTACGAAAAACATACCTGATTGGAGATTGAGTGCAGATTTAACAGATATTGATAGAAATTGCAAGCTTAACAGAGAATGCAGAAAAATAAAATGAAATTGCAGAAAGGAAAGCAAGATGGAATGGAGTGTGTTTCTGAGGTTGTGGGATGCGAAAATGATAAAGCAAAACGGCTAAAGCATTAAATGGGTGGTTGGGAGGAAGGTGAAAGGATATAGTGGCATTGGAAACTGAAAATGTCAGTTATCCTTCTGTCGCTACAAGCGCGCGACGCGTCGCTACAGCGACAGGTTTTTAATCCCATCGCTACAAGCGCAAACGTGGCGCTACAGCGCAAAGTCAGAAAGTCATCGCTACAAGCGACCGTACGTCGCTACAGCGACGGAGAGTAAAGTTCATCGCTACAGCGATGGAATCTGTCGCTGTAGCGACCATGACAGAAAACAGAAAAATAAAATTTTCAACTTTTGCCACTATCCCTACATGCATGAATGGCTGTACAGAACTAAAATAAAACTTAAAATGCAACATACTTACAAAATTGGGGTGCCTCCCAACAAGCTCTTATTTAACGTCATTAGATCGACGCCTGATTCGCTTTTGCTTACGAATTGATGAATGAAATCGTCGTCGTGTGCCGAACAACTTCACCGCCAAAATACGGCTTCAGCCTCTGTCCATTCACTGTCCATGTTGATTTAGTGATAGGATCTTCTAGCTCCACAGCTCCATAAGGTTTGACCTCTTTGATCATGAACGGACCGGACCATTTAGACTTCAATTTACCCGGAAATAGCCTTAGCCTTGCATTGAACAGCAACACCATTTGACCGGGTCTGAATTCCCTCTTCATGATCTTCTTGTCATGATACCTTTTGACCTTTTCCTTATAGAGCTTGCTTGACTGATAAGCTTGGTCACGCATTTCTTCGAGTTCATTCATCTGAAGCTTTCTCTTCTCCCCCGCTTGCTCTTGATCAAAGTTCAAAAACTTTAGCGCCCAAAACGCTTTATGCTCCAACTCGACCGGCAAGTGGCATGCTTTCCCATACACCAACTGGAATGGTGTGAAACCCGTAGGAGCTTTGTATGCGGTCCTATAGGCCCACAATGCTTCGTCAAGTTTCATCGACCAATCCTTTCTTGATGATGACACGGTCTTCTCAAGTATCCTTTTGATTTCACGGTTGGATACCTCGGCTTGACCGTTGGTCTGTGGTGGTATGGTGAAGCCACCTTGTGTTTGACTCCGTAGTGCTCAAGTGCTTTTTCCAATTGTTGATTGCAGAAGTGAGAACCTCCATCACTTATAAGCACTCGCGGAGTTCCAAAACGGGAAAAAATGTTCCTTTTCAGAAACTTGACCACCGTCTTACTATCAGCTTTTGGGGATGCTATTGCTTCTACCCACTTTGACACATAATCTACGGCCACCAAAATGTACTCATTAGACATGGAGGATGGAAACGGCCCCACAAAGTCAATCCCCCAACAGTCAAAAACTTCAACTTCAAGGATGCTTTGCAGAGGCATCTCATTCCTTTTTGAAATACCTCCAGTTTTCTGGCAACTCTCGCATTCCTTCACATGATCGTATGCGTCTTTGAACAAAGTGGGCCAATAGAAGCCTGCTTGAAGAACTTTTGCTCCAGTTCTTTCACCGCTGTAATGCCCACCATATGGCGAATTGTGACAATGCCACATGATGTCTTTGGCTTCTTCTCTTGCAACACATCTCCTTAACAGGTGGTCTGCTCCAATCTTGAAGAGGTATGGGTCATCCCAAATAAATTGAGTTGAGTCTCTCATCAACTTCTTCTTCATTTGCCATGTATAATCCTCCGGTATGAACCCCGTTGCTTTGTAATTGGCCATGTCAGCAAACCATGGTCTTTCTTGCACCATAAGCAACTTTTCATCCGAGAACTCTTCAAGAATATCCCTCTCTTTCTTCGTTACCTCATCGTTCACCAATCTTGACAGATGATCAGCCACAAGGTTCTCAGTCCCCTTTTTTGTCCTTAATCTCCAAATCAAACTCTTGGAGTAGCAACATCCAACGGATGAGTCTCGGCTTGGAGTTGGGTTTGGTGATTAAGTACTTGATGGCTGCATGGTCAGTCCAGATAACAATCTTTGAACCTATGAGATACGAACGAAATTTTTCTAATGCGAACACAATAGCAAGTAATTCTTTTTCAGTGGTAGCATAATTGATTTGTGCATCATTTAAAACTTTACTTGCATAGTGTATAACATGAAAAATTTTGTTTTTGCGTTGACATAACACCGCTCCTACCGCATAATCACTTGCATCGCACATTAGTTCAAAATCATAGTTCCAATTTGGTGCGGTGATTATGGGTGCGGATGTCAAACTATCCTTTAAACTTTCAAAAGCAGTAAAAGAATCATTGTCAAAATCAAAAGACTTATCTTTGTTGAGCAAATTGCTCAATGGCTTTGCAATCTTTGAGAAGTCTTTGATGAATCTCCGATAGAACCCGGGATGGCCTAGGAAACTTCGGATGCCTTTGACATTGACTGGTGGTGGAAGCTTTCCTATCACATCGATCTTAGCTTTATCAACTTCAATACCCTTGGAGGAAATCTTGTGACCAAGGACTATACCCTCGGTTACCATGAAATGACACTTCTCCCAATTGAGCACCAAGTTGGTTTCCTTGCACCGTTTCAAAACCGTGTCCAGATTCTTCAAGCACAAATCGAATGATGACCCGAATACTGAGAAGTCGTCCATAAACACTTCAATGCTCTTTTCTATCAAGTCCGCAAAGATGGCTTGCATGCATCGTTGAAATGTTGCTGGAGCGTTACATAATCCGAACGGCATGCGTCGATATGCAAATACTCCAAATGGACAAGTAAAGGCGGTCTTCTCGTGATCGTCTGGATTCACCGAAATCTGATTGTAACCCGAATATCCGTCAAGGAAACAATAAAAAGCTTGTCCTGACAGTCTCTCTAGCATTTGATCCATGAATGGTAGAGGAAAATGATCCTTCCTTGTTGCTTTGTTAAGCCTCCGGTAATCTATACACATCCTCCAACCGGTGACGGTTCTTGTCGGTATGAGCTCATTCTTCTCATTCGTGATTACCGTCATACCTCCCTTCTTAGGGACAACTTGAACCGGACTAACCCAAGTGCTATCCGAGATCGGATATATCATGCCGGCTTCAAGTAGTTTAACCACTTCTTTCCGGACTACTTCCTTCATGTTTGGGTTTAGCCTTCTTTGAGGTTGTGCTACCGGCTTATAATCTTCCTCCATCATGATCTTATGCATGCAATAGGATGGACTTATCCCTTTCAAGTCGGATAATATCCAGCCTATTGCTTCCTTGTTGGACTTCAAAACATCAACCAATTTTGTTTCTTCATTGTTTGACAAGGAGCTACTAATAATGACCGGTTTGGTACCCTCTTGATCAAGAAATACATACTTCAAATGTGAGGGTAAGATCTTCAACTCCGGCTTCATTTCTTCAACTGGTGCTTCATTCGTCAATTCCTCAATTTTAGCTTTGTGAGGAGGAATTTCCTTCAACGAATCCAGCTCCTTCAAACACTCTTCAAGCTCATTCTCATCTTCTTCTCCTATGATACTAAGTGCATTTGTCAATACTCTTTCAAGATGTGTCAAGTGATGCAGCTGGTCTCTCGTATCAACAATCAATTCTTCCGTTGCATCCATCTTGAAACAGGCACCTTTATCACTAGGATACTTCATCGCTTCGTTGATGTTGAAATTGACTTCTTCATCGTCCACACGGACTTTCATTAGACCTCCGTCAAGATCAATCATCATCCTTGCCGTTTGCATGAACGTTCTCCCAAGAATTAGCGGCACATCGTCATCTTCAGGTATGTCCATCACTACAAAGTCGATGGGAAATAAGAACTTGTCGACTTTCACCAACACGTCTTCAGCTATTCCCAACGGACGTGTGAAGGATTTGTCGGCCAATTGCAAGGTCAAGTTAGTTCTTTTCACAACCAAATCACCAATCCTTTTGACAACGGATAGTGGGATTAGATTGATACTTGAACCTAAATCAATAAGTGCTTTGCCGACATTAACATTGCCAATAGACACCGGTAGTGTAACTTTACCCGGATCTCTCTCCTTCCTTGGCAATGTTCTCTGGATGATTGCACTACAATTAGCATCTAGCTGAATTGTTTCTTCTTCATTATACCTTCTCTTCTTGGAGAGAATCTCTTTCATAAACTTGGCATAAGTTGGCATTTGCTCTAAGGCTTCCGAGAACGGAATGTTGATTTGCAAACGTTTGAATATATCAAGGAACCTAGCAAACTGCCTCTCTTTCTCCTTTCTTGCTGGTGTAGTTGGATAAGGTAGATGTGGTGTTGGTGCATTCTTCACTACTTCTTGATTCTTGCCCTTCTTCTTCACCACATCTTTCTTCATCACTATGTTTTCATTTTCAACTACTTCCTTATTTTTTTCGACTTCATCCTCTCTATTTACTCCTCCTGTTTCCTTCTCATTTCCATCATCATGATCCTCCTCCTCATTATCAACAACTCTCCTTTCAACCTCAAGGTTTTCCCCTATACCTCTTCCAACTACCTTCCCACTCCGAGTAGCAATCGCCTTGCAATTATCATTGTCTCTTGATGCAAGGTCTTCTTCATCAAAATGACTTAATTGTCATTTTGATGACGATGCATGGTCTTTGGGGTTGGTTTGTGTGTTGGCGGTGAAGGTCCCGCCTTGCTGGGTTGCTTGAGCAAGCTGTTGTTTCAACTGGACTACTTGTGTTTCCAGGTTTTTGATGGAGGCATCAGTATTCTTTTGGTTCGCCATTGACATTTGCATGAATTGGTTAAGAGTTTCGTCGGTGTTTTGTTGTCGGTTTTGTTGCGGAGGTTGGTATTGATTGTAGTTTTGGTAAGATTGTCGGTTTTGTGGTCCAGCTTCTTGCCTCCAACCTTGGCCATAGTTTGGATTATTCCCTCTTGGGAAGTTGTTTGTATGACCTTGGTATTGGTTTTGAAACTGTTGTGGCCTTTGTTGATTTCCAACATAACTTACCTCTTCGGTGGTTGGCAGACAAAATCCGGTGGGGTGATCGCCCGAACAAAGTTCGCATGATGCGACTTGGTGGTGTCTCCTTTGTTCGTTTTGAATATCCTTCATTTGTTGTGGAAGGTTGGCCATCTTTCTAGTCAATTCCTCCACTTGTTGCGTTAGTGTTAGCCCATATTTTTATGAGCTAAGAATATGCTCTAAATATGCATTAAATGCTGAAGGGAATCTTGCAAAGATTCTGTTTAATCGAAGAACAAAAAGAATCTTGGAATTGTTCACAGGTTCGAAAGGATATTTACAAATACAAGGCTAAGGCAAAGTGTAGGGTTTTTGTAGATTGGCTACATTTTGCAAAAACATCTACTAGCCAGATGCTGGGACAGATGCGGTAGCATATGGAACAGCTTTTCGTATCTTGTGATTTTCGCGCCAGCTAGCGCTTTATATTTATGTACGCAATCTTCTAAAGATTTGCCTGAAGATTTATTTTCCTCTAGCTTGCTGATCAAGGCGCGTGTATCTGATTGAAGATTTGTTTGAAGTTTTATTTGCCTTGCCATTTGTTCCACAAGATATTGTTCTATATTTGGAAGCTTTTTATTATTTCTAGAAGATTGTTTCAGCTGGACCGGTCAATGTCCATGCTCTACTTTGAAGCCCAGACCCGTGCTATCTCAGTGCTATATATTCATGAAGGCAAACCCTAGTTGTGCAACTAAAAACCGTGTGTGTTAGTAAAGCGTGTGTTTTAAGGTTTTTAGGGTTTTGTTTGTTAATTGTGAGCCTTGCTTGTATCTCCCTGATTCAAGCTAAGGACTGAGTTTGTTTTGAGTTGTAATTTGTAAGCTACTCCTAAGCTTTTAAGTACGGAGTGAGTATGTGTTATTAGCGTGTGTTTCTCTTGGTTGTGTTTTATGTTTTGTGTGTTTGATAACAATACTGAGTGTGTTGTTCGTAGGAATTGAGACGGGGTCTCATATCTAGGAGTTCCTAGGTAGAGTTGCCACTGGTAGGGTCTAGGTGCAAAGTCAAGTAGTGGGTCTGCGTTGGTCTTTTCACTAGAACTATAATAGTGGAATCATTCCTGGATTGGTATCCCCCAGAGTAGGAGAGTTGCTCCGAACTGGGTTAACAAACTCACTGTGTACTTTATATTTCCGCTGTGTTCCTTTTTATTTGTGCTTTGTTACGTTGCGCTATTTTAATTATTGTTCTGAGTAGACACGCGCTCGGACAGTTGTGTCATCATTGTGCACAGCATATTTCAGTCAGGTTGCCAGGAATTTCAATTGGCATCAGAGCAGGCACCCTGTTCTGTGTGGGTGAGCTCCAGGGAAAGAAGTTTCTGGCTCAATGGATAAAGAAGGAGGACTGGTGAACAGACCACCCTTGTTGGATGGGTCGAACTACGACATTTGGAAATCACGCATGACAGCTTTCTTGAAATCTCTAGACAGTAGAGCTTGGAAGGCTGTGATCAAGGCATGGGTCCCTCCTAAAATAAAAGATGCGAATAATGTTGATACTGATGAGTTGAAACCAGAAGAGGAGTGGTCTACAGAAGAAGACACTGCAGCTATTGGAAACTCTAAAGCCCTGAATGCTTTGTTTAATGGTGTTGACAAGAACATGTTCAGGTTGATTAAACAATGTACTATTGCAAAGGAAGCTTGGGATATCCTAAGAACAGCTCATGAAGGTACTCAAAAGGTCAAGAAGTCAAGGCTACAACTGCTAACAACACAGTTTGAGAACTTGAGAATGAAGGAAGGAGAGAGTGTTCATGACTTTCACATGAATGTGCTAGAATATGCTAATACTTTTGAATCCTTGGGGGAAAAGATATCTGATGAAAAACTGGTAAGCAAAATTCTCAGGTCCCTGCCTAAGAAATTTGATATGAAAGTTTGTGCTATTGAGGAGGCCCAAGATATTGGAAATATGAAAGTTGATGAGTTGATTGGATCCCTTCAAACTTTTGAATTAAAGGTTAATGAAAGATCTGAAAAGAAAGACAAGAACATTGCTTTCATCTCCAACACTGATGAAGATGATGTGGAGAGTAATTTAGATACTGATGAGAGCATCTCTGAAGATATTGTGTTGTTAGGCAAACAATTTAATAAAGTTGTGAAGAGGATGGACAGACGCCCTAGGACAAATGCTCCGGACAACAGTCGCAGCATCTTTAAAAATGTCAACAATCAGAGGAAACCTAGAACTGATGACAAAATCAATCAAAGCAAAGGGGTGCAATGCCATGAATGCGAAGGTTTTGGTCACATCAGAACTGAGTGTGCAACGTATCTGAAGAAACAAAAGAAGGTGATGACTGTGTCTTGGACGGATGAGGATGAATCAGAAGAAGAATCTGAAACTGCAAAACATGTGAATGCCTTGACTGGAGTGTGCACATCTGACCACGAATCTAGTGATGAAGAGGTAACATATGATGAATTGGCTGATTCTTATAAGGAGCTATATCTCAAAAGTGAGGAAGTTTGTAGAACCTTAGAAAAACAAAAGAGGACCATTACTCTCTTGCAAGCTGAGAAAGACAAACTTCTGAAAATAAACTCAGACCTCAATGATGAGGTTATCTTACTTACTTCCAAGATTGGCAATATTAACAAACAACTGCGGATGATGAACAAAGGTACTGATGCTTTAGACGAAATTCTAGAAATAGGACAGAAACCTGGAGATTCTAAAGGTATTGGGTTTGACTGCAGTTCCATGCCTCAGCAGAAACAATTACCAGTAAGACAGTTTGTGCCACCTGTTAATACTCATGATCATACTATGTCAAGACAGATGCCCCAGCATCAGGTGAGACAACAGGCATCAGGATATAGGCCCAGATCAAAAGGAAGGAATTATAGTTGGGTATGTCACTACTGTGGAAGAAAAGGACATATCAGACCTTTCTGTTTCAAATTACATGGTTACCCAGACAGGACCTATTCACCAAGACCTGATCCCACAGTAAAGATCATCAAGAAGCAGTGGAAGCAGAAAAATGATAATTTCACAAGCAACACTATGGATCCTGGAAAAACAGAACCAGAAGCTGATGAGATTGCTCAAATTGCTCATACTTCTCTGAGAGTGTCATCCAGAAATGATTGGTACTTTGACAGTGGATGTTCCAGACATATGACTGGTGATAAAAATTACTTGACTGATGTTAAGCCTTATTCTACAAGCTTTGTGACTTTTGGGGATGGAGCCAAAGGAGAAATAAAGGGTGTAGGAAACCTTGTGGAAGAAGGTCTACCCAAACTTGATAAGGTGCTTCTTGTGAAAGGATTAACTGCAAACTTAATTAGTATTAGTCAACTGTGTGATCAAGGAATGAAGGTCAACTTTACTAAGAGTGAATGCTTAGTGGCTAACAGTGAAGGGGACATCCTGATGAAAGGTGTTAGATCAAAGGACAATTGCTACTTGTGGGTCTCTCAAGATAAAGCAAAGTTAACTACTTGTCTAATAACCAAAGAAGATGAAGTTAAGCTATGGCACCAAAAGCTTGGACATCTGAATCTCAGAAGCATGAAGAAAGCTATTGCTGAAGGAGCCATCAGAGGTTTACCAAAACTCCAAATTCAGGAAGGAAGTATATGTGGAGAATGCCAGATAGGAAAACAGACCAAGATGCCTCACCAAAAGCTGCAACATCTGTCCACATCCAGAGTTCTTGAGCTATTGCACATGGACTTAATGGGACCCATGCAAGTCGAAAGCTTAGGTGGTAAGAAGTATGCTTTTGTTGTTGTTGATGATTTTTCTAGATACACTTGGATAAGTTTCATTAAGGAGAAATCAGACACTTTTGAAAAATTCAAGGATCTTTGCTTACAACTTCAGAGAGAAAAGGATTGTGGAATTGTTAGAATCAGAAGTGACCATGGGAAGGAGTTTGAGAATGGTAAGTTCTCTGATTTCTGTATTTCTGAAGGAATATTTCATGAGTTCTCTGCACCCATTACTCCTCAACAAAATGGGATAGTTGAGAGAAAGAACAGGACTTTGCAAGAATCTGCTAGGGTTATGCTACATGCAAAGAAGCTGCCTTTTTTCTTTTGGGCTGAAGCCATGAACACAGCCTGCTATATTCATAATAGAGTGACTTTGAGAAAAGGTACATCTACAACCTTGTACGAGCTATGGAAGGACAGGAAGCCAACAGTGAAGCACTTTCATGTGTTTGGTAGTAAGTGTTATATTCTAGCTGACAGGGAACCAAGAAGAAAGATGGATGCTAAAAGTGAAGAGGGAATCTTTCTAGGCTATTCTACAAACAGCAGAGCCTATAGAGTATACAACTCCAGAACCAAGACAGTGATGGAATCCATAAATGTTGTTGTAGATGATGAAGGAAATAATGCGATGCCAGATGATGCTACATTTGACGCAGCATCTGACCTGCAGGAAGCGAAGAAAGTAGATGAAGCAAGTGATAAGCAAGATTCTGAAGTAACTGGCCCAGAGAAGACTGCTCCCAACAAAGGACCATCTATCAGAGTTCAGAAAAATCATCCCATAGATCAAGTCATTGGCGATCCTAACCAAGGGATCACAACTAGAAGGAACCATGATGAGGTATCAAATTCTTGTTTTATATCTAAACTTGAACCAAAGAATGTTAAGGAAGCTCTAACTGATGAATACTGGATAAATGCTATGCAAGAAGAATTAACTCAGTTCAAGAGAAGTAATGTGTGGGACCTAGTTCCTAGACCAGATAATGTGAATGTCATAGGTACCAAGTGGGTTTATAAAAACAAGTCTGATGAAAATGGTACTATCACTAGAAACAAAGCCAGACTGGTTGCACAAGGATATTCTCAAATTGAAGGTGTAGACTTTGATGAGACTTTTGCTCCTGTAGCTAGGTTGGAATCTATTAGATTGTTACTTGGGATTGCATGCATACTAAAATTCAAGTTGTATCAGATGGATGTCAAGAGTGCCTTTCTTAATGGGTACTTAAATGAAGAGGTTTATGTGGAACAGCCTAAAGGCTTCATTGATCCTAGTTATCCAAACCATGTGTACAAATTGAAAAAAGCTCTATATGGCCTGAAGCAAGCTCCTAGAGCTTGGTATGAGAGACTTGCTGAGTTTCTAATCAACCATGGCTATAGGAAGGGAGGAAATGACAAGACCCTGTTTGTGAAAGATGAAAATGGACAGCTGATGATTGCTCAAATATATGTAGATGACATAGTCTTTGGAGGAATGTCTGACCAGATGATAGAGCATTTTGTTCAGCAAATGCAATCTGAATTTGAGATGAGTCTTGTAGGTGAGCTAAAGTTCTTTCTTGGTCTTCAAGTGAAACAAATGGAAGATACTATATTTATCTCTCAAAGTAAGTATGCTAAAAATATAGTCAAGAAATTTGGGATGGAAAATGCTGCTCATAAAAGAACTCCTGCTCCCACACATGTAAAATTATCAAAGGATGAGAAAGGTGTGGATGTTGACCAAAGCATGTATAGGAGTATGATAGGAAGTCTTCTATATCTTACTGCAAGTAGGCCAGATATTACATTTGCTGTTGGAGTGTGTGCCAGGTACCAAGCTGAACCAAAAATAAGTCACCTGACTCAGGTAAAGAGAATTCTGAAGTATGTGAATGGTACTAGTGATTATGGTATGTTGTACTCTCATGGGGAAAGCACTGTGTTGTTTGGATATTGTGATGCTGATTGGGCTGGAAGTGCAGATGATAGAAAGAGTACCTCTGGTGGATGTTTCTTTCTAGGCAACAACCTTATATCCTGGTTCAGTAAGAAGCAAAATTGCATTTCTTTGTCTACAGCTGAAGCTGAGTACATAGCAGCTGGTAGTAGTTGTTCTCAATTGTTGTGGATGAGACAGATGCTGAGTGAATACAATGTCAAGACAGATGCTATGACATTATATTGTGACAATCTGAGTGCAATTAATATCTCCAAGAATCCTATTCAACATAGCAGGACCAAACACATTGACATTAGACATCATTTTATAAGGGATCTTGTTGAAGACAAAATTGTTACTCTTGAACATGTTCCAACTGAAGAGCAATTAGCAGATATTTTTACCAAAGCCCTTGATGCTAATCAATTTGAAAAATTAAGACGGAAGTTGGGGATATGCTTAGTTGAAGAATTGTAGCAATTAATGTGCAAGGGGCGTGCAGCTATTATTTTTTCCCTTGTCAACCGCTTATTGCACGTCACTCAAGGAGGTTATTGCACACTTGCCTTTTTCAACACTCCTGCACGTTATCATCATTACCTTTGTCTTAACTTCTCTCAACCTCTCATTGCCTCTCTTACCGCGCACACCTTCATTCAAAATTCATTCACTCCTCATACCCTCACATTCCAAATCATCGCCATGGCTGATTCTTCTTCTCACCAAACTACACATGATCAAGCTGCTGAAGCCGTCATCACTGATGCGCAACCTCTCACCACTATCCCTAGCGCTCCTACAAAGAAGCGTCGCACTAGGGCATCTGCACCTCGAAGAAAGACACCTGCCAAATCTAGCAAGGCTGCCTCCTCCACCGCTGTGAACACAAGATCAAAAGCAAAAGGTAAATCTTCTACCACTCCTGCTGCTCCAAGAGTAGGTCTTAGTATGGATGATCTGTACCTTAAGGACAACCCTTTTGAATCGACTGTTGTTGAACCACATGCTGAACCTTCTGTCACTGAATCTGAAAATATCGCTGTTGCGAGTACTGTAGCCATGACTGAAACCCTAGGTTCTGATAATCCTAAGGTAGATGAAAAATTAGTTGATGATTCTTCGAATTCTCCTATCGAGAAAGATGTTACTGCTGGTTCTGGTGAAAAGAATGATGTTGATGAGGCCGTGTCTGAGACACCTGCTGATTCCCCTGCCTCCACAAAGAATGCTGTGACAGATGCTCCCGCATCTTTGTCACAAGCTAGAGAGGAGCCTGATGTTGTGGTTCCCAATATTTCTGGTTCTGTAAGTGTTGCTGAAAGTGAGTCCTCAGAGTCTGAAGATGAAGGAACTGAGACTCAAGATGTTATAGGTGATCCTGAGACTGATATTTTAGACTGTGCTGACCCTATTGCTGTTGAGGAAGCTGTGCCTGAAGAAAGACCTCAGGCAGAAACTGGTGCTATTGGTGTTGCTCGCAGGACAAGGAGCAAATCTGAAAAATCTGCTACTGTTGTTAGTGAAGGAGAAAAGGATAGGAAGAAGAAAACTGTAAAGGCTGGGAAGAGACCTGTGTATGGTCCCCCCAAAGCTGGAAGCAAGAAAGTGGCTCAAAGTGGTCACAAGAAGAAGAGCTTAAAAAGAAAAGACCCTCCCTCTAGTGACTCTGAGTTTGAGGTTGCTGAGCCTGAAGCTGCCACATCTGGTGGGGCTTCCAGGAAGACAATGAAGGGTATGAAGATACCTCTGACTATTCCTCCTGCCCCTCTTGATAATGTTTCCTTTCACTTGGAAAATGGTTCTTCTAGGTGGAAGTTTATTTACCACAGAAGACTGGGTCTTGAAAGAAATCTTAAAGAAGATGTGTTCAAGTGTCAAAAGCTTGTTGATTTGTTGGAGTTTGCTGGTTTGATGAAGACTGTGAGGAATTTAGGTCCTTGTTATGATAAGCTGGTCAGGGAGTTTTTGGTGAATGTTTCTGATGAGTGTGATGACTCAAGAAACCCTGAGTATAGGAAAGTTTTTGTTCGTGGTAAGTGTGTGAATTTTTCTCCTATGGTGGTCAATGCATACCTTGAGAGGTCTACTGAGGAGACCCCTGAGCTTGAGGTTACTGAGGACACAATCTGCAGGACAATTACTGATAACAAGATCAGACATTGGCCAAAGCATTTGTCTTCTGCTCAATTGTCTCCTATGTATGCTGCCTTGAATAGGATCTGTGCTCAAAATTGGACTCCCACCACTCACTCAAATTCTGTTGCATCTGGGTTGGCCAAGTTTATCTATGCTGTGGGGACCAAGTCTCCCTTTGATTATGGAGCTTACATCTATTATCAAGTTTTGGAGCATGCTAAATCTTTTGCTATTAAGTTCCCTATTGCTTTTCCTACCCTCTTGTGTGGAATTATTCTTCAGCAACACCCTGATATTTTGATAAGCAGTGATGTGCCCTGCAAGAGGCCTGGTCCTATGGCTTTGGATTGCAGTCTGCTGTCTGAGACACATGATGCTGCTGTAGCTGGTACTTCTGTCCGGACATCTGGTGTGCTCTCCAGAAAGCAGATGATTGCTGATCTTACTGAGACAAGTGCAGCTCTTGAAGCTAGGAAGGTGAAGATTGACAAGATAATTGCAGCTTTGAAGGCTGAAGCTGATGATGAGGGTGAGCAGGATGAGGAAGAAGGAGGAGATAAGGATGTTACTTCTGCTGGTGACTCTGAAGATGCCTCTGATGATTCTGAGGATTCTTGATTTTCTTGTTTTTGTTCTGAATCCTGTTGATGTACTCTTTTTCTTTTTGTTGGTGACTGGGCTATGCCCTGAATTTTTATGGTCTGTAATATGCACTCTATGTGGTTACTATGCACTCTTTATGGTTCTATGCACTTTCTATGAGTTTGCCCTATCTGTTGGTTGTCAGGATTTTTGGCTAAAAAGGGGGAGTAGAATTAATTTGATTTATTATCTGTTGGTTGTGTGCATGATTTGAAGCTTATATTATGTAAGGTTACATGTGTTGAGGGGGAGTGCCGTATATGTTGAGGGGGAGTGTAGTATGTTGAGGGGGAGTATTGGTACATGCATGTTTTGAGGGGGAGCTGAGCTCTGCTCTTGAATTTTTATTCTTGATGTTTGGAAATTTATTTTTTCCTTCTCTATGTGATTCCACTATATGAGAGTTTATTTCTCTCTGGTTGTTCCTATGAGGCTAGATGTTTGTGTTATCTGGTGCATGCCTCTGATTCTACTTGCAAGCCATCTTTGACTATTTCTCGCTTTGAAGTAATCTCACTCTATGCTACGATTTTTCTTTCCTTGTTGTGTGCCTGTGTTGACGTGAAGGAATCTTATCTGTGTGTTTCCCAAAGTACTGGCTCTAGAGTGTTTTAGCCAAAATTTGCCAAAGGGGGAGATTGTAGGGTTTTTGTAGATTGGCTACATTTTGCAAAAACATCTACTAGCCAGATGCTGGGACAGATGCGGTAGCATATGGAACAGCTTTTCGTATCTTGTGATTTTCGCGCCAGCTAGCGCTTTATATTTATGTACGCAATCTTCTAAAGATTTGCCTGAAGATTTATTTTCCTCTAGCTTGCTGATCAAGGCGCGTGTATCTGATTGAAGATTTGTTTGAAGTTTTATTTGCCTTGCCATTTGTTCCACAAGATATTGTTCTATATTTGGAAGCTTTTTATTATTTCTAGAAGATTGTTTCAGCTGGACCGGTCAATGTCCATGCTCTACTTTGAAGCCCAGACCCGTGCTATCTCAGTGCTATATATTCATGAAGGCAAACCCTAGTTGTGCAACTAAAAACCGTGTGTGTTAGTAAAGCGTGTGTTTTAAGGTTTTTAGGGTTTTGTTTGTTAATTGTGAGCCTTGCTTGTATCTCCCTGATTCAAGCTAAGGACTGAGTTTGTTTTGAGTTGTAATTTGTAAGCTACTCCTAAGCTTTTAAGTACGGAGTGAGTATGTGTTATTAGCGTGTGTTTCTCTTGGTTGTGTTTTATGTTTTGTGTGTTTGATAACAATACTGAGTGTGTTGTTCGTAGGAATTGAGACGGGGTCTCATATCTAGGAGTTCCTAGGTAGAGTTGCCACTGGTAGGGTCTAGGTGCAAAGTCAAGTAGTGGGTCTGCGTTGGTCTTTTCACTAGAACTATAATAGTGGAATCATTCCTGGATTGGTATCCCCCAGAGTAGGAGAGTTGCTCCGAACTGGGTTAACAAACTCACTGTGTACTTTATATTTCCGCTGTGTTCCTTTTTATTTGTGCTTTGTTACGTTGCGCTATTTTAATTATTGTTCTGAGTAGACACGCGCTCGGACAGTTGTGTCATCATTGTGCACAGCATATTTCAGTCAGGTTGCCAGGAATTTCACAAAGAAGGAGGACTTCGAACCAGAAGGCAGATCGAACAAGCGTATGATCGAATCGAAGCAACAAAGTTCTGGACTTAGCACAATTCTGACAAAATTCACAAAAACTCAGTTCGACTTCGAGAGATGCAACCGTTCTAAGGAGCAGTTAAGTGCATGCAGGGTGTACGTGGCAGGACATTTGGCAGTAGTATAGTGTTCGACCGTTAGGGCAGTTTACTTTCGAAAGTCTATATATAGTAGTTTTTTAGTCAGAAAAAGAGGTCGCAATTCATTTTATACAAAATCCTTGTAAACTCAAAGTACCCACGCTATCGAGAGAAACGAGTGAAATGGGATCCAAGTATGAATCTGTGAACCATCCTTTTTCTGTAAAACACATTTTACAATTCAATGCAATTTACTTTTTCATGAAATGTATCTTTTAAGCACTTTAAAGTTTCATGCAAAGTTTAACGTTTTTCATTTAAATTCTGTTCATTTATGTTTCGATCGAAACAAAGTGTTCATTCAATAAGAACTCGTTTTTCCTTGTTATTTGCAATCCAAGTAACTTTTATGTTTAATTCTCCCCAAAAACTACACAAAATGTTTATGCGTAATGGACATTCATATAATTTAAAGAATTTAAACAAAGCACTATGCTCCTGAGATTCACTAGTTGGTCTCGCAAGCAATTAATTTAGACTAGCGGTTGTTTACCAAATTTCACAGTAAACAAATTGGCACGCCCGGTGGGACCGGTGCTTTAATTGAATCTTTTCTATCAAAAAATATTTTCGTTTGGATTTGCAAATTTCTATTTGTGCCTTCTTTCTGGAAATTGCGTTAGTGCATGTTCTTGAGGAGTGGGAAAAAACTCCCTGAAATGGTTAGACCACCACCCAGAAATACAAACACAAATAATATGGAAAATGCAAATGTGAATGATAACAATGTGTCAGCGCCTTCGAGCGCATTGAACACTTCGAATGTGACTGGAGCGACCATCTCCGCTCCCAGTTCTTCGACATTGGGCGTTACTATGCCTATCGTTGCATCAACGACGATGCCTCTTACCACTGCAGGCCCTGCAGTTTCGATACCCGAAAACATAGGGAGCCAGCCATCCCCAGCAAGAGGAGGAGGCACAATAGGCTCTACGTTTAGTATGCCTTTTTCACAATATACGAATCAAGGCAACAGTAGGAATGTACCATATGGTATGCCTACAACGCTGATGCAAGGGCTACAAACCAACCCTTCATTATATTCAGAAACTGTGCCTGGCGTTTACTCGCCTACAAACCAACGATTGGCCTCCAGTTCTGTTAATCGAAATGCAGTGCCATCATTAACTAATACATCCTTGATGTCTTTAAGGCAACAAATGGATGAAAGTAATCATGATATGGTTAATATGTTGACACAACAAATTGGTACAGTATTTAATCCTTTGATACAAAATACTAACCAGTCTTATCAATTGTTGGCCACCCAGATGGGTAGAATGGCTGATTTCTTTGGGGCTCCACATGTCCCTAATCAACCAGTCCCTCAGATCCAGAATCTAGCACCCATACAAAACATCCAAGTACCAAATAATGCTATGGTGCCTATGCCCAATAACTTAGTGGTACAGCCTAATCAAGGACAATTACAAATGGGTCCAATCGAACCATACGCTCAACCACAAGTACAACCACAAATCGAACCAAATCCAGGGATAGTCTTAGTAAATCGAAATCAAAATGCTGATGAAGTGGTTCGAAATGTCCAACAAAATAATTTAGGGGCACAAAATAACATAGCAAATTTGGTCGAAGCTATTTTAGTCCAAAATGGTTTGAATGTAGGTTTACATAGACCAAATTTTGTTTCTGCCTTGTCAGAGTATGTGCTTCAGACTGAACTACCAAGGGGTGTCAAAATCCCAAAATTCACTAAGTTCGCTGGTGACACTAGCGAATCAACCGTTGAGCACATTGCAAGATTTCTGACAGAAGCAGGAGACATAGCAAATAATGAGAATTTAAGGATGAAGTATTTCCCAAATTCTTTAACAAAAAATGCCTTTACATGGTTTACAACCCTCCCTCCACATTCCATACATAATTGGAATCAATTAGAGAGAGTTTTCCATGAACAATTTTACATGGGACAATCAAAAATAAGCCTTAAAGAATTAGCAAGTGTCCGACGTAAAGCGCCTGAGTCAATTGATGATTATCTCAATAGATTTAGACTTTTAAAGGCAAGGTGTTTCACCCAAGTCCCTGAACATGAATTAGTCGAAATGGCTGCTGGTGGCCTAGACTATTCGATTAGAAAGAAATTAGACACTCAGTATTTGAGGGACATGGCTCAGTTGGCTGATAGAGTTCGACAAGTCGAACGGCTAAAAGCTGAAAAGGCTAGGAATTCTAAATTTCATAAGAGGGAGAAGGTTGCATATGTCGAAGCAAACGACAGTGACCAAGAATTCGATATCACTTATGAAGATGTCGAAGACAATGAGGTTGATTTAGCAGAATTAAAACCTGGACCTCCTTATGTCTGTAAACTCCTTAAACCTTCGAATGGGAAAAATCCTGTTGAGCCTAAAAATGATAAATTTGTGTCTAAAACTTATACATTTGACATAACCAAATGTGATGAAATATTTGATTTATTAGTTACAGATGGCCAGATTATTGTTCCTAAGGGCTTAAAAGTACCCCCAATCGAACAACAGAAGAAAAGGGGTTATTGTAAATTTCATAATTTCCTTGGCCATAAAACCTCACGTTGTATTCTTTTCAGGGATCTGGTCCAAAAGGCTCTCAATGAAGGGAGACTCAAGTTTGGTGAGAAATCAAAGACCACTCAGGCGGATGTTGAAGCACCTAAAGCTGTTGAAACCCTCTATGCGGAACCTCAAGGAGTAATGATGGTCGAAGCCATGGAAGTGTCTGAGGTGAAAGTTCAAGGCATATCTGAAGAAGACTACAGCGAAAAGATGAAGGTGGTGTATCCTCAGACTGAAGAGGATCTGATCGATTTTCTGAATAGATGCAAACTCGAAAACAAGAATGTGATGTTGTGTCCTCGCTGCAGTGCGGTATGTGATAGAGAGGCTACTGAGGGCCTCATGAAGTACCAGGTTGTCAACAAGGGGGCAACGCAAAACCAGCGTTTTGATAAAGGCAAGAGAACTATGGTGCAGTCGAACAACAACCAGAAATTTGGTCGAAAGACTACCTTTATTCCTCCTGGTTCGATTCCTGTCGAAAAATGGATGCACCAGGGGCTCATAAGGTTTAACAAAGGAACTATGGAGGTAGGTGGTTCCAGTGGAACGAAGCAAGTTGGCCCACAGGAGGCTAATAAGTATTCTTACCGAAACAACTACAAGGGTAAGAATCCTATGACAAGGACCCAATGGCGCAGGTTTCAGCGTCAAAAGAAATTGGCCGAACAGAATCTGCAAACTGGCCAATATAAGGATGTGTCCAGGAGGCCAGCAAAAGAAAGACTCTTTCCTCCAGTGGATGAAGATAAGATGGAAGACGATGATCTGCTGGACTCTGAACCTGACTTCGACGTCATCTGCGTGGTATCCATCTTGCCGTCCGAGTATGATGTCGAAACTGAAGTTACTGAGATCGAAGGTGAATTCGATCATTTTGATATGGCTGACCCAAAGCCTGTATGTTACTATGTGATGAACAATGGCTGCATTGAGGAGCAACTAGCCTCCTTCGAGAGGCCAAGTCTTGGGATGAAAAGCCATCTCAAACCCCTTTTCATCAGAGCGAAGGTTGAGAACGTTGGGATCAACAAAGTGCTCATTGATGGGGGAGCAGCTGTCAACTTGATGCCTCAATCTACGTTCTACAGGATTGGGAAATATGACAGCGACCTATCTGCCCACAACATTGTGCTTTCTAATTATGAGGGCAAAACTGGCTATTCGATGGGAGCCATACAAGTTGATGTTGCTGTGGGCAGCATAGTTCGACCAACTCTTTTCCTGGTGGTTCAATCCAAGGCTAACTTTAACTTGCTGTTAGGAAGGGAATGGATCCACGGAGTTGGGGCAGTACCATCCACTCTCCACCAGAAACTTATTATTTGGAGGGAAGATGGGATTGTTGAAAACATAGAGGCAGATCAAAGCTTCTATAAGTCAGAGGTTGACATTGTCACCCCACAAACCTTTGACAAAAATTTGGCTAATATAGCACCTTGTGGTGACAAGGATTCTGCTTTCGTGCCAAGTGACAATGTCATTCATTCTGTCAAGCTCCACCCTGCCCATGGCTTTATATGGGAAAGAGAAGAAATTAATGCTGTTTCTTCTGAAGATGGAGTCATTCCACCAACTGGGTGGAATATATATGAAGACTACTATGACTGAGGCCACTGCATGGGCCAGGATTACGGCTTATATGGCCGAAAATAGATTAAATACGGCCCTTGAGGCTGAGTTTCAACAAAATATGGCAGTAGAGGCCAAGATCGAAGATCTGGAAGTCAAAGAAACAAAGGATCGAAGACTTGACTGCATCTATGACGATGAGCCGCTGGGGTTCGAGAAGGATCCTATGAGTGAGGCGCCAAAAATGCAAGCACAAGATCCTTTGGAGGAGATCGATATTGGAGATGGCTCGATTAAAAGGCCAACTTATATCAGCGCCAATATCACTTCAAGTCTAAAAGAAAAGCTGGTGCTTCTTCTTAAAGAATTCAAAGACTGCTTTGCGTGGGATTACAACGAAATGCCTGGGTTAAGCAGAGAAATGGTCGAACTGAAACTACCTATCAAAGAAGGAAAGAGGCCAGTGAAACAACTACCAAGAAGGTTCGCACCAGAAATTATGTCCAAGATCAAGGATGAGATCGAAAGGCTGCTGAGGTGTAAATTCATCAGAGCTGCCAGGTATGTCGAATGGTTAGCAAATATAGTCCCTGTTATTAAAAAGAATGGAACTCTTAGAGTATGCATAGATTTTAGGGATATAAATAATGCTACACCTAAAGATGAATATGCTATGCCAGTAGCTGAAATGTTAGTAGATTCAGCAGCTGGCTTCGAATTTTTAAGCATGTTAGATGGTTATTCTGGTTATAACCAAATATTTATTGCTGAAAATGATGTGTCAAAAACAGCATTTCGATGCCCTGGTGCATTAGGCACCTATGAATGGGTTGTCATGCCTTTTGGCTTGAAAAATGCTGGGGCCACTTATCAAAGGGCCATGAATTCTATGTTCCATGATTTTATAGACACATTCATGCAAGTTTATATAGATGATATAATCATCAAATCTTCGTCCGAAGATAGCCATTTGGATTACCTTAGGCAGTCTTTCGAACGGATGAGGAAACATGGATTAAAAATGAATCCATTAAAGTGTGCTTTTTGTGTACATGCAGGAGATTTCCTTGGTTTTGTGGTGCATAAAAAAGGCATCGAGATAAACCAGAACAAGACAAAGGCTATTCTTGAGACGAAGCCTCCTTCGACCAAGAAACAGCTTCAATCTTTGCTAGGGAAAATCAACTTCTTGAGAAGATTCATTTCGAATTTAAGTGGCAAAGCTCAAGCTTTTTCGCCATTGCTTCGACTCAAGAAAGATGAACCATTCAAATGGGAAGAAGAGCATCAAAAGGCTTTCGATGAAATTAAAGAGTATTTGATTAAGCCTCCAGTACTAATGCCTCCTAGTCGAAGTAAAGATATGAAGTTGTACATTGCTGCGTCTGACAATACCATTGGGAGCATGTTGGCTCAGGAAGATGAAAATGGCGTGGAGCATGCAATTTATTATCTTAGTCGTGTATTAAATGATGCAGAAACTAGATATACTGCCATAGAAAAACTTTGTCTTTGTTTGTATTTCTCTTGTATTAAACTTAAGCAATATATAAAGCCTGTTGATGTCTATGTGTATTCTCATTATGATATTATTAAACACATGTTATCGAAGCCTATTTTACACAGTAGAATTGGAAAGTGGGCTTTAGCATTAACAGAATATTCTTTAACTTACAAGCCCTTGAAATCGGTTAAGGGTCAAATTGTGGCAGATTTTATTGTAGATCACTCAGTGATCGAAATGTCTCAGGACTATGTAGATACTGAACCTTGGGTTTTGTATTTCGATGGTTCTAAACATAAACATGGAACTGGGATTGGAATCTTAATAATATCCCCCACAAAAGTCCCAACTAAGTTTAAATATAAAATTAAAGGTCTTTGCTCAAATAATGAGGCTGAATATGAAGCTTTAATCACAGGCCTTGAAATTTTAATTAGCTTGGGGGCAAGAAATGTTAACATAAGGGGTGATTCAGAGTTAGTGTTGAGACAATTAACACAAGAATACAAATGTGTGAAAGAACACTTAACAAAATATTTTGTTATAGCAAGCTCTCTTCTGAATCATTTCGATTATATTAACATTGAACATATACCTCGACTAGAAAACCAAGAAGCGAATGATTTAGCCCAAATAGCTTCAGGGTACAAAATGTCGAAGGAAAAATTAACTCAGTTGATCGAAATAAAAGATAAAATGGTGTTACAAGAGCCGTTGACCACTGCATTATCAATGCCAAAACTTGTGGGGGCAAGTACACCACAAGGTAGTGAAGATGAAAACGTAGATGATCTTCAGGAAAAAATCCAAATTTTGGCCATTGACAATATGTTGGATAATGATTGGAGAAAATCCATTGTTGAATATTTGGAAAATCCAACAGGTAACGTGGCTCGAAAGATCAAATATAGGGCTTTGAACTACGTGATTATGGGAAATGAATTATTTAAAAAGACTGCAGAAGGAATTTTATTAAAATGCCTAAGCGAATCAGAAGCATATTTAGCAGTTTCCCATGTTCACAGTGGTGCTTATGGATCACATCAAGCAGGCCATAAAATGAAATGGCTTTTATTTCGACAAGGTTTATACTGGCCGTCTATGTTAAAGGACTGCATAGAATTTGCTAAAGGCTGTCAAGAATGCCAAAAGCATGCAGGGATACAGCATGTACCTGCTAGTGAGTTACACTCCATAATTAAACCTTGGCCTTTCAGAGGATGGGCTCTGGATTTAATTGGTGAGGTTAAGCCTGCTTCGTCTAAAAACCAACAATATATTTTAGTTGGAATAGATTATTTTACTAAATGGATCGAAGCAGTCCCTTTACCAAATGTCGATCAGGAGGCAGTAATTAGTTTCATTCAAAACCATATTATTTACAGGTATGGTATCCCTGAAACAATTACTACTGATCAAGGTTCAGTCTTTACTGGACGAAAGATGCAAGAATTTGCTCAAGAAACTGGCTTTCGATTATTAACCTCAACACCATATTACGCGCAAGCAAATGGTCAAGTCGAAGCAGCCAATAAAATTATCATTAACTTGATTAAAAAACATATTGCCCAAAAACCAAAAAATTGGAATAAAACGTTGGATCAAGTTTTATGGGCATGTAGAAATTCTCCTAAGGAATCAACTGGCACTACCCCATTTCGACTAACGTTTGGTCATGATGCTGTACTTCCAGTCGAAATACATTTGCAATCAGCCAGAATACAAAAACAAATGGACATACCAATTGATCATTATTGGGAAATGATGTCAGATGAGTTGGTTGATTTAGATGAGGAGAGATTAAGAGCATTAGAAGTCTTGACTAGGCAAAAGGAAAGAGTTGCAAAAGCTTATAACAAGAAAGTAAAGTCAAAAACTTTTAATGTTGGAGACTTGGTGTGGAAAGTCATCCTGCCCATGGATAGAAAAGATCGAACCCTGGGCAAATGGTCCCCAAATTGGGAAGGACCATTTAAGATAGTTCAGATTTATTCGAATGGTGCTTATGAGTTAGAGGAATTAACTCCTGATCAACGTACCTTGAGCATAAATGGTAAGTATTTGAAAAGATATAGACCAGTGCTGCAAGAGGTTCGAATAAATCAAGAATAGTTCAAAAAATAAACAACTAAAGTGGCAACTAGCGAAGATGCCATTAAAATCAAACATTCGAATTAAAAACGGGGCTTTCATTTCGAATCCACTTCTGAGTCTGAGGAACGAAGGTACTCCTTGTTTTCATCATAAGTCGAAAGGAATTCTGCCCAATCAGGATCCGTACTATCAGACTCTGAGGAAGAAACATCTGGTTGAGCCTTCGAAGGTGTTTTCCCTTCAGGAGGAGGTGGAGCCCTGCAGGTTCTTGAGCTTTCACCCTTGGAAGAAGGTTTCTTGGTCTTCTTTGAAGAATCAGCAGCCTTTTTGTTGTGCTTCTTTGCAGATAGTGGAGTAAGTAAAATGGATAGAGAATGACCAAGCCTGGAGGTAGAGGCCTAATACCACAATGAGGTCTGTATGGCAAAAAGTAGGGGAAACCTGGTCCTCCACAAGCAGATCTTCTGCATTCTGCTAGTATTCGACGATCGAAAAGATCTTTGAAAATGGGAAAAACTTCCTCCATTGAGAATCCATCTTTTGAAAGGATTTTCAGTATCATCAGTAAGTATTTTGCCCCTTCCACGCCATGGGAAGCTGCTTTACGCAAAATACGGAGAATGCCATTCAAGTTGTTAGGTTCATCATAAAGGAGTCTTGCTGTCTCCACTAGGCTGAACGATTCGTGACCACTCTGGATCATTCGTCGCATGAAAGCAAGTTTCTCAGCAGGAGGAAAATGGTCATAGAAATACCACACACAGCTACGAGGCAAAGCCCTAAAGACTGTCTTCTTGTTCGCCAATCGACGATGAGTAACGGAAGTTGCCTTAAAGTTGAGTAAGTTTTGAGTACCAGTTGCTGCTACTTTTTTAGTAATGGTGATTAGTAAATCTTCTGAAAGTTTCTCCATGATAGAGAGAAGAAGAAAGTTGGTTTTTTCTGGAAAGGAAATGACAATGGGAGAAGTGAAAAGTAGATTTTTATACTCATTACTGAAGGGAAACTGAAAAGACTTGATTGAAAAAGTTGAAAAATTCAACCACGTGGCGAGAGGAAAACTGAAGGGTCTCTGAACCAAGCCGTCGGTTACTTCTTCTAGGAGCCAAAAAAGTCTCCGAAAATAGTGCTGTAATAATAACTGGTTTGGGAACTGCTCGAGGTAAATGACGTCATCGTTTAAGAAGATGTAAACTTTCCGTCGAAGGTTACAGTTTTTTCAAAAATGTCAGTTTTCTCCTACATTATATTCCGACGAACCTAACATTTTTGGGGGGCAATTTGTTAGCCCATATTTTTATGAGCTAAGAATATGCTCTAAATATGCATTAAATGCTGAAGGGAATCTTGCAAAGATTCTGTTTAATCGAAGAACAAAAAGAATCTTGGAATTGTTCACAGGTTCGAAAGGATATTTACAAATACAAGGCTAAGGCAAAGAAGGAGGACTTCGAACCAGAAGGCAGATCGAACAAGCGTATGATCGAATCGAAGCAACAAAGTTCTGGACTTAGCACAATTCTGACAAAATTCACAAAAACTCAGTTCGACTTCGAGAGATGCAACCGTTCTAAGGAGCAGTTAAGTGCATGCAGGGTGTACGTGGCAGGACATTTGGCAGTAGTATAGTGTTCGACCGTTAGGGCAGTTTACTTTCGAAAGTCTATATATAGTAGTTTTTTAGTCAGAAAAAGAGGTCGCAATTCATTTTATACAAAATCCTTGTAAACTCAAAGTACCCACGCTATCGAGAGAAACGAGTGAAATGGGATCCAAGTATGAATCTGTGAACCATCCTTTTTCTGTAAAACACATTTTACAATTCAATGCAATTTACTTTTTCATGAAATGTATCTTTTAAGCACTTTAAAGTTTCATGCAAAGTTTAACGTTTTTCATTTAAATTCTGTTCATTTATGTTTCGATCGAAACAAAGTGTTCATTCAATAAGAACTCGTTTTTCCTTGTTATTTGCAATCCAAGTAACTTTTATGTTTAATTCTCCCCAAAAACTACACAAAATGTTTATGCGTAATGGACATTCATATAATTTAAAGAATTCAAACAAAGCACTATGCTCCTGAGATTCACTAGTTGGTCTCGCAAGCAATTAATTTAGACTAGCGGTTGTTTACCAAATTTCACAGTAAACAGTTAGCAATTTATTTTGAGCAAGGATTGCGTCATTTGTCCCCAAGTCCAATATTCCCGCTTTCCTTTAGCCTTGGCTTCTATTATGGTGAGCCTAGTGATCATTTAATGCCATTCTTTCAATGATAGCAACAGCATCTTCGGCACTCTTGGCCATTAAAGATCCACCAGCAGCAGCATCAAGCAATAACTTTGACTGTTGTTGCATCCCATTCCGGAAAAGATGGATTTGTGTCAAATCATCGAATCCATGGTTAGGGCATCTTCTAAGCATCGACTTGAAACGCTCCCATGCTTCACATAAAGTCTCACTTGAACCTTGTGAGAATACAGCAATAGTTGTCTTAGCCTCCATGAAACGATTCTGAGGAAAGAATCTCTCAAGGAATTTCTCCTCAAGAGTGTTCCAATTTGTCATCACTGTTGGTGGCTGATCCAAATACCACTCCTTGGCCTTCCCAATCAAAGAATGAGGAAACATCCTCATAAATATAGCCTCCTCATTGTTCTCCGTCTCACCTAGTGTACCGGCGATCTCATAAAATTTTGTGAGATGTTGGAACGGATCCTCATGATCTAACCCCGAGAAAGGATTAGCATAAAGTATTTGAAGGATCCCGGTCTTCATCTCAGTTTGCTTTGTGGTCCGTGGCGTCTTTCCCAATTGGGCCAAACGGCGTGGGCTATTGTGACATGGCATCCCACCTCCGCCTGAACCTCCAGGTACCTCTCCTACAGCAGCCATTGGTATCTCTTGGCTTGGAATTGGAATTGATGAAGGACTTGAAACAGAAGTTTCCTCTTGTTGCTTTTTCTTTGCCTGCTGCCTCTTCTTCCGATTCTTACTGTTGTTTCTTCGAGCTGTCCTCTCTATTTCAGAATCAAAAAGCAGTTGGTCGTCCCATATTTGACCTCGCATATACGGTTTCAACAATCTGACCAAAAAGAATTAGCAAACAAGATGGATAAGGAATAATAGTTATATACATAAAAGAATTTTGTGCAAAATTGCTTAAGATAATAATTAACGCTGCAATGATTATAATATCAAAGCATTAATCCCCGGCAGCGGCGCCATTTTGTTAAAGCACAAAAGTAAGTATAAGTTTTATATCGTTCCTCAGGGATTATTGCGATATCATAAACCGTTCAACATCGATTATCGTCTTAAGTTAGGGTTTAATCTTTTTCATTACTACACTACTCGACATAAAAAGCATTATAAATAAATCGTAGAGTAATAGGACATAAAAGGTGTTAGGATTAAAGTTCGTCAATCAAACGTCGTTTGTATTCGATTGATCATAAATACGAATTCTAGCTTTTCCTTATATACGACATTATCACGTATTACTCGACAACGTCATTCGTGTCCAAATGACATCGTGAGATCGATCGTATCGTTTAATCGACGATTTCTCAATCTATTAAACGATTCGAAAGCTTTACGATCCAATACTTAATGTAATTATCAAAACCAAATCCCATTTCTAGAATTTCTTATCTTGATAGAATATCATTCTAAACCTAGATTCAAAAGTATTTTTCAACATCATTTAAATCAAATATAAGAGTGAAAAACAAGAACAATTTCAATGGTATATAAAAATGCTAGAATCATATATTAAAATATCAAAGGTTTACAACAAAGTGTGATTGATTACCTATTAATCCCAACAAAGGAGATTAGTTGATCATTCTCATGATAACTATGCAAAAGCTAGAAAGGAAGATGGAGAATATGCTAAGGCTTGATTTCTCAAAGCTTCTTAGTGTAATCTTCACTTGAATTCCTTTTGCTATTTGAAGTTTGCCTCCTTTTATGCCTATTCTCTCTCTAAGAAATTGAATATTTCAAGCTCTGGAAATTGTAAAAACTAGTATTCAACTGAATATATGAAAAAATGAGCTTAAAATGCTTTTATATTTCTGAGATTTTGCACGCTCGCTACAAGCGACCAGCCTGTCGCTGTAGCGAGGAAACTTCTTGGCCAATGGGAGAGCTCCACGTCATCACTTAGCATTAAACCGCCCTTTGGTCGCTGTAGCGACAAGATCTGTCGCTACTAGCGATGGAACCTTCAAATTCCCTGCCTAGGCTCGCTTCTAGCGTCCAGTTCATCGCTTGAAGCGATGAATTCTCAATTTTCCCTGCCTAGGCTCGCTTCTAGCGAGGCTTCTGGCGCTTGTAGCGATGAAGTCATGAAATTCCCTGCCTATCCTCGCTTCTAGCGTGGCTTCTGGCGCTTGTAGCGATGAAGTCATGAAATTCCCTGCCTATCCTCGCTTCTAGCGTGGCTTCTGGCGCTTGTAGCGATGGCTTTAGCAAAACTTCATTTTCTTTGCTCCAATCAGGTCCAAGCATGAATTTCCTGCATAATAACATGGGGTAAGACTTAAGATCACAAATATTGCATTTTAACCACAAATATGCGCTTATCATAAGATAACTTGTAAAACAAGTAACATAAGTGCCTTAAAATATATCAAAAGATAACTACTTTTAGGCACTTATCAATACACATTTTCTAAACCCTAAAACCTCACTCATGACACATCATTGCCTCGATCTTTAGAGTGTTTGCAGGTACATCACTCCTTCCATAGATCAATCATCGTCTTCTACCACTCAACTGTCTCTCAGACTGTCGATCTAGATCCACTTCGGATCACAATATCCTTCACTTTGTATTTTTTTTAATAAAAAAATCACTCAATTTGGTCAAAACCATTTTAATGTCACATTTGGTATACTTTAGTTTCTTTGGATGTTTAAAATTCAAATCTTAATATTATTCATGACATCTAAATTTTTGCCAAGTTTTTTAAAGGTTGGAATAAGGCCGATACAAATAACTTCATTATCTCAGTTGAAGATACTGCCATTGAAGATGAGCTTACATTAGTTACATCTCTAATAAATCACAAATATAATTAAGGTCTAAATTTATGAAGCATTGAAAACTCTCACTCTCTCCTCTATCTCTCTTTCAAACAATCAATCCACAATATTTGTTAGAGGTGAGAATCGAATCAGAGACTATTATTATCACTCCACTCCTTAACTCTTCTAATACAACCACCAAACCAATATTATAACTCCCTAGAAAACCCTTTCTTATACTAGAGCATTACAACTCTCAAATCAGAGGTAGTCTTAAAGGTTGTACTTTTTTCCTTTATTTTAATCTATTTTTAACTTAATATAAAGAAAAAAATAGTACCCATTTTACCTATAAACATTATGTATTATAATGCAGGTTGATTTGGTTATCATGGAATTGACTCAAATATACCTCAAAAATCGTTACAAGATAATCTCAGTAAGAATCTCAATCAGTGATATCCGAACCTTGAAACTCGTTCTAACCTTGATGAATCTCTCATGATCCAAATCACTTGAACTTTCTTATTCAAAAAATAAAATCAATATGCATGTATTAATGGTACATATGATTTTATTAAGTTCCCCCGATTTGAATTTAATATTTCATAATTCTTCTGTTAGTAAATTATACATAAATTTTATTTTTATTATTATTAATAACGTTAAAGTTTGTTAAAAATTATTCATAACGTTAAAGTTGCTGATTTTTCAGATCATACATAAACACGTGTTTTAACTTTTTCTTAATCTAATTAAATTTTTCATTGTAAAAGTCTTGCGATTATTTTATTTTATTTTATTTTTGGTAAAAGCCATACTATTATTTTATTTGAATTAAATAAATAGTCAAAATTAGATTATATCTCCTCTCAAAAAATTAGATTATATCAAGTACGAGCAAACGGTCAGAATCATGCATATAATTTAATCCATAAATTTTAATTATTTATTATATATAATAATAAAAGTAACTAATTTGATTGGCGGTTCAACTCTTTAGAATATTAACAAACTTGGAGTATTTGGGAATTAGATGTGATTGAAAAGTTTCCATATTAAAAAAATTGCTAGGTTGTTCTTCAAAAGAATGATGTCTAATTATAAAGTCAATTCATGTTTCGTCCAAATTATAAGACGTAGTTCATGAAAACTAATTAATTTTCAAGGTCTAAGGCATCGTTTGGCCTGACTTTTTTACGGTCCAAAAGCTACTTTAAAACAAAGTTAAAATTAAAGACTTTAAGAAAGAAGTTAAAGTTGTTTGGTTACTTTATTATTTTTTTAGATTTAAAGCTATTTTTAAGTTAAAAGTTGTTTGGCAAAATATTGTACAAATATATAATAAATAAATAAAATGTTAAAATATTTTTTGAAGAGAAAAAATGTTTAAAATATTTTTTTAGTAAGTACTTAATATATATTGTGTTTGATCTGTCTTCTCCTTAAAATAATAGAGAAGTAGAAGAAAAGTCGGGTCAAACGGTACCTAAATTAGCACAAAGATGACTGGACCTAAAATAATTCAGAAGCTTCTGTAGGATGAGAGACCTTTCTTTATTCAACAGTAGACTATATCTATGTTGCTTGCTTGTACAAGAATCAATGGGGTACATGTGTGTTTATGCTTACGACATAACAAAATTGTGGGGTACTCATCTTAGAATTTTTTATAATTATTATTTTTAAGACTATAATCAGTTGCTATTTTTAGTTTGCTAACTCTATACGTGTATGTCCACGAATAAACTGTCTGTGCTGTGAAGCAATATTAGATGAATGGAGAAAAATAGGCAATAATGTCTGTAATGGAATTGAAAAATATTTGTTCCCAAAACATTGTTTAGTGGGTAGAGATATTCCAATGTATAGGTGTTGGACTTTGAACTTTGAATTTCTCACTTATTCAACTCAAGAAGTGGAATTTTGGTGAATAGGCTAGACAAAAAAACAAATTGGAAATATGATAGATTAATTTTTGTCATAATTTATTGTATGGAAAGCTTGATTTGAAACCAAAAAAAAATTGTCAAGCAAATAAAGGAATACACTTTCATATAAAATCATGCAATTTATTCTACAATATGAATTGTAAAAAAAAAAAAAAAATCTGAACACATGTTAATAAACGATCAAATTGACAATTTGACAAATAATAGAGTTTCCTTTTGGCTTTGTTTAAAAATTTCAAGGGAAGGAGAGGAGAGGAAAAGAAAGATAAATCTGTAACCATTATATTTATTCCCACTACAAAACAAATTTCTGATATTGTAAAATAAAAGGTACTTACTCTAATATTCACAACTCATCTCAAAGTTATAGTTAAATTAAAATTTTGAAACTCCAAACAGTATGACTATGACATGAATGTGACTATTTACTATAATGAATTGATGACTATATGGCAGAAAATCTATGCTATGAAGATAACTGAAGGTGTAGTAAATTTATAGTGTTTGGTTTATTGAGAGGCGGGAAAACGATCATGTTTTTTTTTTTCTTACAAGGCTTAACAAAGTAGAATTCTTGGAAAACAACATTTGCCTACTATTTATTCTAGAAGCTTTCTCGGATGTCAAAAGAAAATAAGCTATAAACAAACAAGGTTTGTGGAAACTTCATGGGAGACCTTTGAATCAAAAGAAGGTAGGGCTGAGCAGAAAATTATAACCCACCCGAAAACCGGTAAAACCGAAACAATATTGGGTGACACGGGTGGGTTCGGTCGGGCTTCGGGTCTTCAAATGATAAATTTCAGTTAACGGTGAGTTCAAACGGGCGGATTCGGATTTAAGAAATTTATCTCACCGGTGTCCGAACCGCCCGTAAAATGCACATGTCTATGTTAGTATTATTTTGTGGACATAAATACTTGATGATAAGAGACTATTATCTGACACAACCAGAAGCCTACTCTTACTTTTCCTCTCTCCCAATGTTACATTATACGGAACCCATCATACTTTTTTAGTTTTCCTCTTTGACTAAATATGCTAAACATAAAACATTTATTTTTGAGGGGTAAATAAAAAACATATATACATAATATAAAATGAATGGTAGGGAATATATTATAATATAAAATAAAATTGTTTCCTCATTCTTCATGTCTATCACAAGAACATTATCTAAATTAGGATGTTTGTTTGTTTTTTTACCACTTCATCACAATGTTTTTTATTGTATGGTTTTCATGTTTGGTGTTCTATCAATCCTCTCTTAAGTTCTCTTCTTCTATTTTTTTTATTCCTGAAAATACCCAGAAGTTATCTTCTTCATGTCATGCTTGCAAAATTTCGATTTCTTATAGCTGTGTCCTAAAACAAACAAATGCTCGACAAAGATTTCCAATTTCTAGTAAAACCACACATACTGTATCTTCTCAAAACTATCTCACGGTTGCCACTACACACGGAGAACCACCATAGTTGACATCTTTCTCTCTTATGTGCTAGATCTATATCAGATTTGCAAACATTGGCAACAATTTTTTATGTATGTTACCCGTGTAAATCCACCTGATTAACCCGTTATCCGATCCAACCGCCAACCGACTTAACCGATCCAAGAAATGGGCGGAAGTGGGTGACAGTTTATGCAACTCGGTTTTGAGCAGACTTGATTTTTTCGGTCCGAATCCGACCGAAATCGATCGATGCTCTACCATAAAAGAAGGTTTGTGAAAGTTGTGCACTTCATGATACTATTGTTGACCAAGAAAATCATTTTTCCCCAATCTCAAGCTCACTTCCGCTCAATTAGAGCACAATTGTACAAACTTTTTGAGTCTCAAAATTCCTCTTAATTTCTTCATAGTCTAGAAAATTAATTTCTTAAAGTCATTCATTATTTGTGTCAACCATAGTCGTATTTAGATTGTTGAGTCGAGAGCCATCGATCACATGACATGAAAATCTAATTTATTTTTCTTCATATATATAGTCTTTGTGCAGATAATCTAAAGTTATTTTTTTTTATGAGATTCTCTTTCAATCGTTACGGGAAAAGGTTATGATGTTCTCTCCTCCTTATTTTTTCTCCAAGATGTCTTTCATGTCCCAAACTTTTCATGTATTTAAGTGTATGTCAGTAAATTAGCCCGAAATAAAAATTGCCAAAGCTCATTTCCTTGGTACCCCATTATATGTTTCAGGATTTGAACCAGAGAAAGATAATTGGCAGTGCTAAACAAAGTGGATAACTCTATTATCTTGAAGACAAACCTAACACTATACACCAATCCAGACAAATAAATTCCTCCTTTAAAGATTATATAATTTTGTGGCATTTAAGGCGATGCCACCTAAGTTTTTAACACTTAAGACATTTATTTCTTAAGTTATTTGTTGATTAAGATTTTTTTCTCTTTTCGATGTGAAATTGACAAATTTGCTAAGCATCATCAGACATCCTTTATATGCAAACTTACAAACATTCAAAACTTTTTAATATTATTCATAGTGATGTATATCGACCGAATAGGATAAGTACCCTCTCAAACGAAAGATGGTTCATCACTTTTATTGATGAACATCCTACACTTTGTTAGGTGTGCTTATTAAAAGAAAATTATGAGATCAGCCAAATTGTCAATTTTATATAAAAAAAAAATGGTGCGGCCAAATTTGATTCCAAAATCTAGGTCATCAAGAGTGATAACGAGACATATTTTAATATGGTTCTGTTTTCTTTTCCTCCAAAAAAATGGGATTATACATCAAAGGAGGTGACTCACCCCAACAAAATCCAATTGCAAAAAGAAAAAATGAACACTCTATTGAGGTGTTTATAACTTTACTATTCTCTACTTGTGTTTCAAAACATGTATGGGGTAGGGTTGTTTTAACTGCTGCACATTTAATTAATCGTATATCATCTCGTGTTTTACAATTTCAAAATTCCTTTTCATATTTTTGTAAGCATTTTACCATGTCCCCGATTTCGGCCAATTATCCCTTGAAAATATTTGGTTGGACTGCATTTTTTTATGAAAATAAACAAACTTGAAAACTTGAGCCTCATGTTACCAAATGTGTGTTTATTGGATACTTTGCCATTGACAAGGGATATAAGTGATTTGATCCCAAAACAAAACATGTATTTGTACGTAATACTGAGTGCTACCTTTTTTAAGAACTGAACCAAATGACATCGCATGATGATCTTTGTAAGCAGTAAAGAGGTTTAAAGAAGGTGATCGAACTTGGAAAGATTTGGTCTATGTGAGAAAGAACCATAAGCAAGGGGTAGAAGACTCAACTCTCCAGCATAACCAAGAATTTAAACCGAGAGATGATTAACTTAATTAAGCTGAAAAAATTAAAACTCTTTTTAGACTAATTGTGTGAAACTTACTAAATTATGCACTAAGACTCCTTGGTCTAAAATCATATTATATTCAAATTTATCTTCTTCATGTGCAACATTTAATCTCAATTGTGTTGCATAAAAATTCCAAAAAAATTTAGATGAAGCTCTAAAAATTTCAAAGTGGAAGAAGTTGGTCTTGAGGAGTGGTTGCTCTTGAAGGTAGATTTAGGGCATGTATGTAAACTGAATAATCTCCAAGAGATTGGTTCTAGTAAGTAAAAAAATGGGAATATATGCATGTAGATCATAGCTTGTTTAGTAAATTTGATCATGATAGGAAAATGGGCAATTTTGATAGTTTAGGTTCATGATATAGTCCTTGCCAGAAATAATGTTGCACAACACATATTTGATTAAAGATATGTGTCCACTAAAGTATTTTCTTATAAAGATGGCTGGTTAAAGAAAGGGATTACGAAAGTATATTCTTATTAATACAGAAATAATATTCGTACAAAAAATTTAGAATAATTTTTTGGACAATTCTCTTATTTTCTCTTCTTTTGGGATAAACGAACAGAGAGGAAGAGAGAGGTACAATGAAAATATATGATAGAGTTATTTCAAAATTGTTATATAAATATATTTTTCGATCGATTAACAGGGTGCAAGAAGTTAGGGTGAGACATGCTAATAGTCTCATGGGCCCAAACGTAAAACTCGTGTAGGCACATGCTCATTTCAACTAGTGTCAATCATCACCAATGGTTTGCGATGTCCTTTTTGCCTTTAATATTTTGTAGAAATGGATAGCATAGTATAGTACAGCATAGCATGCATGTACTATTAGTATTAATTATATCATTCTTCTAGAAGCTCAGCAATTTGTGATCTAAAAAAATATCATAAAAATGGACCACCATGTTCTTCCATAGGGTGACAACAACAAGTGCTATGCAACATACATTGCACAGCTCGATGAGCATATAAATTCTCGGTTGATACATCAGTTCTTTATATGTGTAACAACATGTTTTCTACCCTACATTTGGGAGGTTCCCCCTCCAATCTAATCTGTGATTTGTCTCCTAATATAATATGAAGGAATTTGGAAACTTTGCCCTTAGAAACAAAAAAGTTAGTATATAGAGTATTTTTTTTTAATTCACTTTTCTTATAAGATTCACATTAAAGAGTTTACTTTAAATTACTTTTTATAATGACGGAGGTTCCCATACAGGGGTGAGAATAGGCCAGACCACCCGTCAGGGGCCTATGACTCGGCCTACTAAAAGTCCGGTCCGGCCTAACTCGTTTAATAAATAGGCCAAACTTGAGCTTTTTAAAAAGCCTATTTGCCTATTAATTAAAATAGGCTAGACTTAGGCTTATAAAAAAGCCTATCAGGCCTATCAAGCCGTCATGTATATGAGTATATTATATTTTTTCACATTTATTATTTATATTTAGTAATATAAAAAAGAATTACTTATCCTTCAACTTCTCATACCACAATTGTTATTATTTTTTTTATTTTTATTTTTTGTATTTAGGATACAATACAACACAACTCTTGGTTTGGAAGCTTCTTAAGTTATCATTTAAGACTCATATGGTTATTTGATTTGTGTGAACTGTTAAGACTTGCTACTGATATGCTTAAGGTCAATTATGGTTATTAGAATAAGTTTGAAATCCCTGTTGTTATGAGACATGATTATTCTTGAGTTTCTATTCATCTATAAATTTTTCAATTGTGTTTTATTAGTTTAATTTGTATCTAATTAATGTTTATATCTATATTAAGTAAGTTGCACAAATTGAAAAGAAAAAAATTGATGAATGGACTCTATTTGATAAATATTAAACACAAACTAGACTTTTAGACAAGCTAATAGGTCAGGTCAGACTTTTAAAAAGGTCAGGCCAGACTTAAAATAAAGTCTTTGACAGGCTAATAAGCCAGACTTAGGCTTTAGTTTTTTCAACTAGGCCTGACCTATTTAAGCAAAACTCGGCTCGGTCCGGCCTATTCTCACCCCTATTCCTATAGACAAATGGTGACCATAAGGCCACCAGATTTTTTATTTTTTTAAATAGCCTCCCAAATGTAGTTTGGAAAACGTTGGACGACATTAATCACATTATTCATCAACAAAAATGACTAAAGATAAGTTATTCATTTTAAGTTGAGATCAATCAAAATTATTCATTAATTTTTAATATATTTATGTTATATCTATAATATAAAGTTGTAAACTGTGGAAGATAAATAAATAATATTGATTGATATTGAATCAAGGAATAACTCTATCCATCTCTTTTTTTTAGGAACTATCCATCTTTACTGATGAGTAAATAAAAATTTTAAAAAACAAATAAATAACTAGATGTTATATCCTCCAACCTAAACTCCATGTGTCGGTTACCTTTGAGCTCCATCTCTCTCATACATGTGCAGTCGTTGATCGGTCCAATTCTCTCCCTCCATCTAGGCATCTACAATTGCAAATAAAATAAAATAAGTGTAACACTCATACTAAATTATCTAGAATATTTAGCATGTGTATTAATCTGATACTGGGTACATTAAAATTTTCAATAATAAATACAATATAAAACTACTGAATGTGTACAAATAGCTCGTTTAAACCAATGTCCAAATATCATATACAATTATCCTTATAAACATATATAATCTGTCAACCTCCTGAGCTTGTCCTTGACGAGCATCTGCACTCCATCCAGCGTCTTCCTGAAGATCGTCTTGAACATCTCTTGCTAACCTGTAAACCTGCACCAGAAGGATTGGGGTGAGACATTACGTCTCAGTGAGCTCCAGCCCAACCTACTGTTGGCAACCACGGGGGAAACCTAGGGTCGCCGTGCCTACTCTCGGCAATCTTGGGGATACCTATGATCGCCAAGTCTTTCTCTACATATTTCGCGATCAGGGGAAAGCTTAGGATCGCTACTTGTCTTTATCTTATCTTATACTTTTCATGTACATAATCTTATGCTTAGTGATCGAGGGGAAGTCTATGATCACTTGCTGATGTCTAATGACTACTTTGTCTTAACTCTTAGCACATAGCACGTATACATAATCATAATCATATTCGTATTCATATTCGTGTTCACCTTTTCTTATAACATTAAGTTAGGAGTTAGCGTTGAACAAACAATCATTATCTTGGTTCATTTTACGGAGTGCATCCGGGTGGAGTAACCCCGAAGTACATCTCCCATCATACCGGTGAAATTCCTATCATATCAGGCTAACACCGGACTCCTCTTATCGTTGTGTGGACAACTTTCTCGATGAAGTCCCATCCGGCGAATCCCGGAGTCTGCTGAACACAACTTAACTTTGCATGTAGACAACCCTCTCGGAGAAGTCCCATCCGGCGTATCCCGGAGCCTGCTGGACATGCTTAATCTTTTAACATACGTGTGGACAATCCTCTCGGAAGAGTCCCATCCGGCGAACCCCGGAGCCTGCTGGACACGTTTAACATAATCTTATAACTTACGTGTGGATAGCCCTTTCGGAGAAATCCCATCCGGCATAATCCGGAGTCTGATGAACACGTTATCATATTCTTTATCATTAAGTTCTTACTTAAGTTCGTATGTATATCTTATTCGTTCATAATCTTGTGCATATCTAACACATTCTCATGTAATCATTCTTAAATATCTAACCTATAAATAGGTTCTTAACCTTGATCATGGGATCATTCTTATCCTCATTAATTCTTAACTTTCGTACTTAAAGTACGTCTAATAATTTACCATAAGCTTTGCATATTAAATGCATTTCTTGTGGAAACTAATCTCCCAAAACATAACCTATAAATAGGATCATAGGCTTATCGTTATCATAAGCCACTACATAGTTACTAGATCATTTGCATATTTATCTAGACTTTACCCTCTTAACTCAAACTATTCTAAGTCAATGCACAATCCTTGTTCCATACATTTTCATCCTTTTTGGGAGCCTCTTAAATGTGTTAAAATGGTGGTGAATGTTTCTAAAAAGTTTGTGGAGAAAACGGAAGTGAAAAACCATGCCTACGCGTCCCAGAACACCCAAAACAGCAAAGCTGTCAAGTGCTGTCTGGGCCTCCGCGCTTGTAGCGACAAGCCTGCGCTTGAAGCGACAAGCCTGCGCTTGTAGCGACGGTAGGCAGAATAAAATTCTGCCTGGTCGCTGTAGCGAGCTCCAGCTCGCTGTAGCGACCATGACAGGTCCAAAAATCTCAAAATTGATATTTTTCATCATTCCAACCCATCCCAACACACCCAAGCTTCCCAAATGGCATAAAAAGGATTTTCTTAAGCTTATAAATCATTTAAACATGGCTGGAACAAGGAGTTAGCATACAACATGATTTAGGGCATTTTCATAAAATTGCTCTAAGCATAAATTACTCTTAAACTTACTCAATATGGGTTATAAAACCCTAGGGAGCTCACCTTAATTGCTGGAAAGACATGAGGAATTGATGAAATGGTGAGACTTCAAGATTTTCCCAATTCCAAGCTAAATCTCTTACTCCAACTCAAGTTCTTGTACCCACTCCAAAATAAAGCTTCCCAATAGACCAATTTGATGATGGGAGGTGAAATCTTAGCATATAAGCTTGAATTGATGACATTGGAAGAAATTAGGGTTAGGGTAAAGAGGGAGAATTCGGCCAAGAAGACAAAGGAAAGGAAGAATTTGTACTTGAGCGTTGATTAGCTTGCTCTAAGGGCCATAATCCTACTTTTGCATGTTGGTTGGTTGAGAATTGTGTGAGGAGGATGAGAGGAGATGGGGGCGTGAGAGGTAGAAGAAGGCGGGGAAAGAAAAACATAAACCTTAGAGAGAGAGAAGGAAGTGATGGAAATGAAAAGAATTAAAGGGCATTTCCCTTAAATAGTCTTAGGTAAGAATTTACCAAATTGCCCTTCATGCAAAACATCTCTGATGCGTCGTCTCAATATCGATAAATATTCAAGTCTGAAGCGGGATGTTACAATCTACCCCCCTTAAAGAAATTTCGTCCTCGAAATTTAGAATCCTCTATCATATAAAAAAATGAATCTCTCATACTACTTCCTCTACTAGCCAAAATTCCAGTTCGTCTTGCTTATCGGAATCCATTGATTATATACTCGACAACTTTTCCTTAACTGATAGGCTTGGTTTGCATTACATATTCCTTACGTAGTGGAATATGGTTATCAGAACCAATCTACCCGACTCACTGATTACGTCTCTTGTCCACACACTTGGTGTGAATCCATCTTATGGTTATTAAACCTTAGATACTCTTACTGGTTATCCTCATCTTTCTCAAATATTCCCACTCTTCAAGAGGTTCATTGCACTGCATTTATTTCCTATGAATTATTATCTTTATCTTTCGTCTCATACGACGTCATCACTTATCTTATTAACTTAGAAATCATTCTTCATTACTCGGAGTTTACCAACCTCCTATCTTTCTTGTCACTACTATTCTCGAATTCCGGACGTAGCATAAATATTTTCTATATTGGTAAATCCAAACTCATAGAAGTTTAGTCCGAGTGATGAGTAGTAATCATCTCACATAACACCACATGGTACATTTCATAGCACATAATTTACATATATAAGCGAGCACGTGTACACTACTGATGGGTACACAATACATCATCTCATCCTTGTCCGACTGACGGGACATCATTCTTGATCTTATCATATTTGAGACACTACCACATCAATTGAGAATTTTTTCTTACTCTTAACTCATTTGTAACATTCGGGATTTGCCTTTCGACTGGCTTGCCAGGTTTGCCCCGCCAATGCTACTCATGTTTATTTCTTGAACATACATTATCACATAACATAGATCATGATTACACTTATCGATATAGTGAACTCATTTCTCATTTCTGAACACTTCGGCTAAGATATGTTTGATATCAATAAATCTGTTCTGGTCAAATCCTTGCTACTTGAACATTCCTGTCTACGTACCACTATTGCCAAAACATGTCACAACACTGAAAACTGCCACACTACTATCTGAGTAGTTTAAGCACTGCCTGATAAATATATACAATACTAAACATAACCTGTTACATGTGACATGTTGACAGATTGTAGGTACTAGGTGAATTAAACTCATATGTCACTGCATTGTTGTTTCTGATCAATGCTTCAATTTCAAAAATTTACCGTCTTGCAAGTGCAACTTTTACTGACGTTGCCTTATACTTAACCCTTTTTGACTAAACTTACTCTTCAAGTACCACATTAGTGGTGACTTTTCTTGCTCTAGTCTTATTGTGCTAAAAGCATATTCTTCTCATTCTTATCACAGAATCCTAAACTGCTTCGATTTCCATTTCTCTTGTATTTCAAGATTTGAAATATCGCTCGGCTTAACTTTTAAAAACATTTCCTTCTAGAACTTATAACAAGTTCGAGTCGTCACTGCTCACTGATATTATGTGGTTCACCTGACAAGGACTACACAAGCATCCTTGAATTACTCTTTCGCTGCGCAACTCTGATCTAAGCAAAACACTTTGGAGTAAGAATAATACACCCTTATCAAATCCTCTGGCTAACTTGTTCTTTAATGACTTATAGTTATCACGGCAAAATCATCTTACATTCGCTGGTTCTCTTATGGCTTAAACCACCTGTTGAACTTACTGATTGGTCGTCATTTGACACTGTGTTTCCTTTTGGACATAAACTATATACTTACTTTCACGATAAAATGCCAGAACCTGTAAACGGTTTCCAACAACTGTCTAGAGTTCAACAATGTTCCTGTCAAACAGTTATACTCTGGTTCTAACTTTACTTTCCATATCCTGAACTCCGTAACCATCTCTTGGCCAGTTCCTTATGTATAATCACTAAAACATTGCGCAACCCGACTGAAAGCTTGCTTGAGACAACTCAAATTCACACACAAACACTTGTGTCAACTTTTAAAACGACTTATGGTTTCTGGAGGTTCACATCTTTTACATATACTGAATCTACTGAGGGTTTGAGTCCCATTACTAATCGTTCTATCTTTATCCATAAGAATTCATACCCATAATCTTTTCGAAACAATTACAGTTGCTATGGTTTTACCATACCCCTTAGGTTACCTTCGAGTCCCTCCAGTTAATTGATCTTGAACTTCAGTACTTCATCATTACTTTTGTTTCATTCAACTACTCGTTACGGCATTCTCATTTCAGATCTTGATCTTAACATCTGAGTAATTCTGCATATAGTTGAACAATCCGAAATCTATACCTTATTACCGCCCTCGGAACTTATTAACACGAGGTGACCTCTTTAAGCTTCTAGAATAACTGTGGAAGAAAACTCACCAGTTGAAAACTTAAAACTCACTAGCATTAACCACAATCTTAACCTTTCGTATAATACAGTCTCAATATAATTTCTCGGCTAAAATTTCCGATTATCCTTCAAAACTGGTCTACTATAATCTTGTGTCATCTTGAACTTGCCTTCTTCATCCAATCAAGGAAATTCAACTTTATTCATCCATATAATTCGCTTAACCCATAACTTTCTCTTAACTGTTTGGGCTAAAATCTTATCCGGTTCGAGTGTGCGAGTCCTCCGATTCTTACACACTCTATCCTTGCTGGGAGTCTAAAGGTTTCAAAAACCGACCGATAATTCCTCATTTGAGTCTCTAGGTTAGGTACCACAATTCCTTAACTCTGTACTCAGATTTGATACTTAATCCACACTTCACTTTAACTTCTCGAACTGCGGTTCCCGTTAAGGTTCCATGTCATTCCTTAGAGTATTCCATAATTCCTTAATCCGTATGTCATCCGCAGATGAGGTATCGTCCAACGTCATGTCCAACTGAGTTGAGGTACTTCACCTCCCAGATAATTATCCCTTATGTCTCTGAGACCTTGCCACTATCAGGCTTCGTTACTTTACAGTTTGATGGCCACCATCTGGCATGAATACTTCTTCGCCAATTTCGTCTTAAAATTCTGTCTCCTTAATCTTCGCCCTTCATACACTTCATTCCTCCTTGGTCACATTCAGCTCTCGGACATTTATCCTAACTGTCATATACTAGATTGAGTTGATCAGGCTCAACTAGATGTGACACTTAGAACAATACCCGGAACCCAATGGTCCCACTACTTTTATTGAAACTTTAATGACCCAAGGCACGGTCTGAATCGACCTGCTCTGATACCAATTGTAACACCCATACTAAATTATCTAGAATATTTAGCATGTGTATTAATCTGATACTGGGTACATTAAAATTTTCAATAATAAATACAATATAAAACTACTGAATGTGTACAAATAGCTCGTTTAAACCAATGTCCAAATATCATATACAATTATCCTTATAAACATATATAATCTGTCAACCTCCTGAGCTTGTCCTTGACGAGCATCTGCACTCCATCCAGCGTCTTCCTGAAGATCGTCTTGAACATCTCTTGCTAACCTGTAAACCTGCACCAGAAGGATTGGGGTGAGACATTACGTCTCAGTGAGCTCCAGCCCAACCTACTGTTGGCAACCACGGGGGAAACCTAGGGTCGCCGTGCCTACTCTCGGCAATCTTGGGGATACCTATGATCGCCAAGTCTTTCTCTACATATTTCGCGATCAGGGGAAAGCTTAGGATCGCTACTTGTCTTTATCTTATCTTATACTTTTCATGTACATAATCTTATGCTTAGTGATCGAGGGGAAGTCTATGATCACTTGCTGATGTCTAATGACTACTTTGTCTTAACTCTTAGCACATAGCACGTATACATAATCATAATCATATTCGTATTCATATTCGTGTTCACCTTTTCTTATAACATTAAGTTAGGAGTTAGCGTTGAACAAACAATCATTATCTTGGTTCATTTTACGGAGTGCATCCGGGTGGAGTAACCCCGAAGTACATCTCCCATCATACCGGTGAAATTCCTATCATATCAGGCTAACACCGGACTCCTCTTATTGTTGTGTGGACAACTCTCTCGATGAAGTCCCATCCGGCGAATCCCGGAGTCTGCTGAACACAACTTAACTTTGCATGTAGACAACCCTCTCGGAGAAGTCCCATCCGGCGTATCCCGGAGCCTGCTGGACATGCTTAATCTTTTAACATACGTGTGGACAATCCTCTCGGAAGAGTCCCATCCGGCGAACCCCGGAGCCTGCTGGACACGTTTAACATAATCTTATAACTTACGTGTGGATAACCCTTTCGGAGAAATCCCATCCGGCATAATCCGGAGTCTGATGAACACGTTATCATATTCTTTATCATTAAGTTCTTACTTAAGTTCGTATGTATATCTTATTCGTTCATAATCTTGTGCATATCTAACACATTCTCATGTAATCATTCTTAAATATCTAACCTATAAATAGGTTCTTAACCTTGATCATGGGATCATTCTTATCCTCATTAATTCTTAACTTTCGTACTTAAAGTACGTCTAATAATTTACCATAAGCTTTGCATATTAAATGCATTTCTTGTGGAAACTAATCTCCCAAAACATAACCTATAAATAGGATCATAGGCTTATCGTTATCATAAGCCACTACATAGTTACTAGATCATTTGCATATTTATCTAGACTTTACCCTCTTAACTCAAACTATTCTAAGTCAATGCACAATCCTTGTTCCATACATTTTCATCCTTTTTGGGAGCCTCTTGAATGTGTTAAAATGGTGGTGAATGTTTCTAAAAAGTTTGTGGAGAAAACGGAAGTGAAAAACCATGCCTACGCGTCCCAGAACACCCAAAACAGCAAAGCTGTCAAGTGCTGTCTGGGCCTCCGCGCTTGTAGCGACAAGCCTGCGCTTGAAGCGACAAGCCTGCGCTTGTAGCGACGGTAGGCAGAATAAAATTCTGCCTGGTCGCTGTAGCGAGCTCCAGCTCGCTGTAGCGACCATGACAGGTCCAAAAATCTCAAAATTGATATTTTTCATCATTCCAACCCATCCCAACACACCCAAGCTTCCCAAATGGCATAAAAAGGATTTTCTTAAGCTTATAAATCATTTAAACATGGCTGGAACAAGGAGTTAGCATACAACATGATTTAGGGCATTTTCATAAAATTGCTCTAAGCATAAATTACTCTTAAACTTACTCAATATGGGTTATAAAACCCTAGGGAGCTCACCTTAATTGCTGGAAAGACATGAGGAATTGATGAAATGGTGAGACTTCAAGATTTTCCCAATTCCAAGCTAAATCTCTTACTCCAACTCAAGTTCTTGTACCCACTCCAAAATAAAGCTTCCCAATAGACCAATTTGATGATGGGAGGTGAAATCTTAGCATATAAGCTTGAATTGATGACATTGGAAGAAATTAGGGTTAGGGTAAAGAGGGAGAATTCGGCCAAGAAGACAAAGGAAAGGAAGAATTTGTACTTGAGCGTTGATTAGCTTGCTCTAAGGGCCATAATCCTACTTTTGCATGTTGGTTGGTTGAGAATTGTGTGAGGAGGATGAGAGGAGATGGGGGCGTGAGAGGTAGAAGAAGGAGGGGAAAGAAAAACATAAACCTTAGAGAGAGAGAAGGAAGTGATGGAAATGAAAAGAATTAAAGGGCATTTCTCTTAAATAGTCTTAGGTAAGAATTTACCAAATTGCCCTTCATGCAAAACATCTCTGATGCGTCGTCTCAATATCGATAAATATTCAAGTCTGAAGCGGGATGTTACAATAAGGGTAGATGAAGTTTAATTGTTTATGTTTATTTTGTACATTTTCTTTTAGGGGTTTATATTGCAAAGTTGTAACTTAAATTTTTGATTTGTAACTTAAAATATAGTTGAAATGTATTTTTGTCATGCAAACTTACCATTATTTTTAGTCCCAAATTTTTGTTTTTAGTACAAATTTTTATTTATTTTTTAGATAGAAGCAAAAACACATATGCATAAATAGAGGAGTCAGAGTTTAAAACTCAGTCACAACGTTCAGCCTAGTATTTTTGGCATCATAACAGCTAGGGAAACCAATATTTGTCTTCTTGGTAAGCTTGTTTGGGATATGGTCCAATTGTTCAATAAGCTTTGGGTTGTTTTTCTCTCTGACATAAATGTTGTTAGTTGGTCCGAGCTTCCTCCACGCCACTACCCACTACAGTGACTCAACCACTTGGTCCTCCATCTCAAAGAAAAATAATATCATCAAAGATGGTTTCTCTTGGCAGGCATGATCGGGTAGTTCTTCATTTTGGTCATGCCTCTTAAGCTTCTTTCGTTACTTAGGGTCCCTAGCGCCCTATATTGACATTCATGATTTGAACTTGATAATTAAAGTCGTCCTCTTATCCATCGGCTCTTGTACTACGATACTTTACACTCATTTACCTCTCATAGTGTCTGACAACATTCATCTCAAGTACAATGTTTCCCTAGAAAATACTTTCATTTGGACATGCAACAAAAGTGGCACCTACACTACAAAAAGTGGGTATTCATGGCTTCTTTCTCGCGTGGATCCAGTAACCCATTCTAATCCTAATCTCTCTTGCTCTTGGATTTCGAAAATAAAGCTCCCAAAAAATATCAAATTTTAAATTTGGTTGGCTTGCCACAATACAGTGCTCATCTCAAAGTCTCAGGTTGATTCTCTTTGATATCAATTTTAATGGAATACTAAACACGCCGATTTTTATATACATTTTTAAAATTTTAGTGTCACATTCGATACTGTAGTAGTATTTGACACTACTCATTCCGCTTATGAACTTTTTGTAATTTAACAAATTTGATCATAAATCACCGTGAAATTGTTGATTTTTCATGATCATACATAGAAGTGTCTCTTTGACTAATCTAAAATTTATATCTTATCAAAAACTAAGTCATGGATATTGCTTGTTGGCACGACACCAAATCAAGCACGAAAAAGACATGACACAATTACAACCTTTGGATGCAAACTGTTCAATACTAATTTTATGCTCTCTCCCCCATGTATCGTGTGCCATTCATTGATTTATAGAGTCGTGTGTTGTTGTTAGCTATTATGTCGTGCTTGATAGCACTGCTCATCACTATAATTTTTTTATTGTGATTTAAAATTAAGTAAAGTATTCACAATTCAGATGCATGGTCAACAGACGAGTAAAATTATTTGATTCATACATCTACATCCGTATATTTTGAGGGTAATAGGATTTTATTTTTATTATAATAACTAGTGATTGATGTTTCTCTGTTCTTTTTACTGCGCTAACGTGTGTAAATTATAAATAATTTTTTATGAAATTTAGATTTTGATTAAAATTCTATGTATAAATAGATGTTTGTGACTTATGGTAACAAATCATGCTTATTCTTTTCAGTTATAAAATATAACATTATTATAGAAAAATTTGTTTAAGAATAGTTTTAGGATAATATTGTTTATTGTAGTGGAGTATTATAATGAGATTTATCTATTTTTTAATTAATAATTTAAATATTATTATAAAAAAAATAAAATAGTAAATAAAATACTTTAAATGAATGGTAAAATTGAAAAAGAAAAAAGTATACTCAAACTGCATGTATTTTATTTTTACATGTAGTATAAATAAAAGTGTCATGCTAACATGTGCTCTTAAGGCACATGCTAAAGTTTCAATAAAGAGCAAATATTTATTGAGATACATTAAATTTCAATCTTGTGAGAAATAAATTGGAACAAGTTTCTATGTATAATTACTATATTTGGTACTTTAACATGTTCCTTAAGAGGACGCATTTACTTAGATAAAAAGTAACTAATTTCCCTAAAAGAAAGTAGGGTCTTGTTAGCGAGTGCCTCCGGGGCACTCTTTAAGGATTTTAAAAGAAGAAATTATGTTATACAAAAGTCAAATATTTTGATTTTCAATGCATTGATTACACATATTTTCATAAAAAGTTACCATTTAAAGGTCTTAAAGAGTGTCCGAGGGCATTCGTTAGCATTTCCCAAGAAAGTAACTAATTTTATTTGCGGTCTAATTTACTATTACCTTCGTTCCTTTTTAATTGTCATTTTTTGACATTTTACACAAATCAAAACAATCAATAAATGTTACTACTTTTGATACAATAAGTTATACTTTTACTATAATAACCTTGTTCATTTAATATCTCATTTCATATATTTCTTTCTTTGCAATAAATAACTAAGGTAATACTGGTAAAACAATATTTAATATTGCATTGAACTTTGAAAGTGACAGTTAAATAGAGACAAAATATTTCTTCAAAAGAGACACTTAAAAAAACGAATAGAGTATTTGATATTAAACAAACTTGAAAGCTTTTCCATATTCAAAAAGCTTGACCTTGTCTTTTTTTTTTTTCTTTCTCTGGGGCTAAACCTCTGGCTCATAAAAAAAAAAAGCCTAAACTTCTAAAGAATTTATTTCTACATTATAATAAAGTCAATGCAGGTTTCCATGACATACTGTATAAAGAAACAAAATACTCCACTTATTTACTCTCATGGTCTAATCTAATTGCACAAGTATGACTGGGACCTAAAATAATTCAGAAGCTTCTATAGGATGAGAGACCTTTCTTTATTCAACGTTCTTTGATACAATAATTTTATATATATGATGAACACAGTAAACGATATGTTGTTTGCTTGTACAAGAATCAATGGGGTACATGTGTGTTTATGCTTATGACATAACAAAATTTGGGGTACTCGTTTTATAATCTACTAACAATATATAAAAATTGAAGTCCAACAAAATTTCATAATCGTCCTAATTAAAACTCATGATCTCCTTAATTTTATGTTCATGATTTTCATTTTGCAAAATTTAATTTATCTACTAACAATATATAAAAATTGAAGTCCAATAAAATTTCATAATTGTCCTAATTAAAACTCATGATCTTCTTAATTTTATGTCCATGATGGTCAATTTGCTAAATTTAATTTATTTGTTTTTAAAAAATTAATTACGGATAATGGTCATCACAAGTGTAACCAATTTCTATGGATAACTATGAAACTAATTTATTTGTTTTTTAAAAAATTAATTACGAATAATGGTCATCACAAGTGCAACAAATTTTTTCTGTAAAAGAAAACGTGTAACTAATTTCCACTTATAACTATGAAAGTAGTTAAAGTATATATATATTTTTTGTTTTGGCAATTAATACTTTGGTTATTTTAACATTTCGTGACATGTTTCTTATCCAAAAGAAAAAAGCTTAAGTTTTTTGTTTGAATCAACACTGCTCTTTTGTGAAATGCAGTAGTGACTAAATATTTTTGAAATATATGCACATAAAATCTGTAACGATTGTATTGCAAATATTTAACGATATTTTGTATATCAAATAAAAAATATTTAATAGAAACACTATATGAATGTTGATATTTTAAAAATAGTCACGATTTTTCACAAGTTTATCATATCGACTATTGCATTTCGATACATAAAAATTTTCTTTTGCATGTAAGTATATAAAATTTTCAACGAGTACGGTGCAAATATTTAACGGTGTTTTAAATATAAAATAAAAATGTATTTAACAGAAACGTTACATTAATGTTGTGAAGTAGCAATAAACGTCGCAAGAAAGGGGTGGTTTGAATTGTGACCCTTTTAAAATAATTCCTGAAAAAACTAAACAAGTTTGTATACTCAAGAAAGTTTTTGGTAAGTGTTACTATAAAAAGATTATGGGTTTTAAGTTTGTTTTGTCCTGACCAGAATGTTATGGATCAAATATAATTCAAATGTTTAAGTTGCTTTTAGTGAGGACCAGAATGTTCTGGAGAATGATTAATATATATATAAGCAGAATGAGAAAAATGATATTGAAATATAAAGCAAGGACCAAAATGTTCTGGAGAATGTTTAATATAAAAGCAGAATGATAAAATAGTAAGGACCATAATGTTCTGGAGAATGATTAATATAAGAACATAATGATAAAACAGCAAGGACCAGAATGTTCTGGAGAATGATTAATATAGGAGCAGAATGATAAAACAATATTATAAGTTGATTTTAAATGTGGGTTTATTTTAGGCAGATTGTTTTATCTTGGACCAGAATGTTCTGGAAGCAGTTATATGAATTAATAAAACAATATAAGTGATTAATTTAGGACCAGAGAACTCTGGATTAATTTGATTATAATTAATTAGGACCAGAATGTTCTGAAGAGATTAATAAGTAATATTATGATAGTGATAGTGTGTGAACTTTGTGTAACGAAAATAATAGAGAGAAGGAAGAGAGAAAAACATAGGAGATTTATCCTGGTTCACCAAACCCGGCTACTTCCAGTCCCCACACCTCGTGTGAGATTATCCACTATAGTATCCTGCTAACAGAAACTTCTGACTAGCACTATAAGTTCTTGATCACACCAAATCAGTCTGTTACACCCTGTATTATTAACCTCAGCAGGCTTCTACAATTCTTTGCTTTCGCACAAGAAAGGTTGTTACACTTCTTTCCCAAACTATTGTTACGAATAGACTTGAGAATTACAATACACTTTGTATGAAAAGAGATGAATTTTGGATCGAATAAAATTCTCAATACATGTTTGAGATTTTACTAAAAAACTCGAAAGAGTATGATCCAAAAGAAAAAGAGAGAGCTTTGAGACTTGTTTGTGAAGAACTTTTGTATGTAGTGATGATTTTCACTTGAGAGAATATTTGCTTTTAAAACTCTTGCATTTAACTTCCAAAGCCTCTTGTATTTATAGGTGAGGAGTGTCTTGGTGACCAAGGGTGAAAATAGAGTTGTTAGACACGTTTTGTACAGCTGTCTAAAGCTTCATTTGATTTCACCCTTCTTCTTCAATTCGGCCAGAATGTTCTTTTACACATCCAGAACGTTCTGGTAGATTCAGCTTGCTTTGCTTTTTGTGTGAAGGGATACAACTGTAGTGAGTTGTTGCTTGCTAAGATGAAGTGACCTTGACTATGTCACTCATTTGTACTTTGATGATGTCAAGTTCATTTCACATGTGCTTTAATTCATTTCATGAGATATTTATCCTTTAATGGGCCTTTCTTTCAAATGAATCGATTTGCTTAAGTCCCAGGATAACTTCTCAAAAGCTTTCTCATGTCATGCTTCTTTTTGCTGACTTTGCTCTTTTGATGTATTTGCTTTGTGAATTCAGAATGTTCTCAGAACGTTCTCATGAAACAATTCTCACAAAACAAATTAGTAGATAACAAGATAGAATAATATTAATATGTTTGTAATCTTTAAAACATCAAATAAGGATTTTGTCTCAACAATCTCCCCCTTTTTGATGATGACAAACATTTAATTTATTTTGATTTTGATTTTGAGTTTTGGAAATTTTTGTGGAAACTCCCCCTCAATTTTAGCATTCAATTTTTATATGCTATTTGAAAATATCACAAGAATTTTGTGTTTTGATTAGAGTTTGATAATTTATCAAATAACTCCCCCTCAATTCATGCATTCAATGTTCATATGTGAATTGAGAAATAAAAACAACATTTCATTAGATAGATAATGCCATTACATAATGTTCATAGATTTTATTTTGAAAAAATTTCTGACAAATATGAATAAAATCTAGATTTTATTTTAAAAACTTATCCGACGAATATGAATAAAATCTAGATTTTATTTTAAAAAAGTATCCGATGAATATGAATAAAATCTAGATTTTATTTTAAAAAATTATCCGACGAATATGAATAAAATCTAGATTTTATTTTGAAAAATTATCTGACTAATATTCGGTTTCATCTAGAATCCAATTAAAATTATCAAATCTCTTATATTTATTTTTTTATAAGATTTCTATTAAAAACAAAAATAAAAAATTGGATGGTTTATGTTGCACACCCATTAAAAAAAGGGAGAGAAAAAAAAACCTAATTGAGGGAGTGTGTGAAACTGTTTTTAATAATAGTATATATACTAGTGGATGGGAAAAATATATAACTTGTGTTCACTGGTGTAGTGGCAAGGGAGTGTGCCTGTTAGTTTCATGCGCGTGGTTTAACTCCCTAATACATCCAACTGTTTACATATCCTTTTTGATAAATATACAACAAAGGTACAACATCTGAATACAGGTAAACTGAAACATCACGGAAATCGGCACGCTCAATCCAAAGCTTTTTCCTTACCCTTGCTGTGTGCAACCTGTGAAACTGCATCAGAAGGAATGGGATGAGACATAATGTCTCAGTGAGCTCCAGCCCAACCTACTGTTGGCAACCTCAGGGAACCTAGGGTCGCCATGCCTACCTTGGCAATCTCGGGGATCCTATGATCGCCAAGCTTCAAATCCAAAACTCCAACTTGAGAAATCTTCCTTGTAACACCCATATAGAGATTGCCTAGGATCTCTTACGAGTATTAAAATTTCGTACCGGATACATTAAATACAATACAGAAAGATTGGTAATATTTATATAAAACATAAGTTTATCATACATCTCATAATCTGATACAAACATTCTTCATATTATACATCATGATACATCATCCTTATACAAATGTTCATATAGTAAAACGTAAGCAGCACGATCAATCCGTAGCCTTCTCTTTACCTTTTCGTCGTGCTACCTGCGAAGAACCTGCACCAGAAGGAAAGGGATGAGACATAACGTCTCAGTGAGCTCCTACCCTACCAACTGTTGGCAACCACGGGGGGTAACCTAGGGTCGCCGTGCCTACTTTGGCAATCTTGGGGATACCTACGATCGCCATCATTATTTACTTTTATCGCGATCAGGGGAAACCTAGGATCGCTTCATTATCTTTTCCTCATGCATTTCATATTCTAATCTTAGACTTAGACTTATACGGAGTGATCTTGGGGACATCCTATGATCACATCTCATTCACTAGGAACTAATCGTCATATCTCGTAATACATAAAAGTATTCATATTCGTCTTACGTATCATTAAGTTAGCAGTTAGGGTTGAACAAACATAACATTATCTTGGTTCGTTTTACGGAGTGCATCCGGGTGGAGTAACCCCGAAGTACATCTCCCATCATACCGGTGAAATTCCTATCATGTCAGGCTAACACCGGACTCCTCTTATCTTTGTGTAGGCAACCCTCTCGGTGAAGCCCCATCCGGCATAATCCGGAGCCTGCTGGACACATCTTACTTACATGTGGACAACCCTCTCGGAGAAGTCCCATCCGGCGAATCCCGGAGCCTGATGGACATGCTTAAATCTTTTAACTTACGTGTGGATAGCCCTTTCGGAGAAATCCCATCCGGCATAACCCGGAGTCTGATGAACACGTGATCGTATCATATAACATATTCGTATCGTATTCTTATACCTTAAGTGATCATTCATAATTACTTAACCTATAAAGGTTCTAAGCTTCATCAATATGTCATTCTTAGATTCGTAGATATCGAATCGAGTTCATATCATTGCTTCGTAAGGGTTAAACCCTAATCTAGTTCCTTGTCCTTGCTATAACTACTTATGGATTAGTATAATCCTCTCTTAACTTAGTACCTTTCCTCATCTATATATCATCCATACATTCCCCAAATGTTGGGTCTTTCTATGCCTAATAGCGACACTTAGTCACCACATATTGTTATGAAGTCCGAGGTAGCGTTGGAAAGCCGGAGTGGTGCGAGAAAGGATGAAAAAACAACATATTCTGCCCATGCTCACATCGTGTCACGATTTGGAAATCGTGACACGATTTTCTACCCAGAAAATCGTTTGGTCCCTGCCTGTGAAATCGTGACACGATTGGAAAATCGTGACACGATTTTACCTGCAGTTAGACAGCATTTGGCAAGTTTTAAACGTGATTTTGCACCATTTCAGCTTATCCAACATACCCAGACATCATAACATGTTTAAGGATCATTTTCTAAGGCATATAGCTAGTTTATATCATCAATAATCAAAGATTAACATGGAAAGGCAATTAGGTACTAAAAACCCTAAACTAGGTAATTAAGCTGTAAACTTACAAACTTACTTAAACGGGTTCTAAAACCCTGTGGAGCTCACCTTAATCCACAATTTGGTGCTGATTACACTTGATCTCCAAAGCCCTAAGTTTCTCCAACTCTAACTCTTCCCTTGTTCTTCCTTGTTCCTCTTTTCTTTCACTTATTCTAGCTTTCTACTCAAGCTTCCTTGCAAGTGTTTTCTTACTAGGTTTTGAATGAAGTTTGGAGGGATGATGGCAAGGTGAGATGGGCGTGTAAGATGAGGTGGGGAGAGAGCAAAATCTGATTTTGGAAAAGAATGGGGAGGGAATGGAAAACAAGAGATAAATATCTTGTTCCATTTCAAAATAATCTCCCCCTTAACATTAATTACAAAAACGCCATTCCTCTTAATTTTCTTATTCGCCTTGCTTGCGTCTCAAGTTTCTAACACAGATAAACGCTACATATAAGCGGGATATTACAATCTACCCCCCTTAAAGAAATTTCGTCCTCGAAATTTAGAATTTACCTGGAAATAGATGTGGATAGTGCTCTTGCATTTCTGATTCCAGCTCCCACGTCGCTTCGCCGTCGGGAGAACCTTTCCAAATAACTTTAACAATAGGGATTTCTTTGTTCCGCAAGGTCTTAACATCACGATCAATTATTTGATCCGGTTCAGGTTGAAAAGTCAAGTCCGATCTTAAATCAATGCTGTCTAGTTCCACTGGTTGGAAATGGTCGGGAATGAACTTCCTTAGTTGTGAGACATGAAATACATCGTGTAAACCTGACATGGCCGGTGGCAGCGCCAACTGATAAGCTGCTGGACCGACACGTCGAAGTATCTGAAACGGTCCCACATACCTCAGACAAAGTTTCTTAGTCCTGAATGCTCCTCTTAACCCCAACTTGGGTGTAACTTTAAGGAAGACATGGTCTCCTTCTTCAAACTCTAAGGGTCTTCGCCGCTTATCTGCATAACTTTTCTGACGACTTTGGGCTGTTCTCATCTTATCCTGAATGGATTTAATCTTTAAGGTCGTCTCCTGAATTATCTCAGGTCCCAGAATACTTTTATCTCCAACCTCAGCCCAACAAAGTGGGGTTCTACATTTCCTACCATATAGAGCTTCATAAGGTGCCATTCCAATGCTAGAATGGTAACTGTTGTTGTAAGAAAATTCAATCAATGGTAGGTGATCGTTCCAACTTCCTCCATCTTCTAGGATACATGCACGTAACATATCCTCTAACGTTTGAATAGTCTGTTCTGATTGTCCATCTGTCTGAGGATGATGGGACGTGCTCATCTTTAATCTGGTTCCCAAAGCCTTCTGAAAAGCCTTCCAAAAGTGGGATGTGAAAATGGGATCTCTATCTGACACAATACTAGCTGGCACACCATGGAGTTTCACAATCTCCGAAATGAATAACTCGGCATACTGAGAAACTCGGTAAGTAGTCTTAACCGGTAAGAAATGAGCTGACTTGGTTAACCGGTCCACTATTACCCAAATGGAATCATGTCCTCGCTGTGTTCGAGGTAATCCACTCACAAAATCCATGGTTATATCTTCCCATTTCCATTGTGGAATTTCCAAAGGTACTAACATTCCTGCAGGCCTTTGATGCTCAATCTTCACCTGCTGACAAACAATGCATCGCGACACAAATTCCGCAACATCTCTTTTCATACTAGGCCACCAATAATCTCTCTTCAAATCTTGATACATCTTGGTGGTACCAGGATGAATACTAAAACTGCTCTTGTGCGCCTCTTCTAAAATCAACCTTTTTAATTCCATATCATTCGGAACATAAACCCTTCCTTCAAACAATAATACACCATCTGGTGCCCATGAAAACCCTGCTTGGCTAACTTTCCTCTGAAGGTCCATATCCACAGATTGAGCTTGTGCAATCCTGAACCGTAGGTCGCACGAAATATCTATCTTATTCAATAAGATGCCACCTTCTAACTCCGTAACATGTAGATTAAGATCTCTGAATCTCTCATACAACCCACATGTACGCATCATTACTTCAGCTTTAACTAAAGCTTTACGACTCAAGGCATCAGCTACTACATTTGCTTTTCCTGGATGGTATTTCAGATCAAAATCAAAGTCCTTCAAATATTCCATCCATCGTCTTTGTCTCATGTTGAGGTCTCGCTGATCAAACAAGTATTTCAAACTCTTATGATCGCTGAACAAATCAAATTGTGCACCATACAAATGATGTCTCCATATCTTCAATGCAAAAACTATTGCTGCTAGCTCAAGATCATGGGTGGGGTAATTCTCTTCATGTGTCTTGAGCTGTCTGGACGCATACGCTATGACATTTTCCCCTTGCATAAGAACACTTCCCAGTCCCTTGGAAGATGCATCGCAGAAAACGGTGCATCTCTTTTCGGGATCTGGTATTGCCAACACTGGCGCTTTAGTCAACTTTCTTTTCAGAACTCTGAAGCTCTCTTCACATTCTTCGTCCCAAATAAAGGGTACATCTTTTCTGGTAAGGCGTGACAAAGGTAAGGCAATCTGAGAAAACTTCATAATAAACCTTCGATAATAACCTGCCAAGCCTAGAAAGCTCCTGACCTCTGCTACATTCTTGGGTCTTTCCCAACTTAGCACAGCTTCAACTTTGGATGGATCAACGGCTACTCCTCCTTGAGAAATAACGTGACCCAAAAACTTAATCTCAGATAGCCAGAACTCACATTTGCTAAATTTAGCATATAACTGCTTGTCTCTGAGGACATCCAAAACAATTCTCAAATGCTGAGCATGCTCCTGAGGATCCTTAGAATAAATCAAGATGTCATCTATGAAAATCACCACAAATTGATCAAGGTAAGGCTGAAATATTCTGTTCATATAATCCATAAAGACTGCTGGAGCATTAGTTACACCGAAAGGCATAACCAGAAATTCATAGTGTCCATAACACGTTCGAAACGCCGTTTTAGACACATCTGAAGACTTAATACGGATTTGATGGTAACCTGACCGAAGATCAATTTTAGAAAACACCGTTGCTCCCTTGAGCTGATCTAAGAGATCATCAATCCTTGGAAGAGGATACTTGTTCTTGATAGTCACTTTATTAAGTTGGCGGTAGTCTATACACAGCCTCATGCTTCCATCCTTTTTCTTGACCAATAAAACTGGAGCACCCGAAGGTGACACACTGGGTCTGATAAAATGCTTCTGGATCAATTCTTCCAGCTGAGATTTCAGCTCTCTAAGTTCCGTAGGCGACATTCTATACGGTGCCACAGATACCGGCTCCGCTCCTGGAATTAAATCAATTGAAAACTCCACCTCACGCTCTGGAGGCAAACTAGTTACTTCCGCAGGAAAAACATCTAAGTATTCATTCACAACCGGAATATCACTGGGGCCTAACTCTGATTCTGAAGCCACAGTGAGCATAACATAAAATCCCTTATCTTGTGCACAAATGAATTGAATTAACTGATGGGTGCGGTTAATCAATTCAGATAAAGCCACACCTTCCGCCGTATCACTGGTCGGCATATAAATACTTTTCTCTGAACATCCAATATACACATGGTTAACAGAGAGCCAATCCATGCCTAATATCACATCCAGTTGCTCCATCGGGAGACATACTAAATCAACATAATAAGTCTTACTGGACACAGTGATAGGACAGTTTTCACAAACATACTTTGCTTCAATTCCGCCCTCAGTAGCGGTAGTTACTAACATTGGAGGATTCAACGGAGACAAAGTTAATTGAAGCGTCTCCACACATTTATATGAAATAAAAGAACATGAAGTGCCACAATCAAAAAGAACTTTTACTGGGTATGAGCCAAGATAACACATACCGGCTATCAGGTCTTCATTTGCCAAGGCCTTTGCACCATCAAGGGAGTACACCCTTCCTTTGCTTGTGGTAGTTCCTTCAGTTCCACTTCTATTCCTCCGTTCTGGACAATTTGCAATAATATGCCCCGGCTTCTTACATCCGTAACAAATACCTGTACCCTTCATGCATTCGCCATAATGTGACTTCCCACAATTGTTGCAAATAGCACCAGCCTTCGGTGAATACGTCTGTTTACCCCTTTGAGGAGATCCCTTCGGTTTCAACTTGTCATGATACTTATCCTGCATCCTGCTCTTCCTTCTTTCAAAGGCCACTGATCTTTCTTTTGAGGTCTTTGCAAGTCCTGCTTCGACCACCAAACTGTCATGCACTAGTTCATCGTAACTCGCAGTTCTTTGGAGACTTACTGCGGTGTCGATCTCGCCTCTTAAGCCTCTTTTATACTGATTCATTTTCCACACTTCATTCTCAGCATATTCATTGTGTGTGGAGTAATAGGACAACTCTTCAAACTTCTTTGTAAACTCAGCAACCGACATACTACCTTGCTTCAATTCCAAGAACTCTTGCTCTTTCTTTACCTTGTAAGACACAGGTAAATACTTCTCCAACATTACTCCTTTAAAGTTCTCCCAATTCACTTCTACACCATTGGCTTCCATCCGGCGTTGAGCAGATTCCCACCAGTCTTCTGCTGCGCCTCTGAATTGGTTTGTGGCATAGACCACTTTGTCCTCTTCTGAGCATTCAGCCATTCTAAAGATCTTCTCCATCTGCTTAATCCACTTCCTGGATTCTTGTGGTTCACCTTCTCCATTGAACTCCGGAGGGTGATGCCTATTATACTCCCGGAACACGGGGATACCAATTACTGGAGGGGGTGGTGGTTGTGGATGGAAACCCTGCCCTTGCTGCATCATTTCCATCCATTGCTGCTGAGATTGGGCCTGTTGCTGAGACTGCTGTTGCATCATCAACATCATTTGCTGATACTGTAATGCATTCTGAGCTTGTTGCTCTTGGTACTGCTGCTGCCAGGCTTGTTGTTGTTGCATCATCTGTTCCCATGAATTCAAACTAGGTCCTCCACTTTCATCGCTAGCTTGATTGGCACGAGGTCTACCTCTTCTTCTCCCAGACATCTTATCCTAGCTGTCTTATACAAGTCAAAGTGATCAGTTTTAACTGAACATAACATCTAGAATAATGTCCTGGATCCAAGAGGTCCACAAACTTGGATTGTACTTTAATGACCCAAGGCACGGTCTGAATCGACCTGCTCTGATACCAAATTGTAACACCCATATAGAGATTGCCTAGGATCTCTTACGAGTATTAAAATTTCGTACCGGATACATTAAATACAATACAGAAAGATTGGTAATATTTATATAAAACATAAGTTTATCATACATCTCATAATCCGATACAAACATTCTTCATATTATACATCATGATACATCATCCTTATACAAATGTTCATATAGTAAAACGTAAGCATCACGATCAATCCGTAGCCTTCTCTTTACCTTTTCGTCGTGCTACCTGCGAAGAACCTGCACCAGAAGGAAAGGGATGAGACATAACGTCTCAGTGAGCTCCTACCCTACCAACTGTTGGCAACCACGGGGGGTAACCTAGGGTCGCCGTGCCTACTTTGGCAATCTTGGGGATACCTACGATCGCCATCATTATTTACTTTTATCGCGATCAGGGGAAACCTAGGATCGCTTCATTATCTTTTCCTCATGCATTTCATATTCTAATCTTAGACTTAGACTTATACGGAGTGATCTTGGGGACATCCTATGATCACATCTCGTTCACTAGGAACTAATCGTCATATCTCGTAATACATAAAAGTATTCATATTCGTCTTACGTATCATTAAGTTAGCAGTTAGGGTTGAACAAACATAGCATTATCTTGGTTCGTTTTACGAAGTGCATCCGGGTGGAGTAACCCCGAAGTACATTTCCCATCATACCGGTGAAATTCCTATCATGTCAGGCTAACACCGGACTCCTCTTATCTTTGTGTAGGCAACCCTCTCGGTGAAGCCCCATCCGGCATAATCCGGAGCCTGCTGGACACATCTTACTTACATGTGGACAACCCTCTCGGAGAAGTCCCATCCGGCGAATCCCGGAGCCTGATGGACATGCTTAAATCTTTTAACTTACGTGTGGATAGCCCTTTCGGAGAAATCCCATCCGGCGTAACCCGGAGTCTGATGAACACGTGATCGTATCATATAACATATTCGTATCGTATTCTTATACCTTAAGTGATCATTCATAATTACTTAACCTATAAAGGTTCTAAGCTTCATCAATATGTCATTCTTAGATTCGTAGATATCGAATCGAGTTCATATCATTGCTTCGTAAGGGTTAAACCCTAATCTAGTTCCTTGTCCTTGCTATAACTACTTATGGATTAGTATAATCCTCTCTTAACTTAGTACCTTTCCTCATCTATATATCATCCATACATTCCCCAAATGTTGGGTCTTTCTATGCCTAATAGCGACACTTAGTCACCACATATCGTTATGAAGTCCGAGGTAGCGTTGGAAAGCCGGAGTGGTGCGAGAAAGGATGAAAAAACAACATATTCTGCCCATGCTCACATCGTGTCACGATTTGGAAATCGTGACACGATTTTCTACCCAGAAAATCGTTTGGTCCCTGCCTGTGAAATCGTGACACGATTGGAAAATCGTGACACGATTTTACCTGCAGTTAGACAGCATTTGGCAAGTTTTTAAACGTGATTTTGCACCATTTCAGCTTATCCAACATACCCAGACATCATAACATGTTTAAGGATCATTTTCTAAGGCATATAGCTAGTTTATATCATCAATAATCAAAGATTAACATGGAAAGGCAATTAGGTACTAAAAACCCTAAACTAGGTAATTAAGCTGTAAACTTACAAACTTACTTAAACGGGTTCTAAAACCCTGTGGAGCTCACCTTAATCCACAATTTGGTGCTGATTACACTTGATCTCCAAAGCCCTAAGTTTCTCCAACTCTAACTCTTCCCTTGTTCTTCCTTGTTCCTCTTTTCTTTCACTTATTCTAGCTTTCTACTCAAGCTTCCTTGCAAGTGTTTTCTTACTAGGTTTTGAATGAAGTTTGGAGGGATGATGGCAAGGTGAGATGGGCGTGTAAGATGAGGTGGGGAGAGAGCAAAATCTGATTTTGGAAAAGAATGGGGAGGGAATGGAAAACAAGAGATAAATATCTTGTTCCATTTCAAAATAATCTCCCCCTTAACATTAATTACAAAAACGCCATTCCTCTTAATTTTCTTATTCGCCTTGCTTGCGTCTCAAGTTTCTAACACAGATAAACGCTACATATAAGCGGGGTATTACATTCCTCCTACTTGGTTTTCCTTAGCTTTCTCTTGTTCTAATCTCCCAAAGCTAGCTTGCTTATGATTCAAGAAGTTTGGAAGGAAGGAAGATGATGATTGGCAGCACAAAGGAAGGATGGCGCAAGCTTAGAGAGAGAGGGAGAGAAATCAACTTCTTAGAGAGAGAAGGGATGAGTGAAAAATGACATATCTTGCCTTGCCAGGCTTATTTAAAGCCTTATGCGTGAAATTACGCTTATACCTTACTACACGCAATCTCTCTAACACTTATAAAAGTTACGTCTAAGCGGGATATTACAATCTACCCCCCCTAATGAAATTTCTTCCTCGAAATTTAGAATTTACCTGAAAATAGATGCGGATAATTCCTTTGCATCTCCGATTCTAGCTCCCAAGTGGCTTCACCGTCGGGAGAACCTTTCCATACAACCTTGACAATTGGAATTTCTTTATTCCTCAAGGACTTAACATCCCGTTCCACAATCTGTTCTTGTTATGGCTGGAACGTTAAATCTGATCTCAAATCAATAGCTTCCAACTCTACAGGTTGAAAAGGATCTGGAATGAACTTCCTTACTTGAGAGACATGAAAAACATCATGCAATCCTGACAAGAAATATGTTGTATATTGTGATGCGTCCTCTAAGGCAAAAACTTGTACTTAGGCCCCAGGCACAGAGTTCGATTCCCACGAAAGGCAAAAACTCCACATGGGGGGTGGAGAAGGTTGATAAGTGCCAAAAATGAGTTAAAAAGCATATTTAATTTAAGCACTTAAGTAGCTTGTTTTGCAAGTTATCATGGGAAAAGATCATAATCACTGATCAAATGCCCAATATTGCTTTTACTTCTTACCACATCCATTTATGTAGAAAAATGCAAGCCGGGACATGATTTGAACAAAGAATCAAGAAGAAAAGTATTTGAGAATCTCGCCCAGTGAGCCCTTGGCGAGTGGTTGGTGAAGTCAGGCAGGGATTTTCAGAAACAGGGGAGCTTGATTTCGTTCAGCGAGATATTTTTCGCTCAGCGAGCCAAGGCGGTTTAAGAAGATTTGAAGACGTGGCTGAAAACCACTGGTGAACTTTTAGTATCTCGCCGGGCGAGAAAAATCTCGCCGGGCGAGATACTAAATTCAGCTTTTAGTATTTAAGCTTTGTTTCAGTTTTTTTTGATATATTATTCATAGATAGTTTTTAATTTCGTTCAGTAATATTTAGGATTTAGTTTTAAGAGATAAAATAGGGCTAGAAGCTATGATCTTCAAGGAGCAAAAGTGATTGGATTGTGGAATCAACCAAAGACTTTGGGAAATCAAGACTTAGGTTTGTATTTTCATCTTTTCTCTACTCTTTTGTAAAGTTGTCATGAAAATGAACAACTAACTTCCCTTTGTTGGGATTGGAGGTATTCTTTCTAGCTTAGATGTAATCCATGATTATGCAATAATATGATTTTGGCAATTTATGTGTTAATGAAGTTATTCTTGATTTTCACTCTTATGCTTGATTCAATTGTTATTGACAAATACTTTTGAATCTATGTTTAGAATAATCTTCTATCAAAATAAGAAAATCTAGAAATGGATTTGGGTTTTGATAATCGCAAAAAGTGTCGGAACGTAATGCTTTCGGATCGTTTGATTGATTGGGAAATCGTCGATTAAACGATATGATCGATCTCACGACGTCATTTGGGAAATCAATGACGTTGTCGAGTGATACGTGATATTTTCACTAAAACGCTAAAATTCATATGCATGATTTTTAGATTATATTCGATGCAAGATTGATGAACTCTGATTCTAACGCTTTTATTCCCTATTACTTGTTGTTTTATTTCTGTTTTTAAGTTCAATTCATTTTATGCAACCAAGTTACGAAACCCTTAACTCAAAACAATATCGATTGTTGAACGGTTCGAGATAGCGCACTAATCCCTGTGGAGACGATAATTTAAAAATACTTACTTTTGTTACTCAACTAACAAAATGGCGCCGTTGCCGGGGATTGGTGTTTAGATATTTTGAGCATCGCAATAATTTGTATTGTTTTGAGCTTTTGTATATTTCTTGTTAATATTTTTCATTTCTTTTGTACATTATAAACTGTTTGTGCATTAACCCTCTTTGTTATGCAAAGAAAATTTTCTTGTTAGTTATACGTGTTTCAGATTCTCAACATTGAAAGAAATCATGGCTGATCATCATGACTATTTCAACTTCTATAATCCATACGAGGATGAATCCTATCAACAATTTCAACAATATCCGTCTGAAGACGAACAAATGTTGAGAACGGAAAATACTTTGAATTTGTTCATGCAACAATCCATGATCAATATGCAAAATACCAACCATAGATTGAGAGCTTTATCATGCCAATTGGAGATTTTGCAAGTTCAATTAAATTTTCTACCAAGAATCATGGATGTTCAGACCAACAATCAATCCACTTTGGAATTCGGAGAGATTGTTGAAGACGATGTTGATGAGAGTGAGGAAGAGATAATGTTTGAAGGATGTGGTATAAGGAAAATAGTAGAAGAAATAGAGATACCACACAAAGTAGAACTTCCTCAAGAGTGGTCAGATTCTGAAGAGGCCAAAACTGTTGTTAGTGAGAAGTGATGGATATTGAGAAAAAGGAACAGTTTCTTAACAAGGAAGAAACTTGTGAAAAGGAGGGGATGAAAGTGAGCAAGGCCGAATTTGAGTTGGTAATAGATGACATATGTTCCTTGCTCAACATATTCTGGATAGGGAGGTTATGGACTCCACATCAGCTATTCTTTAAGTTCATGGAATTCCTCCCAAAGCAAAGGAATACAAAGGCTGATGTGCGTTCCGTCTCATTTTGGCCACCCTAACGAATCAGGCGTCGAACTAACGACGTAAAACAAGCGCTTGTTGGGAGGCAACCCAATTTTGTAAGTATTTATGCTTTATTACTGCTTTTAAGTAACTATAGGTAAAGCTAAAATTGACAAGTCTTTTGAATTGCTGCATTTTTGAAAATTCTGAAACCTGTCATTCTCGCTGAGCGAGATTTTACGTCGCCGAGCGAAGCTTACTGATAAGCTCTTTAACAGCAAAGTATCAGATGCATGATAATGATAATGATAGAAATTGTTTCAAAGTGCAAAGCTAAGTTACTTGTTTCTTGCTTTTCTAGGTGTGTACTTGAATTTGAAATGAGTACTTTACACACCATTTATCTCATACAATTTTACGCGATAACATGCTTATTATGTGAACCACTTAGAACTAGCCTAAATGTGAGGAATCCTCAAGTGCTTTACATATATGCAGGAGACCGGCATTCATTGTTTCACTTGATTCTTTTATGTTAAATCTAAAAGTTGTTTTAAATTGTATGAAAGCACAGAAATGATCAAGGCATTTTTTTGATTTTGAGAATAAACACTTGACCACAAAAAGCCTACCCTGTGAGAAGTGAGTATTTGATAACCCCATTGAGCTTAATGAATCAGAATCGTTAACTATGAACTGCCAATATTCATAAGCACAATGCTTAGTGAATTTGCCCAAGTTTTTCAAAATCCAGTTCATAGTTAAATCACTAATGGATTCTGATATTTTTACTTTCATTTTGAACTCTTAACCATCATGTTTATTTGTCCTTTGCCTAATGATAAAGGAACATTCAATTAGGGTATCATTTTGAATAAGTTGGGGAGAAAAGGGAGGTAGTGTATGTCAAGTAATTGATGAATTTTGAAATTGATCTTGACAACAAGAAAAAAAAAAGGAAAAGAAAAAGAAAAGAAAAAAGAAAGAAAATGAACAAAGAAAAAGAAAAGAAAAAAGAGAAAAATTCAATAAATCAAAAAAGTTGTCAAGATCAAAGTAATATTTGTATATCACCAAGGGTTGATAATGAGTTAAAGGAGGAAGTTGTGTAAATAGAAAGAATGTTCCTCTATGCTTGGCCATTTGAATTCAATTTTTCCCACATATGACATTTCTTTTGGAAACCAAGCCAAGTTACAACCCTCAAAGACCTTCTGATCTATGCTTTTGTACTTTTTGAGATGATATTTGGATGGACACATAACTTAATCAAGTTGTTAGCAGAATTGCCGGATGAGTGTTTAAAACCCTCACTTCATGATTTCATTTTGATTATTTACTTTCAAAGAAGTGTGTTAGGTGTGGTTCATTGTTAATTATGTTATTGACTTGAATTGTGTGATGTGAATTTTGTGTTTAGGACTTATGCCGCATTCATAGTATATATCTAGATTAATGAGAAACTTCATACTTGCCCGCACAATCCACATTTGAATTATGTCATCTGAAAACTTTTCATTTCTTTGCATGTATTGTACTTTAGTCCAAAACCTTGATTTTTCCATTTCTTTTGAGTCCTTTGTTTGAGGACAAACAAAGATTTAAGTTGGGGAGTGTGATAAGTGCCAAAAATGAGTTAAAAAGCATATTTAATTTAAGCACTTAAGTAGCTTGTTTTGCAAGTTATCATGGGAAAAGATCATAATCACTGATCAAATGCCCAATATTGCTTTTACTTCTTACCCCATCCATTTATGCAGAAAAATGCAAGCCGGGACATGATTTGAACAAAGAATCAAGAAGAAAAGTATCTGAGAATCTCGCCCAGCGAGCCCTTGGCGAGTGGTTGGCGAAGTCAGGCAGGGATTTTCAGAAACAGGGGAGCTTGATTTCGCTCAGCGAGATATTTTTCGCTCAGCGAGCCAAGGCGGTTTAAGAAGATTTGAAGACGTGGCTGAAAACCACTGGTGAACTTTTAGTATCTCGCCGGGCGAGAAAAATCTCGCCGGGCGAGATACTAAATTCAGCTTTTAGTATTTAAGCTTTGTTTCAGTTTTTTTTATATATTATTCATAGATAGCTTTTTAATTTCGTTCAGTAATATTTAGGATTTAGTTTTAAGAGATAAAATAGGGCTAGAAGCTATGATCTTCAAGGAGCAAAAGTGATTGGATTGTGGAATCAACCAAAGACTTTGGGAAATCAAGACTTAGGTTTGTATTTTCATCTTTTCTCTACTCTTTTGTAAAGTTGTCATGAAAATGAACAACTAACTTCCCTTTGTTGGGATTGGAGGTATTCTTTCTAGCTTAGATGTAATCCATGATTATGCAATAATATGATTTTGGCAATTTATGTGTTAATGAAGTTATTCTTGATTTTCACTCTTATGCTTGATTCAATTGTTATTGACAAATACTTTTGAATCTATGTTTAGAATAATCTTCTATCAAAATAAGAAAATCTAGAAATGGATTTGGGTTTTGATAATCGCAAAAAGTGTCGGAACGTAATGCTTTCGGATCGTTTGATTGATTGGGAAATCGTCGATTAAACGATATGATCGATCTCACGACGTCATTTGGGAAATCAATGACGTTGTCGAGTGATACGTGATATTTTCACTAAAACGCTAAAATTCATATGCATGATTTTTAGATTATATTCGATGCAAGATTGATGAACTCTGATTCTAACGCTTTTATTCCCTATTACTTGTTGTTTTATTTCTGTTTTTAAGTTCAATTCATTTTATGCAACCAAGTTACGAAACCCTTAACTCAAAACGATATCGATTGTTGAACGGTTCAAGATAGCGCACTAATCCCTGTGGAGACGATAATTTAAAAATACTTACTTTTGTTACTCAACTAACAAAGGTCGTGAGTACATCTCGGTCCTTGAAAGATAGGGAGGCCAGCCCATAATGGAGCCAGCCGGATGTTACATTTATGCAGATATAAACACATAAAATCAGCAAAAGATGTGGTGCAAACATTGAACGGTGTTTTGCAAATAAAATAAAAAAGTATTTAATACAAACACTGCATTATTTTTTTTAATAAAGAAACACAACATTAATTTTTATATTTTGAAAATATTCATTAGTTTTCAATATTTTGTCATACATGTATATAAAATTTGTTTATGAAGATCTAAACACATAAAATCTACAACGGGAGCGGTGCAAACATTGAACAATATTTTGCATATAAAATAAAAAAGTTATTTAATAAAAACACCACGTTAATTTTGATATTTTAAAAATAGTCAGGAGTTTTCAAAATCTTATCATGTATCATATCAATTTTCTCATACATATACATAGAAATTTGTTTTCTCATATATAAACAAATAAAATGCACAAATTTTTTTTGAACAAGCCAAAATGAGATATATATTAACATAACAAAGGGGGACCCCCCCCTGCACAAGGTGTGCTAAGGGAGATCAATTATAGTTGGTACAAAAGTAGCAAAGACAAAGAAAAGGCGAGTTGCTGCAAAACAAATAAAACATTACGCAGAAAAGCCCATGCAAAATAAAGGGTGACGCCACCACTCATGATAAGTGTAGGCGAAGTGTGGGAATTTTGCTTTGAGCCATGTAAAAGAGAGTAATTTGACTTTATCTAACAATTGGTGAAGCTCCATGGTTATGTTATTGAATATCCGATTATTTCTTTCTTTCCAGATCGTCCAGACGCAAGAGAACCAAATGAGTTTCAGGAATGGATGAGTCTGTCTAGGTAAACCACCTAGTTGGCCGAATTGGAGGAGATGGTCATAAGCACGAGAAGTATCGACCGAAGAGATGTCAAGCCAACCGCGAATGAGCGTTCATAACTGAGCAAAATGACTGCAAGTAAAGAAAAGGTGATCCGCCGACTCCTGAATCCCGCAACCATAATTTTTATTGGGAGAAAGTCCATTTTTTTTACCTACTTTAGGAAACTGGAGTTAGTGGTTTGTTGGCATGCTGATATTCTCATGGCCCCAAACTTAAAACTGATGTAGTCACGTGCTCATTTCAACTAGTGTCAATCACCACCGATGGCTTGCAAAGTCCTTTTGCATTTAATATTTTGTAGAAGTTGATAGCATAGCATGCATGCACGCACGCACTATTATATCATATTCTTCTAGAAGCTCAGCAATTTGTGATCTTAATAAAATATCAAATGGACCACAATGTTCTTCCATGGGGTGACAACAAGAAGTGCTATGTAAGATATACGTTGCACAGCTGGATCAACATATTAATTATACTCACTTCGGTCCTTAATATAAGAAGAAAAACAAAAAAAACATCAAAACCAAACAATCATTAATTGTTGGAACTTTTTAAATGTTTTTACAAATATACCTTCATAAAAATTTGTGAAGTATTAAATATACCCACTAACATTAAAAAGACAAGGATTAAATAAGGGTTAAAAAAGTCTTTTATGCAATAAATACATCTTAAAAATTGTGACATTTTCTTATAAATAGGTTTAAAGATTTTTTTGAAAAGTTTCTTATAATAAGGACCGGAGGCGGTATGTTGATACATTAATTTTCTAGTCATGTCTCTTTTTTTTTTTTTTTGAAGGAAGTCATGTCTCTCTTTATTTGTGTAACAACCTGTTTTCTACCCTACATTAGGGAGCTCTCCCTCCAATCTAATCGGTGATATGGAAACAAAAAAGTTAGTAATATTTTTTAATTCACTTTTCTTATAAGATTCACATGAAAGAGTTTACTTTAAATTAGTTTTTATATAACGGCGGAGCTTCCCATATACATAGGGTGACCATGGCCACCCAAACATTTCTTTTATAAAAAAAATGAAAAATCACAAAAGAGAAGATCACCGGTATTCAGATATCAACCTCTAAAAATTGGTTGAAAGTTGAATTTTTATTATTTCTAGTAAAAAATAAATTTTATAATAATAATAAATGAAAAACTAAAATAATATTTTATTAAAATTAACCCATTTGAATTGGTTTAGTAGTGTCGATAACCAAAATAATATATCATCTTTTCGACATTCATCAATTCTCCGTGTAAAAGAACCTTGTTTCTCGTACAACATATGAACCAAACAACAGCCATCCATATTATACCTTTAATTTTGTTTGACTTCATTGCAGAGAGACAATTTTTTATATAAAGAAAATGTGGATTTCCTTCCCTTCAAGATGACCTTTCAATCCCCGTTAAACCTTGTTTTCAATAATTTGCAAATATACACTACAAGAAAACCTGTTATTACCCAGGAACAAAAGCCGTCTGTAGGTGCAAAAAGCCGTGGGTAATCTTAATTACCCACGGCTTACCGAGGGTCGCGAGGCCGTGGGAAAATGCCTCGTCGGTAACGTTACCCACGGCCATGAAAGCCCTCTGTATTTACCGTCGGCCACACCATGGATAGTTTGTGGGTAATCATGGTTTCAACAACAAATTATTGGTCATATATTACCCACGGCTTAGCCGTCAGAAATATTACCCACGGCTTAGCCGTCCGTAATATTATCCACGGCTTTGCCGTCGGTAATATTACCCACGGCTTAGCCGTCTGTAATGCTTTTGTATGCTTTAAGCTTCAAACAGTAATACCCACATCTAAGCCTTCAGTAATGTTTTTTTCCCTGTATACAATAATACACACAATATATCTAATTCGATTTATGGTTCTTTTGTTTCATACAAATTGCACATTAGCCTGCTATATTTTTAGAACCACACATATATATATATATATATATATGTATATCACATTGACCTTTATGTTATCAACAAAAGCTAAAATAAAATCAAAACTCAATAACTTTCATAACTCCAATGGATTTTAACATAAACAAGTCTCAATCGTTATCAATCCACAATTCTCCGAATGAAATAAACATTAATATAGCAAGTTTGACGTGAAGTAAAACAAAACATAAAACAAGTCTTCAATAAAACATAGTGCGGATGTCAAAGTAATACTAAAGCATAATTTAATCCTCTACGCTGTCAACAGAGTCAGCATCTGTGTCAGAGTCATCATCATAGTCTGGATGGCGACGGTGTCGGCCACCCTTGATGGATGCAACACTCTCAGCCAATTCCTTCAGTTGTCTCTCCAAATCCTGTGTGCGCTTATTAGCCTTGCGACATTCCTCACGTGCAACTCGAGCATCATCCTCTGCTGCATTTGCTCTCTCTTCAATTGCTGCCATCTGTGCAGCAATCCCGGCAGAAACTTGGCTAGTATATGGAGATACATGCGACTGCTGGGTCAGGGAGGATACACCTGGCTTGTAGCGCTTTGCCATATCACCAGTACCATAAAGTCGTCCCCGAGTCTTTCCCCCAGCTGATTCAGCCCATAAGTTCAATTGAGTTGCAGGATCAACCTCCTTGGTACCATTATCAGATGCCTTCTCCATCTTCTCCTTATATGTTTCCTGCTCAAGAGAAAACAAACATACATATTACATTTAAGCTGTCACACGATGTATGAAATTACTTAGCAATCAAAAGCCTACAAACATACACATTTTTCCTTGAATATGTTATCAAGTTATACATTTTTCCTTGAATATGATAGGTTGTGGTTAAGAAGCCACACAAACATAAAACATCTATCTAGTTTAGTTTTATATCGTATTGCCTTTGAGTATATCACTTGTCTGCCGCTATGCCCAAAGGGTTGACAGATGATAAATAATATTTGTATTGCAGTCATAAGACAGAGTTCACATCAATTAAATTATTCAAACATCAATTAGCAACGCAATTATTTCTCAGCTACTGTTTCAATCTGAAAATTGTAAGCTACTATAATGGTAGTGAAAGAAATTAAAGATATTGGAGTACACCGTAATTGGAAATTTGCGGGATTACGAAGCTCTTCACATATGGAAACAAACAAGTAATAATTTAATAGCAACTATTGACATTGACCGTAAAAAAAAACGATTAAAACACTCCAGTCCCGACTTGAAAAGGTAATCCGGTCTCTTTTCCCCTCACCATCCAGAAGTTCTATATAACGTTGAGATAGAAGTGAGCACGTAGATAGCAATTACATTGGTGCATTCTATGAAATCAGTTGTTGTCAGAAGTAAAAAGGCAGGCAAAGCCAGTATGGTTAAAAAAGCACTTGTGACAGACATTGCTGCCTGCCCCTTTCTTCATCAGCTCAATGACAATTCAGAATGCAAATCAAAGCAATATTGATATGATACATAAACACTACTTAAATATACTACAAAATTGTACCATCAGCCAGAAACCAAAACCAACTATTGCAAACTTATCTTTCTGCAAGTGCATATGAAATGTTCATTTGTTTTACTAGGATCATCGATTTTCTAAAATCAAGTAAAACTGAAGGAAAATACAAGGTGAATACAAATATAACACACATCAATCATATTTAGTGCTAATGATACCTTCGTTGGCCAAAGAGAATTAATTGTATTCAAGGAAAAAGTACACAATTACACCAACTCGTAATACCCAAATAACGATTAACCAAACATGTGCACTGTCTTCCATCCTTGCCATTTTAAGTGTAGCAGTAAATTACGTATTCAAGTAAACTTGATGATTCGGCTGAATATATTCGCACTGGTTTAAGTGTATGTGAACTATTTTTCTAACTGTCATCATTGATTTAGTGTTTTGAATATTTTCTAATTCTTATGTTATACACTTCATCTCTATTTTCAGCCCAGATGGAATGATCTAGATGTTAATCAGCATGTTAATAATGTTAATAATGTTAATCAGCATGTTAATAATGTTAATCAGCATGTTAATAATGTGAAGTACATCAGCATGTTATACACTTCATCTCTATTTTCATTAATTACACTTACATATGTCCTCTTGGATCTTTCGTCCACCCATTGGGAGTCCTCCTTCCTCGTATGAGTCTTTAAGAAGACCTCATCCACTGTGGGCTCTCTACCCAACTCTTGACGCTTATACATAATAAAAAATTGTTTTTGAATGTTAGAAACATGAAATATTGAACCTGCAAGTTGAATTTTAAGGAATCAAGTAAAAAAAACATACCATTCGTATGACATACTCATTTGTGGATATGGATCCTCCTGTATGGACGGATCCACCCTTGGCAGAAGCACGATTATTCTTATTTCGAGCAGATTTCACCTTATAATCTGTAGATTGCCATTTCTTTTCAAGCCCTTTCCAAGTACGCGGGCCAATCCAAGATGGGCGTTCATTCTTGTTCCTTGCCTCCATTAGCATCTCAGAAAGGCGCTTTGAGCCCTTGCTCTTGAAGATAATCTTTAGCTCAAACTCATCCTCAGGCCGCCATGCAACTTTTTTCTGCAATATCATAATAATATACAAACTAAGAACCAACATAAACAAAAAAAAACATCAAAGTGAAAAACATTACACAACTTTGAATATCTAAGCAAAGTGACAAATTTACGCAACTTTGAATAGCTAAGAAAAGTGACAAACTTACCCCAAGTTTTAAGAACATGCGTTCCACCCTCTTAGGTGGGATCTCTCCCCATCTAGACCATGCATTGCGAAACTGAGATCGAATCACTGAGGTCAGGGCCCTTGAGGCCACCCTACATGGGTTCCACCTACAAACAAGTTATAAACAAAATACTAAAATACCTTATACATACATAATCATATAAGTGATACGTTAACAGTAATTAATTATGTACCCTTTCCCATCTGGAAAAATATATGGTCTTCCATCAGGTGCTTTATGAAGATCATGATTAGTGTTTCTTGACAATTGCGCCCTATCTTCACTGCTGTGTGCATGCACTGAAGTTGATTGATTGTTCGGATCTGGCGTATGTCGTGACCCCTGTGCTGATGGGGGCTGATCAGTTGTAGGGGAAGATGATGGGGGCTGATCAGTTGTAGGGGGCTGATCAGTTGCATCCAGCTGCCCTGCATCCAGCTGCCCTGCATCCAGCTGCCCTGCATCTCGCTCCCCTGCATCCCGCTCCCCTTCATTCAGCTGATCTGCATCCCGCTGCCATGGTGTTGTAGCGTCATCACTGAGAGGCGACTTCGCAGCTGATGCATGTAGATGCCTAGTCGCTTGTTTCAACTTATGTGGCATAATCATCCGCTTTTTCATATGTGGACCTTTGACCTTCTTACAGTTTTCTTTAGGAGCCATGATCTGTCTACAAAACATAAGAGAATATAGTTGATAATGAGAAACAACAAAAAATATATGCAAACTTTAAAACAGATGGTATTTTAGAACATTAATTAGTGTATGGTGTACATGTTCCTTAAAGACTTACTTCAACCATTCATCCAACCAAAACAAAAACACATAAATCAACCTACGTCGATTTCATCTCATCTTTCTCAATTTCAATATGTAAAAGAGATATATTTATTACTAAACAAAACTCAAGGGTTGAAGCATAAGAGCAAGTATGGTTTATAAATTAGCACTATAAGCTCAATTGGATAATCAATCTAGATAGATGACAATACAATTTAACATTCAATTAAAATTTAATATTCAATTGAATATAAAATTTTCATTTCAAAACGAATCACTATCTTCGTCATCACTATGTGATTTCATGGTTGCATCACTATCTTCACTATTTGCATCATTGTCTTCGCTACAATCATTGTCTGCCCCCTTATCATTTTCCATGGTTCGAACTAACATAACATCGACCTCTTCATCACTATGTGCATCATCATGCAAGCCGGTCATTTCTTCAATTTCAGTTATTTGTTCAATGTGTGTCATTTCATCATCTTGATAAGGTGTGTCCTCGACAATTTCATCCACCTCTACACGACCTCTAGGCTTCGTCTTTATCACTGCACACCAACCACGTTTGTTTGTGCACATATCTGGGTAGGGTACATAATACACTTGTATGGCCTTTTGTGCAATTATGAATGGATCATAGCGATCATACTTTTTGTTCATCTTGATATCCACAATATCGTAATTGGGATGTACTTTTGTTCCTCTATTCCTCTTCGGATCAAACCATTGACAATAAAATAAGGCTACCTTGTGAGACAATCCATGATATTCCAGCTCAAATATATGTTCGATGACTCCATAGAAATCATCTTCCCCTCCTTCTGTAACCCCTTTCACATAAACTCCACTGTTTGTGGTTTTTTTACCTCGAGTCCATGCTTCTGTGTGAAACTTGTACCCATTAATGAAGTACTTGTGCCAACTTATGGCATTTGACTCTGGACCCCAAGCTAATGATATCAAGTTAGTGTCGGTCACACCATTTGCCTCATCAGTTACCTATATAAATAAGAAATTCTCAATAAGGGTAATGAAGCTCAATAAAATAATGAAGCTCAATAAGGGTAATGAAGCTCAATAAGGGTAATCCACCACTTACATAATCCTGAAACCATTGTGGGAATTTGTCATGTATAAGAGCTTGAGCTGAAGGATCTTCTTCATTGATGGAGTTATGTTGCAAAAAGGCACTGTCAATAAAAAGAGAATTGTTGTAATATATGAAAGTTAAATACACTTGGTGTAAGATTAATTTGATATACTTACTTAATATATGGCTTAACCTCGTTGCAATTTATGAGGATGTGTACATGCGCAGACGTCCATTCAGTTTCTGTCAACCAATGTGTTTGGTGTTGCCCACTAGGACGTCCTAGTGGATTGCTTATTGATAATGTTGATGTAACATCATTGTTGAATCCTAAAGCTTCATTACGTTGACTTTTTGCACAATGGGAGACAGTTTTAAAATAGTGGGAACACAAATATGTTGCCTCCTTTTCTAAGTAGGATGAACATATTGAGCCTTCCACTCTTGCCTTGTTTTTCACTGACCGCTTAAAATCACCCATCATTCTAAAAAAACAAGAATGGTACAACTTACTTTTAATAAATGTGAAAGATCGAGAAAAGAAAAAGTATTTATAACGTATACAAAATACCTTTCAAATGGGTACATCCATCGGTATTGAACTGGCCCGCCAAGCTTTGCCTCATACGGGAGGTGAATTGGAAGATGCTCCATTGAATCAAAGAATCCGGGTGGGAAGATTCTTTCAAGTTTGCATATGATAATTGGAATGTTCTCTTCCAATTTGATTAATTCATCATGTCTTAAGGTGTTGCTGCATAAGCCTTTAAAGAATTGACTTAATTCTGTAAGTGATTTCCACACTACATCAGGCAACGAACTAAACGCAAATGGAAGTAAACGCTCCATAAATATGTGACAATCATGACTTTTCATCCCATGAACTTTCCCTTTATCAACATCCACACATCTAGCCAAGTTTGATGCATAACCATCAGGCATCTTAAGCTCCTTAATCCATTTACAAACTTTCTTTGCCTCGTCCGACGAAAGGCAGTAAGTTGCCTTAGGTTTTGTTATCTTTCCGTTGGCATGGTGAACCAACTCCAAGTCACTACGTTGACAAATGATGGCCAAGTCCATTCTTGCTTTTTCGTTGTCCTTTGTCTTGTTCTTAAAGTTCATGACTGTGTTAAACACATTGTCAAATACATTTTTCTCAATGTGCATCACATCTAGATTATGCCTTAATAAATTATCTTTCCAATATGGAAGATCCCAAAATATGCTTCGTTTAGACCAATTGTGTTTGTCTCCATATCCTGGTAATTTAGAAATTCGTTTATCTATCACTCTTGGAAAATCACGAACCCAACACCATATTTCTTCACCTGTCAATATTGGCGGCGGCTCGTCCCTAACAACCTTACTTTTAGCGAATCGTCTCTTATTTCTTCGGAAGGCATGATTGTGTGGTAAGAACCTACGATGACAATCGAACCATGAAGTTTTTCCACCATGTGTCAAGGTAAAACCCTTGTTGCCATCCATACACACCGGACACGCCAACCTACCTTGAGTACCCCACCCAGATAACATAGCATAAGCGGGAAAGTCATTAATTGTCCACATTAACATTGCCTTCATTACAAAATTTTGTTTCGTGGAGATATCATAAGTCAAATCCCCATGATTCCATAAATTTTGAAGCTCATCTACTAATGGTTGCAAGTACACATCAATGTGTAATTTTGGGTTAGTTGGTCCAGGTATGAGGCATGTTAAAAACATAAATGGTTTAGTCATGCACATTTCAGGGGGGAGATTATATGGGGTCACAATAATAGGCCAACAAGAATATGGGGATGAAGATGCCTGAATGTAAGGTGTGAAACCATCAGAACATAAACCTAGCCTCACATTTCTTGGTTCTTTCGCAAAGTCTGGATACATCATATCAAAATGCTTCCAAGCTTTGCCATCAGATGGATGACATAAAACGCTTGAACTTGAACTTGAACTATTTCGATGATGCCACCTCATTTCTTTCGCGGTTTCCGTTGAGGCATACAACCTTTTCAACCTAGGGGTGATTGGCAGGTAGAACATTCTCTTAGCTGGAACGTCTTTGTGCTTACCCATCCCAGTCTTACTAGGAACGTATCGGGGTTTATGACAAAACTTACACTCTCGATCTGCAACTGTATCTTTGTAGTACAACATGCAACCATTAACACAACAATCAATTTTCTGAGAATTCAAACCTAGCATGGAAACCAATTTTTTTGCCTGGTAAAAATTTTCTGGCAATGAGTTTTTCGAAGGACACACATCTATAAGCATGCTTGCAAAGAAATCAAGACACTTTTGAGGAACATTCCAATTTGTTTTGCAAGTCATAAGTTTAACGCATACTGAAAGTTTGGATTCAGAAGCACCCTCGTATAATGGTAGGTTGGCAGATAGCAAATTATAAAAGTCTTGAGTGGCCTTATTAGGTTGATCTTCATTATTCTCTTCCCTTATTCCCTCATCCTCGTTAACCTCTTCTTCATTTTCCTCATTCATCTCGACCTCATCCTCGTTTCCCACATCCTCGTTGCCCTCATACTCATTAACATCTTCATTGTCCTCATCCATATCGACCTCATCCTCGTTGACCTCATCCTTGTTGACCTCATCACCTATACTTTGGAAGTTAAACCCAGGCCTCAACGCATCCTCCACCATATGTTGCATTAATGCAAAGGGATCCTCATTATTCATATGTTGACTACTAGTCGACACATTTCTTGGGTTGTTTCGTGGGACTTTTTCACCGTGATCTGTCCAATACAAATAATTCGGTTGGAATCCATGTCTGTACAAGTGAACTTTGATTTGATTTGGAGACAACACGTTGCCACACATGCACTTGTCACAAGGACATCTAATTCCACCCTCACGCTTAACCTTGCGTCGTTGTTTTCTTGCCATCTTTATGAATTCATCTACCCCTTCTATGAAGCTTGGTTTCAATCCCCCTCTACGAGGATTATGTCTATCATATACCCAACTACGATCTAGAAGGTAACCATCCATTTTATGGAAGTTATCGAAAACGAAGGATCTAAAATAAATAAAAAATATCAGCAGTCTTATTCAAGACAATTACAAGTAATTAAACATATTATTCATGTTTCTTTCAGACACGGTTGGAGTGCTTCATGCTCCTTCATATAATTGATTTTTATTTTAGAATTAATTCTAACTCAAAGCTATGATTTGTAGTTATTTTACTTCAAATATGATCTTTATATGAATGTATTAGACATAAAATATTTTACATTAAACTCACTTTTAATTAAAACTATTTTTTTTTAAACAACTAAAACTAATTTTATCAAATCTATTTAACATACTACATAAGAGTACTTCTTTTACTCACTCTTTAGTAAATATTTTGCTGTTAGCAAAAGGAAAATAAATATATATAGTCAGAAAACATAAGAGCGTATGGGAACAATGAATTGTAGAGAATTATATTAGAGAGCTTTTACAACCAGAAAAGTTATTTGTTAAATTAACATTGTTTTGAACTGTGTGTGACCAGTACAATCCATCCATAACCTCACTTAAAAACTAGTTACTAAGGAGTATTCAATCTGGTGTATCTTATTCTTATATAGAACTCATTTATACATAAGAAACGCAAAATTCTATTGGATCCATCAATAATCTGCACCCAATAAATCATTTCGATGCATATTTATATTTTAATGTATCTATGCCTGCAAAAATTCTTAGGCTTGAGTTCATGCTACAGGAGTAGAATAAAGTGGCAAAATAACCAAAACAAAAAACATGATTGACCATAACAGTAACGATACGAAACTCTTTTACTGGATTCTTCACACCATAGATAAACTTGGTACAGCAAATAAAATCACAACACATCCAGTTAAATATAATTCCATCCAGAAAATATATACCATTTTCATATAAAAGCAAATTGATACATAAATTCATTTCGCCTATAAAAAAACCAAAAAGGAAACAAAACTGAGCTCCATATGAGACTCATCATTCATATAACAGACAAATCAAGCAAATAAGACCAGAAAAGTGAATGAAAATTGCAACAAGTAGACTTCAAAGTTTTTGGAAAATATAAATCTTAAGTTGAAGAGCACAAAAACAAATAAATAAAATCAGTTTTATTATATAGCACTTAAGAACCAAATAAAATAGATAAATCAAAACTTCATTCATTTTGTACATATAAAAATTCAAATTAGCTAACCAAAAAAAATTAAGCAAGAAACTACTTTACCATAAAAACAAAAACATGTCCAAACATCAAACTTTGATTTTCCAGCAATGCCACATAGATTTAAAATTAACAAAACTATATAAAAGACAGTCCCAGTACCTATCAAAAACCAAAGTCCTTCACTCAGATTTCACAAAAAGCTCCTTTTCAGACCCTGAAAGATCAACTCAAAGTCTTAAACACTACTAGATCTCTGAAGCACTCAAATTCGTCTTAGATATGAACAATCATTGATGATTTTCGACCAAAAGCAAGTTCAACTGAATTGTCAAAAAATGATTTTGAATTGTGGGTTTTGTCAATCTTGCCAAAGGGTATCTGATTTGAATCTCAAAAAAGAAACTTTTAAGAACAGCAAGATGAAACACAGAATGTCACGGCAAGGAACCGAGGAAGTTATAATGATGAGATTAATAAACAAGACAATGAGTGGTAGGTGATGGGAAATGGGAATGGAGTTAGTCCCATACAGTAAAAAAGAAGGAAGCATCAAAATAGAAACTTCCTTTGCTGTTTGATAAGTCCAACATCAATTCTTGATGCAAAAGCTTTACACTCATTTGAGAATCCTTTCTTAATTACCAATAGGAACAAAGCTTGTAGCTCAAGGGGCAAGGTAGATTAAAAAACCATCGGACTTGGTCTTATTGGTGTTCTAAAAGATGAAACTTTTCAACAAAATTCTGATAATAAACCAAGCAATAAAAAAGTTATGTTTGGAACTGAGCTTAGAGTGAAAATCCTCCCCTGCCAACTTCCACGTTTGAGTCAAAAGCTGATTTTTTTTTTTTTAGTGGCAAAATCAAGGATTCACAAAAGTGTTCTTAGTTTGAATTTTTGTGAACAGAGCAATGGACAAGTGAAAACAGATTATAGCTTATAGAAAACAATTTAACCATATTTAATCAGTTCGTATAGAAACAACTTATAGACAAGTGTTAAATCAACCACATAACATTAAAACAGCTTATAGACAAGTGTTGAAACAGCTTATACAAAAACAATTTAACCATATTTAATCTGTTCGTATAAAAACAGCTTATAGCTTATAGATAGGTGTTGAATCATCCACGGAACATTGAAACAACTTATAGACAAGTGTTTAATTTGTTCGTATAGAAACAACTTATGGACAAGTGTTGAAACAACTTATACAAAAACAATTTAAACATATTTAATGACTTATATACAAGAACAATTTGAATAAACTTAACATTGAACAAATAATTTGAATCAGCCACAAACACATTGAACAATTTGAACCACAATAAGCCACAATCACAGTATGAAATACGAATTTGTATGAAATACATGTATGAAATACGAATTTGTAATTAACGATGAAGAAGGTGAGAAGACTTACAAAAATTGAAATTGGACAATCCCCTTCCTCAACAGAACACCTTTTCTCACGAGCACCCTTTCTCACGAGAACCCCAAAATCGAAGAGAGAGAGAGAGAGGGAGTCAGTGGGAGAAGAATCACGAGGGAGAAGAATCACGAGAGAAAAATCACGAGGCACGGTCTTGTCGAGGGAGAAGAATCACGAGGCACGGTCTTGACGAACTAGAACTAGAAGAATCACGAGGGAGAAGAATCACGAGAGAAAAAGTAGGTTGAGGCGTTTCTTCCACGCCCACCGTTGAGGCACGGTGGCGTGGCTGGTAGAGGGGCAGGTCTTGTCGCAGCGTGAGAGAAGAGAGGCGAGATTGAGCTTTTAGGGTTTTAGAAATTGAGGGTGAGAGGCAATGAAAGAGATTGAGGGTGAGAATAGGGTTTTCAGAGATCAAAGAGTAATCGGTTGGTGTTTCATTTTTCTGTCAACAAGAGTTTTGGCAAATATTTTGGAGCCAAATTGTTGAAATTTTGGGATTGGGGAAAAAGTGTGGAGCCAAATTTATAAACTAGTATATTCTTGCTATTATAAATATAAATTATTATAAATAAATAAATAAATGTATCATAAAGAGGGTTAGACCGTGGGTAACTATTGACGACAAAAAGCCGTCTATAATTATTGATAGCTAAGCCGTGGGTAGCAATTTCAAAAAATTCACATTGAGCTTTTAAACTTACAGATGGTTTAGCCGTGGGTAATCCGTCACTACTCTAAAAAATTACTCACGACTTAATGGCCGTGGGTAATTGTTCGTGGGTAATGACAGATTTTCTTGTAGTGATATATCGCCTTTTGCTATTAATTTTAAGGACTAGAGTATAAGAGAAATAAAACAAAATATGAAGTCTTCATGCCAATAAAGTACTTTAGTACATGCTTCATATTTTGTCTTATTTCTCTCATATTCCAGTCTTAAAATATTATGAAATGTCTTATTTCTCTTATATCCTAGTCTTAAAATATTGTGAAATGGTTCAAATATTTGTTGTTGAAAGTGTGTGTGTGTGTCTGACTATTAAGAATCGTAGAATGTTTGAGAGAAATCTATACAACAAATTCACATAATATTAATATATGGTTATTAACGAGTGACAAGTCAAGCTTAGCCTGATAATCCAAGGAAAAGAGCCTTCTTGTGCACAAAACGTTGAATCTTCATAAATAAATGTGAGCAAAAACACAACCATCGTTCAAGAACCAAACAAGGAATTTGACTCAATTTTAATTTTGGTGATAACCTCTGTAACACTCATACTAAATTGTCTAGAATATTTAGCATGTGTATTAGTCTGATACTGGATACATTAAAATTTTCAATAGTAATAATACAATACAACTGAATGAATACGAACATGCTCGTATATACAACCAATCAAGTACCATAAAATACGCTTTTATATACATATATAATCTGACAACCTCCTGAGCTGGTACAAGACGAGCATCTGTACTCCATTCAGCGTCTCCCTTGCGGAACTTCATCACGAACCTCATACATACCTGAGAACCTGCACCAGAAGGATTGGCATGAGACTTAATGTCTCAGTGAGCTCCAGTCAAACCTACTGTTGGAAACCACGGGGAACCTAGGGTCGCCGTGCCTACTTTCGACAATCTCGGGGAAACCTACAATCGCCGTCATTCTTTACATATTTCGCGATCAAGGGGAAAACTAGGATCGCTATAAATCTTTATCATAATACTTAACGCATTCATAATCTCATACTTAGTGATCTGGGAACATCCTATGATCACTATCTGTTATCTGATGACTACTTCATCATTCCTTTTAATATAATATACATATATACATATTCATCTTCTTATAACATAAGGTTAGAAGTTAACATTGAACAAACAATACATTATCTTGGTTCATTTTACGGAGTGCATCTAGGTGGAGTAACCCCAGAATACATCTCCCTTCTACAGGTGAAATTCCTATCATATCAGGCTAACACCGGACTCCTCTTGTCGTCGTTCGGTCATCCTTGCGGAATAACACGTCCCACTAGCGTGAACCTCATGTGTCCCACTAGCGTGAACAACAGAAGACACGACTTAATCAATAATCTTAACTTACGCGTATACCTCCCGTGTTCCACTAGCGTGAACGACGAGAGACGCGAATTAATATACTTTCATTAATAGTCTTAACTTATGCATGAACCTTTCGTGTCCCACTAGCATGAACAACGAAAGTAACGACTTAATATTTTAATTAAACTCTTATGTGTGGCTATCCTCGCGGATGGTAACTACACCGTTCCAGCTTGCCGGAACCCTCGTGTTCTAACTAGCGAGAACACTGGAGACACATAGAATCTTTTAAATTAATTATCTTAGTTACATATGACCCTCCATGCTCCAACTAGCGGGAACAGTAAGAGGTACGTCAAGCATCTTCATATTAATAATGTTGAGTTAACAATATCTTAAGACGTAGTAATCCCGTCTCTTACTCTAAATATAATCGTACCTTAGTCTATTCATTTGCATATCTAATGCATTCCTTAAGCATTTAATCGTGTAATACTTAACCTATCATAAGGTTTTATGCTTATCGCTTTCACAAGCCTCTTACTTAGTTGGAAATCTAAATCCTTAAGCTTATCTGAAGCTTTGAATGTTATAACTTTGCTTAAGCTTTGTACATAAATGGTGTACATCATCTTACTATCCTATTATAGGATCTAGACATATCGTTATCATATGTTGTACTTAGGGCTTAATTATTCATTGTAATGAATTCCTGTTCATCTAACCCTCTGTTCTTGCATTCCCTAATACCTTGTCGAGTCCTTGATCATCCATTCCTTAGATGTTAAAAACCTTCCGGATATGTCAAAATGGTGCTTTTCTTAGAAAATCGGGTTACCTTTGAAAATGGTTGCAAAAAGTCTCGCCCGAAGCGCACACAGCTCACTGAACGAAGCACAACAGTCCAAAAATGGACTGTCATGACTCGCCCAACGAGCTACATCTCGCCATGGCGAGTTGGTCCAGAACCAAAATGATAAAACTCGTATGCAAGCTCGCCACAAGCTCGCTGGGCGAGTTTGACAGTACAGAAAATGTCCAAAACATGATTTTTTTTCACCAATTTGACTTATCCAAGCTTACCCAAGCTTCCAAACAGCTTTGGGAATGATTTTCTAATGCCAATTGACAGTTTAAAACATGAATAACAGGGAATTGACAAGTAATAGGAACAAGGGCACAAAATCATTAAACCTAGCTCAAGGTAAATTCTCACCCAAACTCACTCATGGTGGGTTATAAAACCCTGGGGAGCTCACCTTGAATTATCTTATCACTGTTTGCCATGATTCCTAGTCCAGAATCCCAGCTTGATTCCTCTTCTTTCTTGATTCCTTGCCAAGCTTTCTCTAACCCTAGCTTCCAATCCTTTTCCTTTTCTTGTTTTCTTGGCTCTACATCACAACCCTTGCTTGCTTGCTTAAGGATTGAGTGATTGAAGATGAAGTAAGATGAATTTGGAGGTAGGGAAGAGGATGGCGCAAGAGGGAAGAAGAGAGAAGGGAGAGAGCTTGCTTTCTAGAGAGAGAGAGAAAGATTATGAGGATATTTTGGGGTAAATGGCTTTGATAGCCTAAACTCCAAAATTACTAAAATGCCATTCCTTAAAATATCTCTGACACATTGACTTACCACTGATAAATACTTAGGTCTGAAGCGGGATATTACAATCTACCCCCTTAAAGAAATTCCGTCCTCGAAATTTAGAATCCTCTTGAAATCACATACTAAAAGATCCTTCATACTTCTTTCCCTACTAGCCAATTCTCTACTCAACTTGCTTATCGGAATTCCCTGATTATCTGAGGGTCTGACATGTAGATTTCTCATGAACCTAGATTAAACTTGGATAGTTAGAACTGTCCCATCTCTGTAAGTCAAAATAATTGACAATCCCTTACGCGACTGAAAGGCTTGGTGCACATTACACAATTTTTACATAGTAGGGTGAGCGGTTGTCTGAACCAATCTACCCGACTCACTTGACTATGCCTCTTGTTCATACGCTTCCTGCAAATCCAATTTGAAGTTATTAAGTCTTAGACACTCATACTGCACTTCGTAAGTTTCCTTCATAGTCCGTGTAATCTTACTCTGACGACATTGGGTCGATCTCATTTCTTCAACATTTCCACTCTTTTAGAGGTCCAATGCACCACAACTAATTCTCATGATTTCCTATCCTTATGTTCGTCTCGTATGACAGTATCCTTCATATGTAATTATTTCATACTCCGTAAAACAAATTGTTCTACATTGGAAAGCATCTGATGTCGTGTATACGTATACAAGGCTAGGACTATTCCAACTTCATCTGTTATTCTAAGTATAAGCAGGAGGTTTCACCTCTAGCACCTGCTCCTTTCTTTTCGACATCTCGATGTGTTACTTATCACAATTCTAATCATTACTTCCACTATGGAATTCTCAAGAGCTCGCGGAATTTTACAGATTACTCGTGTTCCGCTTCAATTGGTCTACGACGTCACTTATCTTAACAACTTAGAAATCATTCTTCATTACTTGGAGTTTGATGATCTTCCATCGTTTATGTCACAACTTATTCTTGTGTTCTAGCCGTAGCGTAAATATTTTCTATACCGATAAATCCAAAACTCATGGGAGTTTAGTCCAAGTGATGAGTGGTATAAGCCGTCTCACATATTATCATATAGTACATAGTTTACATACATGACTGAGTACGTGTACACTACTAACGGGTACATAGTACATCACATCATCCTTGTCCGACTAACGGGACATCATTCTTGATCTAAACATATTTGAGACACTACCACATCAACTGGAGATCTTTTCTTACTCTTAACTCATGTTTATTTCTTGAGTATACATCAACCCATAACGTAAATTATGGTTACATTCTATCGGCATCATAAACTTATTTCTCATTTCTGAACATCGAGTTCAAGATCCTTGTTTTCAAAAGAAAGCTCTACTTGATTGCTACCAAAAATAGCACACTTAATCTTTAATCCTTCAATCATAACCTGAACTTACGTAGCCCTTTACTGTAGACTACGAGTGACTTTTAATCTGCATAAAAGTTCTTCTTCCTTTACTGGTGAACATTAAGTTCAAGAATTTCCGAACTCTTCAGCTAAGATATGTTTGATATCAACAAACCTGTTCTGGTCAAAACCTTTCTACTTAAACATTCCTGATTGCGTACCACTATTGCCAAAACATGTCACATAACTGAAAATCTGCTACACTACTATCTGAGTAGTTTAAGCACTGCCTGATAAGTATACATAATACTAAACATAACCTGATACATGTGACATGTTGACATAACGTGGGTACAACGTGGATTAAACTCATATGCCACTGCATTGTCGTCTCTGATCAACGCTTCAATTTCAAAAATACCATCTTGCAAGTGCAACCTTTACTAATGTTGCCTTATGCTTAATTCTTTTGACTCAACTTACTCTTCAAATCCACTTGAAGTTATGGAGCTAAAATAGTTGGGTTACCTTATTAGTTGTGACTTCATTCGCTTAAGACTTAACCTAGTAGGAACACATCCTTCTTATTTCTTACCACATAATCTTAAACTGCTTCGATTTCCATTTCTCTCGAGTTTCGAGGTTTGAAATATCCCTCGGCTTAACTTTTAAAATTTCCTGTTAGAACTTATAACAAGTTCAAGTCGTCACTGCTCACTGATATTCTGTGGTTCAATAATTGGGCACTTATTGCCTTTCTTGTGGTACATCTAATAAGGGCTCCACAAGCATCCTTGTTCCCTAAGCTTCAGCTTAGATTTGTTCGTTGATCCATCCTTGGATTACTTCTCCGCTGCGCAACTCTGATTTTAAACAATTTGCTTTGGAATAGGAGTAATACACCACTATTACCATATAAATTCTCTTGACCAATCTTAGTCATTTATAACTTTGTAGGTACCATAGGAGAACCATTTTACGACTCGCTGCTTCACTTGCGACTTAGACTACCTGCTTATTCAAGTGTGGTAATCCTTCGTCGAAGTCCTCATACTAATAACAAGGGTCAACTTCATATCATGCATCACTTCAAAACTATTTACCTTATTGACTAGTTATCTTCTGACTTGTGTTTTCCTTTAGACGCAAACAATATACTTGTTTCGTAAATTAATTTTCTCGAGTACCCTTCCAGATTCACATCTTTATATACTGAACCCATTCATAGTTTGAGTCTCGTTTACTTTCCCTTTTTATTCTTATCCGTAGGATTCCATACTTATACTCTTTTTCGACACAATTTCGGTTTCCATAATTCTATCATGTCCAAGTGGTTACACTTCGAGTTCCTTCGGAAACAAGCCATTTAGAATCGACTTAAACTCTCATTGGTCCTCTTGTGAATTCAATTATAAGTTACGTCTCTTCGAGTACCCGATTAATTGATCTTACTTTCAACACTTATCATTACCTATTGGATTCCTCTAGTAACTTGTTACTGTATTCACAATTCAAATCTTGATCTTAATACCCGAATGATTCTCCATTTATACTAAGCATCCTCCATAGGTATATACATTTTACCACATTCGAAGCATACCGTCATAAGGTGCTCCCTTCCAATTCCCAGAATAATTGCATAGGAAAACCCATCATTGAAGCCATAAAACTTCTTAACATCAACCACGACATTAACTTGCGTACTAGTGCCGATCTTTCTGATAATAAAGCCTCAAAATACTTCTCGGCTAAAATTCCGATTATTCCCCAAAATACTGGTCTACTTTAATCTTGTGTTATCTTGAACTTGCCTTCTTCATCCAATCGAGGAAATTCAATACTGTTCATCCATTACTTCACTAAATTCCAACAACTTATTATTCAATATCCTTTTCTCGATTCTGTTGGAAATTTATATCTCATCACTTTCCCTTTTCCAGGGGTCTCCTTCTCTTGTCGCTAAGCTCGCATTTCTCATACAGAAACATCTTGATAACTCATATTAAAGGAAGGTAATCTAATTCACTTTTCTTTGTGTAAAATTCCAGTTGAGCTTAACGTATTTCCTAATCTTCTTACCAACATGACACATCCGAATCACGCTTCGATATGCAACAGGTCTTATTATTACCACTTATTCATCCATCTTAGTTCTTAGGTTGCATACCATCTTCTCTTCTTAATTCACAAATCTGGCATTGAATACTTCTTCACCAATTTCGTCTTAAAATTTTGTCACCTTAATCTTCGCTCTTCATACACTTCATTCCTCCACAGTCACACTCAGCTCTTGGACATTTATCCTAACTGTCATATACTAGATTGAGTTGATCAGGCTCAACTAGATGTGACCTTTAGAACAATATCCGGAACCCAATGGTCCCACTACTTTATTGAATTTTTAATGACCCAAGGCACGGTCTGAATCGACCTGCTCTGATACCAATTGTAACACTCATACTAAATTGTCTACAATATTTAGCATGTGTATTAGTCTGATACTGGATACATTAAAATTTTCAATAGTAATAATACAATACAACTGATTGAATACGAACATGCTCATATATACAATCAATCAAGTACCATAAAATACACTTTTATATACATATATAATCTGACAACCTCTTGAGCTGGTACAAGACGAGCATCTGTACTCCATTCAGCGTCTCCTTTGCGGAACTTCATCACGAACCTCATACATACCTGAGAACCTGCACCAGAAGGATTGGGATGAGACTTAATGTCTCAGTGATCTCCAGCCCAACTACTGTTGGCAACCACGGGGAACCTAGGGTCGCCGTGCCTACTTTCGGCAATCTCGGGGAAACCTACGATCGCCGTCATTCTCTACATATTTCGCTATCAAGGGGAAAACTAGGATCGCTATAAATTTTTATCATAATACTTAACGCATTCATAATCTCATACTTAGTGATCTGGGAACATCCTATGATCACTATCTGTTATCTGATGACTACTTTATCATTCCTTTTAATATAATATACATATATACATATTCATCTTCTTATAACATAAGGTTAGAAGTTAGCGTTGAACAAACAATACATTATCTTGGTTCATTTTACGGAGTGCATCTAGGCTAACACCGGACTCCTCAGAATACATCTCCCCTCTACTGGTGAAATTTCTATCATATCAGGCTAACACCGGACTCCTCTTGTCGTCGTGCGGTCATCCTTGCGGAATAACACGTCCCACTAGCGTGAACCTCATGTGTCCCACTAGCGTGAACAACAGAAGACACGACTTAATCAATAATCTTAACTTACACGTATACCTCCCGTGTCCCACTAGCTTGAATGACGAGAGACACGAATTATTATAATTTCATTAATAGTCTTAACTTATGCATGAACCTTTCGTGTCCCACTAGCGTGAACAACGAAAGTCACGATTTAATATTTTAATTAAACTCTTATGTGTGGCTATCCTCGCGGATGGTAACTACACTGTTCCAGCTTGCCGGAACCCCCGTGCTCTAACTAGCGAGAACACTGGAGACACATATAATCTTTTAAATTAATTATCTTAGTTACATATGACCCTCCATGCTCCAACTAGCGGGAACAGTAAGAGGTACGTCAAGCATCTTCATATTAATAATGTTGAGTTAACAATATCTTAAGACGTAGTAATCTCGTCTCTTACTCTAAATATAATCGTACCTTAGTCTATTCATTTGCATATCTAATGCATTCCTTAAGCATTTAATCGTATAATACTTAACCTATCATAAGGTTTTATGCTTATCGCTTTCACAAGCCTCTTACTTAGTTGGAAATCTAAATCCTTAAGCTTATCTGAAGCTTTGAATGTTGTAACTTTGCTTAAGCTTTGTACATAAATGGTGTACATCATCTTACTATCCTATCATAGGATCTAGACATATCGTTATCATATGTCATACTTAGGGCTTATTTATTCATTGTAATGAATTCCTGTTTATCTAACCCTCTGTTCTTGCATTCCCTAATACCTTGTCGAGTCCTTGATCATCCATTCCTTAGATGTTAAAAACCTTCCGGATATGTCAAAATGGTGCTTTTCTTAGAAAATCGGGTTTCCTTTGAAAATGGTTGCAAAAAGTCTCGCCCGAAGCGCACACAGCTCACTGAACGAAGCACAACAGTCCAAAAATGGACTGTCATGACTCGCCCAGCGAGCTACATCTCGCCATGGCGAGTTGGTCCAGAACCAAAATGATAAAACTCATATGCAAGCTCGCCACAAGCTTGCTGGGCGAGTTTGACAGTACAGAAAATGTCCAAAACATGATTTTTTTTTCACCAATTTGACTTATCCAAGCTTACCCAAGCTTCCAAACAGCTTTGGGAATGATTTTCTAATGCCAATTGACAGTTTAAAACATGAATAACAAGGAATTGACAAGTAATAGGAACTAGGGCACAAAATCATTAAACCTAGCTCAAGGTAAATTCTCACCCAAACTCACTCATGGTGGGTTCTAGAACCCTGGGGAGCTCACCTTGAATTATCTTATCACTGCTTGCCATGCTTCCTAGTCCAGAATCCCAGCTTGATTCCTCTTCTTTCTTGATTCCTTGCCAAGCTTTCTCTAACCCTAGCTTCCAATCCTTTTCCTTTTCTTGTTTTCTTGGCTCTACATCACAACCCTTGCTTGCTTGCTTAAGGATTGAGTGATTGAAGATGAAGTAAGATGAATTTGGAGGTAGGGAAGAGGATGGCGCAAGAGGGAAGAAGAGAGAAGGGAGAGAGCTTGCTTTCTAGAGAGAGAGAGAGAGAGAGAGAGAGAGAGATTACGAAGATATTTTGGGGTAAATGGTTCTTATAGCCTAAACTCCGAAATTACTAAAATGTCATTCCTTAAAATATCTCTGACACATCGACTTACCACTGATAAATATCTCTTGGCTCTTATAGTACCATCAATCCTATATTAGAAAATGTGAGGAACTAAAAAACAAAACTATGCATCCACTAATAATTCTTTATTTTTCATAAGTTTTTTGGTTTCACATAACATTATTCGAAAAACTTTCGGACACTAAATACAAAGACTTGTTAGTGACTGATATTCGAATTTTAATTCATCATCTAATAAGAGTTTGATTCATTCCGCTAAACTCCACCTTCCACCCCCCACCGCCGAAGGATGCTATACATAACCCTTGTTGTGTTGATTTTTAAAAAAATTAAAAATGGGGAAGGGGAAAATATTTATTGATTCAAGTGGCACTAATGGACATTTTATACAAACTAGTAAAAACCCGTGTTTTCGCACGTGTCGCGTAAAATTGCGGTAATTATATAAAAAGTAATTAAATTGTTAATATTGTTGAGTGTTTAATGGTATAAAATGAAAATTATCAGTATTATTTTAATGTTTCTATTAAATATTTTTCTAGTATATATACAAAAACCTTAGTTCAATCACACTAATTGTGGATTTTATTTGCTTATATATGCGAAAATAAATTTTTATGTACATATATGAAAAAACCGATATGATAAAATTTTGAAAACTAATGACCTCTTTCAAAATATCAAAATTAATGTAGCGTTTCTATTAAATTTTATTTTATATGCAAAACACCGTTCAATGTTTGCACCGCCCCGATTGCAGATTTTTTTTGGGAGGGGCGGTTGCAGATTTTATGTGCTTATACCTGCATAAACAAATTTTTATATACAATATATAAGAAAGTCGATATGATAAAATATTGGAAACTCATGACTATTTTCAAAATATAAATATTAATGTAATGCTTCTATTAAATAACTTTTTATTTTAGATGCAAAACACCGTTCAATGTTTGCACCACATTAGTTGTAGATTTTATGTGTTATATCTGTATAAACAAATTTTTATATACATATATGAGAAATTTGATATGATAAGATTGAATAGAGTATTTGTTTATTTTATATGTAAAAATCGTTAAATATTTGCACCGAATAACTTATGGTTGATTTGAATATTTAGAGAAAGTAAAAGAAGCTTTGGTAGAACTACTGGGAACGAATAAAGTTGATCAGTGGAAGGATGCTTAATAAAGTTGCACCGAATAAAGTTGAATATTTAGACAAAAAAGATTATTATTGACATATTTGTAATTTAATATTAACCTCACAAAATTAGTGAGCCCATTAGATTAAGGGAGAGTGGAAGGATGATGGTCATAATTTTTTTCTTATGTAAACCGAGTATCTCCTTTATGCCTAATTGCAGAAACTAACTCATCGATCTGCGTAAAAATGCAATCTAAGTTATGTGAAGTTTGTTTTTTTAATATACCAGTGACAATTATTTTTCCATTTTTTAATTAATTTATCAGTGACAAAAATTTATATATTTTAATATTTTCTTAACAAATTTTTTAAATAAATATACTTAATAAATTTATTTGATGATAAGTGAGAAAATTAAGTTTTTTTTATTCATTCGTTTAAACCTCACAATATCTTACAATGATTGCACATTTTGACCTTAAGTTGCTAGTTAAAAATAATAATTTAATGATACTTGTAATTTTTATGAATTTTTTTCTGATAAATACAAAGAAGTTACTGAGATTCTAATCTTCATTCATCCACATTAACAATTTTTTTAATCGACCACATTAACAACTGAAGGATGATATTTGTGGAATAAACTTTAAAGCTTTATACATTTTTTTTTTCTTGAGCTTCTTTTTGCATATTTGGAGCATTCAAATAAAGGGGGGTGGCATGAAAGAATTTTTTTATAACGTGCTTAATTGTGGAGAGGCAAAAGAAACCTTGGTAGACAAAATGCTTGTATTGGGAAATGAAGAAAACTACTATTCAGATTGGGAGTAGAGAATAAGCTTAATTACTACCAATATTTAAAAAATGAATAGTAATAATGAGTAAGTTGAAAATTTACCATTAAGCCTATGAAATTTGTGAGATTATGAGTCTAATCAAGGATAATTAAGAGAATTTGATGGTTATTAACTTTCCTATAGTAGTAGTAGACTATTCTGGAGGGATTCAAACTCAACACCTTGAGATTACAAGGATAAGCTCTTATCACTAAGCTAACACAGTAAATGAAAACCTGTGTTGCTTTAGTAACCACTTATACCTTATTATAAACCACAATTTTAGTTTACCGGTCCTTCACTTCAGCCAAAACAATTTTTTATTTTTATTTATACGATTTTAAATTTTAATGTCACCTTAATTTGGTACATGAATAAGGGTGCATCTAATATGTTTTTTTTAAATAGACGAAATGACAAATAATCATTGAAACTCATACACTCAAGTGAAGAGGTCGGGGTTCGAACTCCAGTCACGACATCCGACCTAACAATTTCGGTCTTTTTGTCAGTTGAACTACGCCTTCCGGAATAAATAACCTTTATTATTTTTAATGAAACATATGTTACATTTTTTTTTCCTTTTTTTAGGGGATATACTACATTTTGTTCATTATTTTTAGGCTACCAGAGGTCCTTTAAGTTATTTAATTGTAATAAATTAGTTTGTTTTCTTCCTTTAAGTTAATTATTTATAACAATTGGTCTTTTAAATTTTTTTCATACCAATTATGTCCTTTAAGTTATTTAACCGTAAAAATTTAGAGTATTTCAGATCTTAAAAATGTAAGTTATTCGGGATCTAAAAGTTACAATTAAATAACTTAAATGACTTAAGTGGTACGAAAAATACTTAAAGAACAAACTTGTTACAATTAATAAACTTAAAGTACCTATGTGGTACAAAAAAAAATTAAAGGACCAATTTACTACAATTAAATAAATTAAAAGACATCTGATGTAATTTAGCTTTATTTTTATTATTATTAAATCTGTTCTTTCACTCTTGCATTCCTCCGTCTTTGAACTTCTCCGTATTAGTCAAACTCAATATTAGTATTTGACACCACTCTATGAAATTTTAGTGATTCAATAAATTCTATTTTAAATCACCGCAGAAATTGTTGATTTTTCATCATCATGCATAGAAGTGCATTGGCTAATCTAAACTTTTCACTATTAAAAAATCAATTTAATTTTAATTAAATAAATTTTATGTTAAATGGGTTTGAATATCGTCCAAAAGATAGCTCTAAAGAAAAAGGTGTTTAAGCATATTTGTACCAAAAAACTAAAGCAATATAGGACTCTAAACAAACTTCGAACAACATCAATATTCGTTCACCTTTACGCTTGGTGTGGATCTGGATCAAATTCTTACATTGTAATTCTTAACTCGACTTTGATATCATCTTAAATTTTTTATATTAAATCTAATTCGTCTATATAAATCTGACTTGTATGAAAAGCATTGCAAATTGCAATCCCTTATATAAACACGCGTTGAGACTTTATCTCTTCCAAAATAGACTCTTAACATATTCACAATTCAGGGATGAAAAGTCAATGCATGTTTCGTCCAAACTATATAAGGAAACAAATAATAATTATACGTACGTCATGAAGAAAACTAATTAATTCTCATAGTCTAATTGCACAGGGATGACTGGACCAAAAACAATTCAGAAGCTTCTATAGGATAACCGAAGAAAGCTTTCTCTTTTCAACGCTCTTGCTTACAGAATCAATCAATCGGGTACATGTCTATGTTTATGCTTACAAATCACATAATAAAATTGTGGGTACTCATCTTATCTTAAAATTTTTTATAATAGTTTTTTTAGATTATAATCAATTGTGATTTTAAAACAAGGAATGATGAGGAATTTCAAGTTAACCATCAGGATATAAATGTCGACCCACTTATAGTTGAATAGGGAAGTTGGGAGGTTTTTGGAGATGAACAAGTTAGGATTTTGCTCAATTCACTTCACATATTGTTTTTTGACACCCAAAAATACCAAAATACTCTCAGCGATAGTTAACTGCTGCTCGCTTCCAAAGACAATTAAGTGTTGTTGAAAGTGAATGACAATTAACTCTCACCGAAAGTATTTTTGTATTTTTGGGACGTCAAAGAGCAATTTGTGAAATGAAAATAGCAAAATCCAACAAGCTTAGGCGAAACTTGGGCCTAAGTGGGAATGATAACAATTTGGACCATAACCCAAATCAGGCTAATAAAAATTGTAACATAAGAAGTGATGAGGTGGGGTTGATTCTACAAAAGGTGGGGTTCAGTATTTGATTATCAATTTATTAAGGGTAAATTACACTTTTGGTTCCTTAAATATTTTTCAGGTTTCATATTGGTCCTCTAATTAATAAAAGTAACGTTTTGGTCCCTTAAATCCTTTAATGTTAGTCACTTTGGTCCCTTCCGTTAGTTTGTGTTAAAAAACGTTTACTTTTGGTCCCTTAAATATTTTTCAGGTTTCATATTGGTCCCCTAATAGAGGACCAATATGAAACCTGAAAAATATTTAAGGGACCAAAAGTGAAACCTGAAAAATATTTAAGGGACCAAAAGTGAACGTTTTTTAACACAAACTAACGGAATGGACCAAAGTGACTAACAGAGAAGGATTTAAGGGACCAAAACGTTACTTTTATTAATTAGGGGACCAATATGAAACCTAAAAAATATTTAAGGGACCAAAAGTGTAATTTACCCATTTATTAATTATCAGAGGAGTATTGCTAAATGTTACGAAACAATTTTCACAAGAATGCATACATGCTCAGCTTTAGATAAATTGAAAAAAACTAGTTACGTGAAAGACGGAAATCACAGCCGTGCCTTGGTTAAATTATAGGGACATGATTAATTCGTGCCTTTCTTGTTTTTACATTTCCGTAACATTAAGCATTACCCTTATCAGAGATGCATGCCACATTGCTTCCTTGTCTTAATTTAGATTAAATATAAGTAGTTATAAAGATCATTGTTTTATGCTACCTTGCACAAGCAATAAGTAATAAATATGAACCATTGGTTCATAATTTCTAGAACTTGTGTTGACACAAGAATTGTCTGAACCATATGGTTTGATATTTGTCTTGCTTCTAGTTCTTTTTATTTGTTTTACCGTCATGTTGCATCTGGTACTTTATTCTTATACTTGACTTTTGATTTTACTAGTCTTCTTGTTGAATAAGTTGGATCGTTTTTGTTTGGAATATATGATTTATATGCATACCCGTTGGTTTTTAGCATCTCTTAACTTATTAGTATACAAATTCGACGTTACAATTAGAGATCATATTGGCAGTGAATTGTACTTTATAGGGGCCAAAAGGGAAATTGAGTGAAGGATGAATGTAGGGATGGCAATTGGGCCCAGGCCCGATGGGTACCCGCAAAAAATACCCACAATGGGTAGGGTAAAACCCCGCTTTCGTGGGTCCAGACTTGGTCCGGGTAATTACCCGCAAATTTAAATGGGTATGAGCGCGGGTAAGGGTACTATACTGCCCAGCCCCGTAACCCGCTTATACATATTTATACAATATGATAAATAATTTATTTATTTTTGGTGTATAATTAATTAACTAATTTAACTATTTAAGCATAAATCTAAACCTAAAAACTACTTAATACAGTAACCGCTCCCTCCTGCTCGTGTACCATTTTTTAGGGATATTTTGAATGTTTTTTATTCGGCAAAATACTACGATTCGTACTATTTTATGAGTTGATTTGAAAAATTTTGGACCATAATTTTATTTCAATTGTGATGTTTTTATTGTCTTTCATAGTTAAAGTGCGGGTATGGACACTTAGAGGAAGGACACTAAAGTTGTTGCCCACGAGGGTACCAGGTACATGTATTTTTTACAAACGCGAGTATGGAGAAGGACGCTATAGTACCCTACCCATAAGGTACCCATTGCCATCCCTAGATGAATGTGAGTGGTGTTTGACTGAGTCGGGGATCAATTTAAAATGTTCAAAACTATAGGGACATGTTTGAGCGTGTTCTATAAAGTCATATGCGAACTTAATGGTTTACTTAAAGATTGAACGTTAATTTCTTCACCCTTACTATTGATTTTTTCAAACCTAATGTATGCCCCGTTCATCCCTCAATTTACACATCCTAAGTATAATTGATCTGTGGAATTGAAATTGAAACAATCATTCTGAAGACAGTCTTGTAAATTTTATTACTCAACGAAAATTTAATACACTTGCTAAATTACCCACCAACCAACTTCTAAAGAAAAATCCCTATACCAATTTTGATCTTTCCACAAACCAAAGTTTGGGGAAGATAGAACCCAAATTAGAATCAAATCACCATATTACTTTGTTAGGGTAATTTCATATATATATATATATATATAGTTACTTATAATTATACTCGTATGTAAAATATTTTACACTTGGTGCATGCTATTTAATTTAAATAACTTAATAGGACACGACTTTAAAACCTGCAATTCTTCATTTCTAATCACTTATTGCATGTTAGTTTCGTCGATAAGTTATTTAAAAACCAATTATTTTTGGAAGAACATAATTTTGAATCTTAGGTGTCATAGTTCTTAGTCATACCTTACTTGCATATCGGTCGAATGATTAGTGGATCCCTTCCAATAACAACATTGGACAAATATCTTACTTTGGTGATTAAGTTGTTTCTAATGATTTTAGTATGAGTCTTGCTTACGAATGTCCTAAGGACAATTGAATACATATTTTTTGAAAGAACAATTGGATACTTGTTAAGGGTTTAAATATGAGGGTAATAGTTATTTTAGTCCCTGAATGTGGAATGAGTAGCCACAAAAGTCCTTCAATGTATCGAAATTCCAAAATAGTCCCTAATTATGCACTTCGTTAGCCAAAATAGACCATGATATTAAAACGTTTCATTAATATTGTCATATTAGTCCTTCAATATACTTATTTATTATTATATAGTCCTTATAAGTACTTACTTATTGTAATTTCAGTCCCTGTATGGAAATAGATACTGTGAGTATTGAAAGATTATTTTAGCATCAGAGACTATTTTGACTAACAGAGTGCACAATTAGGAACTATTTTGAAATTTTGATACATTAAGAGATTATTATGACTTCTCATTACACATTCATGAACCAAATTGACTATTTACCCCTTTAAATATGTAAACAATTGAAATTTGATACTTGTTAGGGTTTAAATATGTAAATAGTTGATTTGATTTGATAACTTTTACGTAGATAAATCTTTTTTTTATATCTAAGATAATTTTTTTTTATTTTAAACAAGTAATTTCGAGGTTTGAAGTAGGGTGTTCGCGGTGCGGTTTGATTCGGTTTTGAAGATAAGAGTCATCCGAACCGCAAGATAAAAAACATGCGGTTTGATTTGGTTCGGCTGACTTTTAAAATAAAATCTAAACCAAACCAAACCAATGCAGTTTGGGTTGGATTGGTTGGTGCGGTTTTTTTCGAGACATTACAATTTTTTGTTTCCAACATTAAAATCGAGTTAAAAACCTAAAGCACCACCTATTTTAAGCAATGTTTCCGATAATGTTTTAAATTTCATTCAACATTACAATTTCATTTTCACCAAACAACACAAACCAAATTAAAAACGTGGACAACATGTAATCCTAGTTTGTAAGAAACATAAAAGATTAAGATTTTATCATTATCTAAAAGTTCAAGTAGCACAAAAATTCATTTTAGAAATAAAAAGCAAATAAGAAACTTAATAAAAGAAAAAATATGTCATTCTATAAAGGTTTCTATTGATTTTCTATGAGTGCTGGTCTAGATGACATATGTTTAATTAGTGTTTTTTTTATGTTGTAGTTTGGTATGGTTCGGTTGATAAAATTAAAACTGCAAACCAAACCAAATCATGCGGTTGATTAAAAAAGTGATCCGAATTCATCCAAACCAAATGCGATTTTTTGCAGTTTCGGTTTACGACTTTTCTATTGGTTCGGTTCGGTTCGGTTTTGAACGCTCATGCTTTGAAGTAAGAACCTACGCCAGGCACGCATTGTAGGGTTCCATAAACCCTTCTCTCTTTCTCTCTCTCTGCAACAACAACAACAACAATGGGTGCTTCACTGCCTCCTAAAGAGGCCAATCTCTTCAAGCTTATTGTTGTAAGCTTTCTTTCTCTCTGCTTATCGTTACTCGATCCAACTTTATTCACACTCAATTCCACTTCTTTAAACCCTAGATTCTCACGCTATTCTTGCTAACTAACCAAATCTTAATCTTAATCTTAATTACACTTTAGGATTCTAGCTTCAGTTTACTTGTTTTAACCATTCGGGAATTCATTATTCATAATTTCCTACTTTCAACTTGTACTTCATTGGATTCACTGATATCAGAATCTGTTAAAAATCGAGTTTATTTGATGCTTTAGGATTTGAATTTGAATTATAGCTATGAAAAGAATTCGGCACTTTAGAATTTTAGTTGAGAATAAGGGGCATACACTGTCTGTGTAACTTAGTTTTACACCGTCAACCAACGAGAATATTTTATTTCACCACATGATAGCAGTTATTTTAAGATTAAGTTACAAAAGTTGGATGACATGTCAGAATGATGGACTCTCATTGGACACATGTGTGAAGTTGGTTTACACTGACTGTGCATCATCTTTAAACTCATTTTGGTTATAGATCAGTTAAAAGTCTGCTGATGCAATTGACCCTGGCAGCCATTTGATAGCGCTGTTTCAGAATGGATTGTTTTACCCTATGAAGCATGGATACGGACACGGACACCAGACACGACACGGACACTAACACGTCGACACCACTAATAATTTGAGAAAATCACACAATTCAGTGTAATTATATGTGACGGTGACGGACTGAGACACGCCTAATCCGAGGAGTGTCCGTGTTTCATAGGTTTTATCAATGTGTGTGGACTACTAGCTGACTTACTAACTTGCTGACTTTGTGCGGCTGTGAGTACTGAAAATAAATTTTGGGAATAGTTATTGCCATATGGGATTAAAACCGAAAAGATGGAAATGGTTTGGCTTTGGCATTTGTTCTCTCCTTAAGGGAGTGGCTGATTTGTTGCAGTGGTTTCTTTTGAAATTTAGTTTTATGTATGTTAAAATGTCTGCTTAATGCTCAAAAGTTTATGCAATTCAAATTTGATTAACTTGTCTTTAGGATATTTATGTTTGTGAAATGATATTTGATTTTTGAGTGATGGATTAATTGTATGACGGTGTCATTTGTCCTTGTTCTTATTGCTGCAGAAATCATATGAAACAAAGCAATATAAAAAGGGCCTCAAGGCAGCTGATGCTATTTTGAAAAAATTTCCAGATCATGGAGGTATACATTTTTTTTGAGAATTCCTTTTTATGCTTTTCTATAGGGTCAGTAGACATTAACGTCTGTTTAGTTTGCGAATTTTTTTTCTATTTTCTTTTCATGTTTTCACTTTTAATTACAAAATTGTCTCTTTGTTTAAACTTTTGTTCTTGTTCTTTACATAAATGGCACTTTGTTTGAACTTTGTTGAAATAACTCCTTGTCTTGTCTTGTCTTGTCTTGTATTTAAAGTTTTGTATTAGAATCAGTAAAAACAAAACAGAGTTTTTCATTGTTTCTTATATATTAATTATTTCCTATTTTTTAAGTTTTGCATATGAAACAGAATGAGAAAACAAAAAAAGAAGGCTTTCATTGTTTCCTATACAAAACATCGAAAACTAGAAACAATGAAAATACGAACTGGGAATAGAAGATGTTTAATGCTTCCTTCCCAAATTGTTTGAATCATGCAGAAATGCCATCCTTTTTACATGCAACCTCCCCTATTCTATCTTTCCACTTTCAGGTGTAGCATATTTGGCTTTTTTGTCATGTATATGTATTTTAATATTTATTTATGTGTCTGTTTGTGTAGAAACTTTATCAATGAAGGGTTTAACACTAAATTGCATGGATCGTAAGTCTGAAGCATATGAACTTGTTCGTCAAGGATTGAAGGTCTGTGTGTTGTCTTTTATTTTACTTGGTTTAAGAATCTTTCAATCATTGTTTGTCAAGTGATCCAGCTTTAATATTGTTCTGGTACAGAATGACCTTAAAAGTCATGTTTGCTGGCATGTTTTTGGTCTCCTTTATCGGTCAGACAGAGAGTACAGGGAGGCAATCAAGTGCTACCGAAATGCACTGAGAATAGATCCTGACAATATTGAAATTCTGCGTGACTTATCACTCTTACAGGTACCATCCTAAATGCATTCCATCTTTACTTGCTTTTTTATAGTGGATATGAACTCAGAAAGTATTTCAACACAACACACACAGTGTAATGGATTTAACTTTACATCAGTCTTTTATGCTGGCATGTACTTGAGTCAGAAATCATACTGCCAAGAGTTTGTTTTATTTGTGGATACATCTTCATTTTGTCTTTGGCTTATTTCTGAAGTAGATTAGGTTTTGGTCGCAAGTCATACAAAATGTATTACTGAGCAAAAAGTGACTAATAGATGGGTTAGAGGTAGCAGTTTCTATGTACATGTCTTAAGGTTTTGAACAAATAAATCTGATTTAACAATATACAAAATGTATTACTGAACAAAAAGTGACTAATAGATGGGTTAGAGGTAGCAGTTTCTATGGACATATGTCTTAAGGTTTTGAACAAATAAATCTGATTAACAATGTGAGCTACCCATAGACGAATGAGAAAATGTAAAATAATAATGAAGTTTGCAAGGTTTGATGTTTAGAGATCACAGTTCACACACGATTCTCATGTGGTCATTTGAATCTTGATTATCTGCTAGAACTGAAGATGCACAAAGATAATTATAGGTGAGTGACTTAGTTTCATAAACCTGTTATATTGAAGAGTGAGCTCTACTGAAATAATTTAATGACAAGGAAGCCCACTAGAGAATATTGTAAACTTGATGCTTGAGAGACAACCATCAACCTCTCAATTTAAAATACACAAATACAAGAGTGTCATCTCTTAATTTGAGGCATTGAATAATCTAGATGTAGTTATTACTTGTATTCATGTAAAAAAGCCAATGTCTATTTTTTATATTTAATACAATCAACCATAGTTTATACATCATATACAAGGAGGGAGATAAATTCGGGGTAGGTTGTCAATCGTAGGACCTCAGATTGAGTAAAAATATCTAATAGCAAATAGTAGAATTCACATAATTGTAATGATTTTTATAGAGTGAACATTCTTGCAAATAAACTGGCAATCAATCTCTATGTTTTAATTTGCTAATGAAAGACTCGGATTACATGAAATGTGCAAGGTTGCTTGATTGCACTAATAAGACTTCTTGGAATTCTGGTTGGGTCTAACACAATCCTAGAAACATAGATAGACATGAGAATTACATTTGGATCGATAGGAGTATTGGTCAACTTTCAATCTCTTCCCAATCGTTGCACCATACTTAAAGCATATTTCTTTCTTGTAAGATATGATTATACCTGATTTTTATTGAGCTGCCTTTATTCCACGAAAGTAATGCAGTCATCTTAAGTCTCTGGCTTGAAATTTTTGGAACAAGAGTTGCTTAAGGTGTTCAATGCCTTCACAATCATCTCACGTTGATAACAATGCCATCTACATCTACATCTACATCTACATAAACAACAAGAATAAATACACTGATTAGGAAAGAATGTAAAACTCATGCAGTTTTTGAAGGACTATACTAAATCTGCTTAACCATGCTCAGGGGACAGTGGAAGAGAGCTGATTCACAATTGGGCTCTTTGTGGCAATCCCAAACTATTGGTGGTTTTTTGATACTTACAAAACTCGCTATGATATGACATTTTGAAGAGAGCTCGAGATCAATGTTCAAATGATTTCCAACTTCTAAGGCTAGGGCTTTTGTTTTAAGTATTTAGGTTTTATCAGGCCCAACTAAGCCAGCTCGAGAAAACTGATTTTAGATTAAATCAGATGCATGAGAAACCATTTCTCAGCCTCTAAATTCAAATTGCAGAAATAGAAAACTTAAATCCTTTAAATCGAAGACTTGAATCATGTTAATGCAGTTTGTTTTTACCAATTTTCATATTTAGGTTTAATCAGCTATAATCATATATTCGAGGAAGGAGATAGGTGGAAGACATCTCAAACAACAAGCCATAATATTACAAGTAAAACCTACATTAGGCCTATGGAATATAATTTACTCTTATTAGCAGATTGAGTTGCAAACACATGTATATTCTTGCACACAAAAAATTAATTAATGTTCAAGCTTATTGGATCTAGAACCTGTCATGTGTCAATTATACTTCCTTTGTACCAAAAGAAGAGTTTGATGTCATTATAGTCTTCAAAAGGGGTGAGTGCTGTCCATTATCCCAAGCAGGCTACATCAAATGTCCAACTCTTCAATAATGCAAAAATTTGAGAGCTTTTCCTAGGAATATCCTACATTATAATAAGATTTGTGTTGCTAATTTTCATACCGCTCACCATCAACTGTGGAGCAAATAAACGCTCCGTTGTTTGTTCTATTGTACTATGTATCCATCACTTATGAAATAAATATGCACGAGTATCAAATCAGTGATTCTTTTTTATCATGTAATTTGGTCTACTTATGTGATAGTTCTTTCTACTCTTGACTGACAGGCTCAAATGAGAGATTTATCTGGCTTTGTTGAGACTAGACAACAACTTCTGACTCTAAAGCCAAACCATCGCATGAACTGGATTGGCTTTTCTGTTGCCCATCATTTAAACTCTAAGTATGATATGTATTTATGTTGATTTTCCCCCCAATTGTTGACAGCTTAAACCGTCTCTATACAAATTTGTGGTAGCATGGTGGTCCTGGAATAATCTTCCCCCTATGTTTTTTTTTTCTTTTCTGAATTTTTGGTGTCCTTGACTCAATATATATAAAGTTTGCCTCTGTTGTACTTATTTTTCCCGTCCTTTTTTTCCTTTTAATGAAAAATGTAAGTGGCAGTTGTGTAGTAATTTGCTAGAGTATCCTTATTTTACGTTAACATTGGAGGTCCTAAGGATCAGAGCTAGGTAGGTGGTAAAAGGAGGGAGAGGAGTTATTGAACCTACATATCAAGATCATCCTGATCTTGAAAGAATAGGAGAAGTGCCATGTGAGCTATTAGCTAGTTGATAGATGCTATCTTTTATATTTATAGCTTAACATAGATACAACATTGAGCTCTCAACTTGGCTAAGTTAATACAAAAATATAAAGCTTTCATTTTCACAAATAATATGGTATTCTCGTTAGTCTCTATTTACTGTGTTATTTGTGCATTTTGTTTTTTTTAATCTGGTATTAGAACGTAGTGATCAGAGAATAATTTGAGGAGCTTTTAAGAGAATAATTTTATTGGAACCAAATAGCGAAATGGTATATATTTGCCTGTGCAGACTCCTTAATTTCTTTTATTTACCGAAGTCTATGTGGGTCATTTCATTAGTCTAGTTTTTATTTTTATTACAATTAGTTATTGAAATGTAATGAAGATCTTTTGAATGTGTAACAGTGCGTCCAAGGCTGTGGAAATTTTGGAAGCATATGAAGGGACTTTAGAAAATGATCACCCTCCAGATAATGAACGGTTGGAGCATGGGGAAATGATTTTATATAAGGTTATACTTTGACAGAATGTTGCATCTGTTTCTTACTGAATTGAATGCTCAATGCTTATTCACATATTTGGTGTATGATAATGTAAAATCTGGACTCGAAATTTGGTGACCCAGTTAGTTCTCTTGCCGATCTATTTAGAAATGTTGACCATTGTTGGATATTAGAAAATATGTTATAATATCTTTAAATTATCTTAAGTTATCTCATAAGATCAATTTGCAATCTTAGAGTATCTTAGATTATCTTTTAGGATTAGTTTCTATATTTCTTAGGTATTTAGGATTAGGAGTCTTGTATCCGCTATTTATAAGGATTAGTGTTTAGTTTTTTTGTATCAAATTAGTATTAAACATACAAGTATACAACACTATAATTATATTTATTCTTATTCTTCTCCTTTTGTCTAAACCCCGCAACGTCAGCAGCCATATTTCTATCAAACAAAGTGATAAGATTGCTTTTAGGTTGATTGTTTACCACATGGCTGAATCAGCAATTTAGTGATCTGACTGACGAGGTCGATTATTGGTAAAAAAAATTTGATTGTAAAAATGGAAATGACACTGTAGTGCTTTACAGCTCCCATCATGGTGGGGTCTAGAGGAGGTTCGCACCCATGTAGGCAGTCTAACCTTGTATTCGAGAGGCTGATTCTTGAATAAAAGATAACAATAAAACATATGACTAAAGTTAAATTGCATTTGTTGAATGTGAATCTTGTCTTTGCTTTCAGTTCTACTTGTAGATATTTGAGTATGGAATTTTGTACGGTTTGAATGCTGATATTATTTTATATATTTTTATTTATAATTTTATTTTGTGCCAAATATTATTGCACAGATCTCTTTGTTAGAGGAATGTGGATTTCTTGAGAGAGCTCTTGGAGAGTTGCGCCAAAAAGAAACAAAAATTGTATGTATGCTATTTACCTGGGCAATTTGATAATTTTACGTATTATCCATTATATAATAAGTTGTTTGTAATAATGTCTTTTTAGGTTGATAAACTTGCTTTTAAAGAACAGGAGGTTTCACTTCTAGTGAAGCTTGGTCATTTAGAAGAAGCAGAAACGTTATACAGGACATTACTTTCCATGAACCCTGATAATTATAGGTAATAAAGGCCACTTACATTTTAGGTCAAATTGTCTTCAATTGATTAGTCTTTTTAGATGTTTGATTTTCTTGATTGTTTTTTTACGCTTGAATGGTGTTTGAATTGTCTATACTTTAGTGTCCAAATGACTATGGCTACAATTTTTAAGTTTTCTAGAGGTTAAGGCTGATCAATTTAGACAGGTTAACATTTGAAAAAGGTGACCAAATATTTTGTTTAGATGTCTTACTTTTGGAACCGAGAACTTTATTGACTATCTGTGATGTGTGTATTCCTTGTTTACCCGATGTTTTACAAGTGGAAGGGTGGGTTCTGCTTAAAGATAGATTAGGATAGAGCTCATCCTGTCTACTTTTTCAGAGAAATTAATTTATTTATATTTTAGCAGATGCCTTTATTAAATTGGTGAAGGGATAATTTTGCTACAGTTACCTTTTTTTTTGACTCTCATTGATTTGATAAACTATTTATTTTGTATTTGAATTGTCAATGATGTGCTTATTTTTATTTACTATACTTGTAGAAGCTAAACATTAGTTCTTGTTTCATGATACCAATCAGTTACTATGAAGGTCTCCAAAAGTGTGTTGGATTGTATTTAGAAGATGAGAAGTACTCTGCTGATCAAATAGATCAGTTAGTTTCGTTGTATGGAACACTTGGGCAGCAATATAAGTGGTCTTCTGCAGTAAAGGTAACACAGTTCGTTGTTGTTATTGCTAGTCATTTATACTTTTTTGTTTAATATCTTTCCTTAAAAGTTTAACAATCACCAGTACTATTTTGCTGTATAATTATCCATGTGAGACACTTTTAAGTGCTTGCTTTTTCTGTGGAAATGGTTTTCTAATGTATATCAGTATTATTGTGTTGCTGATAGTGTTTTTGGACTTTGGAGGTAGAGATTTCATTGTTTCATGCTTTATGATAAATTTTGCCAAAACTTGAATTTAATATCCATAAATAAGCCTAAAGAGTGCTGTCATAATGTCTTAACTTTCTGTTTGGATGGAGAATTCTAACAACTTAGGAAATTTAAAATACAGCGATATTGAATTACAAAAATTTAATTACTTTCATTTGCAAAATCATTTGTTTGGATTTTCACGTATGCTATTGAATAACTAGAAGTTGCTAACTATTGTGAGTTCAAATTTGTCCTGGTCCTCATCACACATAATCTCTACGTGAACGTCCGTTATAGAATGTATAGGCTTATGTTTAGGCAGCTGTTTGATGGCACTCAAACCGCGTTTGAATGGTTAAAATCCAGTTTCGGTGCTAGGAAACAGCTACCAAGACATACCCTAAGTCTGCAGGTCGACCTACATTTTGTTCCTGCATGTTTACCCATAATTCCTACTCAGACCGCGCCATATCACCTTTTGTTAAGATAATGTTTGAGGTGAAAGTGAGAGTGATATATGGTAAGAGAGGTGCCATTTTGTGGGTAGGGCGAGGGAAATTTGAGAACTGGGGAGATATGAAATCTTAGGAGAGAAATGCAATTTATCTGAATAAGAGAGTCGGGATATGCAACTCAAACCGAGAATTAGAGGAGGATTTCACAAGACTATTGTGTGGGTGTTTTGCAGTGTTAAACACGACATTGCAGTCTATGGTGCTGCCATGGCATCCCTTCACAAGTCGGCTATGTCAGTTGTCAAAAAAATCTGCCAAGCGACGGCGGCCATTTAACAACACTGGTATTTCGAATACTTCAATTTTAGTAATTAAAACTTCAGAATTTTCAAAACTCTCGTACCAAATATCCAAACAAGGTATTTTATGACGGTATTTAAATCCTGTAAAAATTACATTTCCACATGACGGTGGTAAGATACTGATCCACTGTTTTAAAATAGTATACTCTATACGCAGCTCCTAAAGAAGTAATCCTATTTTTGCTGACATCTTCATAGATCAATGTGTGTGCACTGTGCATCTAGAATCTTATATAGCACGGGCAAATGTTTGGTGTTCTACTGATGTATTTCCTTCAAGTTAAGTGGTACTATTGGAGTCCACAATTGTTCTGGACGAAATTCATTCTTTAGTGGATCTTTTTGTTTGCCAGCGAATACCCCTGGATTTTTTACAAGGTGATAAATTTCGAGAAGCAGCAGAAAATTATATTAGGCCTCTCTTAACTAAGGTATACAAAGTTCCTTTTCATATTTTATGTGCCTTGTTTAGTTGTTTCAAAATTAATTAAAATTTCTGTGTTGTCTCTAGGGAGTTCCGTCTCTGTTTTCGGATCTTTCTTCTTTGTACAATCATCCTGGGAAGGTCAGTTTTATCACTTGCATTTCTACTATTAAAATTGTTTGGGATTTCATGATTGACTTTTTCGGCCATTATGTATGTATTATGATATGATGGCACAAACTACTGATTCTGCGGTTTCTAAGTTAATTTTCTTTATCTTATTTAAACTTTGTACAGGCAGACATTTTGGAACAACTTATTCTTGAGTTAGAACAGTCAATTAAGACGTCAAGCCAATATCCTGGGAGGTAAAATACTTTGTTAGGTTTTTTTTGGTAACATGTGAAATGAGTAAAATTTTCATATGATGCAAAGACCATCTTGGATCTCTCTTGGTTAACTCTTGAATAAAGTGAAGAAACCTGCAAGGGAAGCATACATGTCCACTATTTTTGTAGAATTTCCATGGAACAACCTTGAGCATTGCACCCAAGACAAACAATGAACATAATTGTATCCCATGTCAAATGAATGACAATGAACGTTCTAGTTGGTACTTTTGTATTAAATAAAATAACCATTGCCTCTCTTTTATACAGTATGGAGAAAGAATCCCCTTCAACTCTTTTGTGGACTTTGTTTTTCTTGGCTCAGGTTCGTGGCTATAGTTTGATACTTAGATTCATTTCAAGCTTCCTTTCACTTATAAATTTGTATTGGTGCAGCATTATGACAGACGTGGCCAAAATGAGACTTCTCTTTCTAAAATCGACGAGGCTATAGAACACACACCTACTGTTATTGATCTATATTCTTTCAAGGTCTGTTCAGACTTATGACACCATTCTGCTTGTTATTGGATTAGTTAATTTTTTTGTCGTTCTTCTGTTATATTATAAAGCTTCATATTATTGTAGTTAAGCGAATACCGTTACAGATTAAATGACTCTTAACTATCGTTTGAATGATTAACTTTTAGAATTTCTGTGACACGTAATTTGTGCAGAATGTAAACCACTGCTCAGCGTGAGTTTTAGACATCTGGTCAGCATTGTCACATAAGTTATTGACGTGTTTCTGTGTGATGCCTTTGCGCTCAAAAGCCTTTTTTTGATTAATTTTGCATTGTTGCCTTGCAGTTTCTACTTTCTATCATGTTGCTTAACTCATTTCAGAATGCTTAAATGCCATATAATTTATCAATTTTATGTTAATAGAAAAAGATAAGATAATTCTGCTCAGTAAAGCTTAGTTTTTGAATATTAACTTTTGTTGAAATTGGGCCTAACTCATCCTTGCAAAACCGGCTTGTAAGATGAGGAGTGCCTCCTCTTTATATACTCTTATCAGGAGTCCTATCTATCTAATGTGGGACTTGGGTTTTTCCCAATACACCCCCTCATGCCCAGCACTATTGAGCTTGGTGCGTTTATATAAATGGTGGGTGGCCCGATCGACAGGCTCCAATAACTTTTATATATGAATGACATAAGGAAGCACTTCAATCTTAAAATGAAGCTTTGCTATGCTTGAGTGCAAGCACAATATTGTTGAAACTCAAAGCAAATCAGATGATCAAGTCCCTTGTGTGCCTTGTGTGTGAGAGTATAAATGGATAAAATGAATTGAAACTGAGATTGGAATTCCTGGTGCTTTTGTCAACAGTTAATAACAAAATTGAAAGAATTTTGATTGTCTTTGTATAACAGAGTCGGTTACTGAAGCATGCTGGTGATTTGAGTGCTGCTGCTGCATTTGCAGATGAAGCAAGGCGTATGGATCTTGCGGACCGTTATGTTAATAGTGAATGTGTTAAGCGCATGCTGCAGGCTGATCAGGTTTTTGTTTTTAATTGCATTATATTTATATATCAGCTAATAGGCATATTGATTTGAGTGATTGTCTTGTTTCACTTTTTTGATTGATGCATTTATATATTCCCCTGCTATCAAGGTGGATTTGGCAGAAAAAATTGCTGTGTTGTTCACAAAAGATGGGGATCAACACAACAACCTTCATGATATGCAATGCATGTGGTTAGTATACAATGATGTTTTAATATTCTTCACATTCAGTTTGTGGCTTAATTTCTTAATGCATGTTGTAATATCTGTACTTGCAAGGTATGAGCTGGGCTCGGGTGAAAGCTTTTTCCGCCAGGGCAATCTTGGGAGGGCTCTCAAGAAATTTTTAGGAGTGGAGAAGCATTATGCTGATATTACTGAGGACCAATTTGATTTTCATTCATACTGCTTAAGGAAAATGACTTTGCGTTCTTATGTTGACATGCTTAAATTTCAAGACCAATTGCACTCACATGCCTATTTTCATAAAGCTGCAGCAGGAGCTATCAGGTGAATATCATATCCATGTCTTTTGTTCGTACGCTGTTTTAATACATGGGTTGTTATGTTTGGTAGTGTTACTGTTGGCATGCCTTGGTTAAATGGGTTCTGTACATGCATGAGAATTGAAATCCTGTCACAAATACACACGAGAAGCATTGTGTACAGGCAAAGTGAATTTGTGATTGTTAGTAGATCTTTCTTTTGCGATGTTTCTAACTTTCTGTGCTTCACAGTTCTTGTGAGGTTTAGTGTTCTCTGACAAATGCTTCAAGTTTGGTGTGGGTTTATAGTTTATGACCTAAACAACACTCCTTAAGGATTGCTATGACTATTCTGCATATACATAATAATATAATAGTTAAGACAATTTACTTCTGATTCTGTATTTATGATATGATGATTGTGTTGTTTTGAGCTGCAGGTGTTATATTAAGTTGCATGATTTTCCCCCGAAGTCTACAACAGAGGAAGATGAGCACATGTCAAATTTGCTTCCTTCTCAGAAAAAGAAATTGCGACAAAAGCAAAGAAAGGCAGAAGCAAGAGCTAAGAAAGTATTGTAGTCATGCCCACAACTTCAAGTAACGTAATGCAGTAAATCCTTTAACGTTGCTCACCCTTTTGTTCTATTTCGTTTTCAGGAGGCAGAAGAAAAGAACGAAGAGTTAAATTCTAGCGTGGTATCAAAGTCTGGGAAACGACCTGTAAAGCCTGTTGATCCTGATCCACATGGGGAGAAGTTATTACAGGTAAATTTTGATGTCTTTAATGACCATTGGTATTCCAATAAAGTTGTGTTTTGCTTTTTAATGCAGAAAATTAAAAAATTTCTCCTAGGATTCTTGCAGAAGATAATTAACTATAAGTGACCACTGTTGCGGTTGTCCCCTTGCATATTGGCATTTTGCAACTGTAGATGGTTTGATATTATAGAGGGTTTAGATTCAGTTTGGAATATATGAAAAAGATCTTAATATCTAATCTAAATTGTACAGTACATTAGGGTACTTTATATTATCATTATCCCTTAGGATTAGTTTCCTTCTTTGTTTCCTAAGTTAATGAGGATTTGGAGTCTAGTATTAGGCTATTGGCATAAGTGAGTTTGTGCTTTGTCTCCTGCAGCAACATTCAACATATTATTCACATTTTGTCATTCTAATTTGATTTTTGAGTTTTTTATTTTCCCTCCCTCTAAACCTTAAGATTGAATCCTACAAGTTCAACAATGTAAATATGAATCACAACATTCTTAGTTTCTCTGTAAATAGTACTTATCTTTCTTTCAATTAGTATTATGTTGAATTTGGAAGTTTAAATGCCATACTGAAAAATATCAATGCTTGACATATTTATCAAACTTGTTGAAATCTGCATAATGGATATAAAAGTCAGGTTTATAAAACACTAGTTTTAATGTTAGAATATATTTTACTGTAGTCATTATAATTGTTAGTACTGATATAGACCCGTCTCTTGTGTGTTTTTCCATGCTTAGGTTGAAGATCCATTGTCCGAAGCTGTTAAATACTTGAAGTTGCTGCAGAAGAATTCACCCGATTCATTGGAAACACATTTGCTCTCTTTTGAATTATATTCAAGGAAACAGAAAATTTTGCTTGCCTTTCAGGTATGTAGAGGCCAGTAACTTATTTTATTAGGCATCATTTTTGTTGTTAGTACATAAATTTGTATGGCTAATACTACCTCTGTCCCTAAACATAAGCTCCATTTGTAAAAAAATCTTTGTCTTCAAGTATAAGCTCCTAAACTATTAGATGCATTAGTTATTTTACAAAAAGATCCATAATTGGTGTCAATCTTTAACTTAAACATTAATTTTATGGCAATTTTGGAACATCAATTAAAAAAATGACAAATTTAATACACTACGTAATTTTCTTAATATATATGTGAAACTATTTAAAGGTGCTTATAAATTATAATAAGGGACGGAGGTAGTAGTACTTTTGTAACCAGTTAGGGATATCTTGCTATTTTTAGTGCATTATAAGTGGTCGGTGGAGCTTAATAAACACAAACACAAATGGAAACTAGAATTAAACGAATTGTATTAACAGCAACACAGGATGAATACATCCACTTCACACACATCACGCCTCTTTCATTCTGTTGCTTCCCCCCAAATGCACGCTTTCCTCCTCTCTCCCAGTGATACTCTCAATGGTTAATACCACCTACCAAGATGGGCAACAACCCAGCACTCAGTCCCTCTAATTCCATTTCATGCACATCATGCCTCCTTCATTCTGTTGCTTCTTGCTAAGTGTATATTTCCCTCCTGTCTCCCAATGATTACCACATCTCCTTCCTCCACTTCTAACTTGCCATCTGTCCTCAGTTTGGTCTTTTCTCTCCACCTCATTCCTTTCATCATCATATTCAGCCAACTGCCTTATTTTTCTTTCCTCACCTGACGGGCCTTGCCCTCTAGGTCCAACACCCTTCACATTCTTTCTACCCTAGACACGTACTTCATGGGCCAATGAAAGCTCTATTTTTCGATAAACAGTTTATTTTTATTATTTAAATTATTTATTTCTTACCCTTTCTTTCTTCTTTATCATTTTAGAATATGATGCCAATCTAATGTGTTTTCTTCTGTATCATTGGAGTTGTAGGCTGTAAAGCAGTTACTGAGGTTGGATGCTGACCACCCTGATTCTCATCGTTGCTTGGTATGGTATCTCTTCTGAAAGAGCAAATTAGTTCCATTTGATTGGGAGAGTTATTTTGATGATATTTTTCACTAGAAAGCTATAATTATTCAGATATATTCCATCTTTGCGTGGCAGTAATCTTTGTTAATTTGTTACACTTTAAAATTGTTTAAATATCGTAATTATTTGAAACACATGCGGTAGATTAGGCAATCTGAGAGAAAAATAATTTTGGATTTGCACAGGCTTTTCCTGGTCTGTTATTCAATTTCTATATTCTCATGCATAGGATACAATTTGTTTTCTTTATTCTTGTGATTTCTTCTTTCCTCCATCACACACATACACAAGTACAAAATCTCTTTCTGCTCAAATTTGTTTGTCCATATGTTGCAGATTAAATTTTTCCATCAATTGGGTTCCATGAGCACTCCTGTAACTGAAAGCGAGAAACTGATATGGAGTGTCTTAGAAGCCGAGCGCTCAACTATTAGGTTCTTGATGCCTCAATTTTTTACTTATGTCTTCCTTCCATTCATTTTGGATTATGATTTAATTTTTACTTTATATGTTTGTTCCTTTCTTGCAGTCAGCTGCATGACAAATCTCTTTTCGATGCAAACAATGCTTTCCATGACAATTGTAAAGGTTGTCCTAGTGAACATTATCAGCTACGTAGCATCACATACATTTCAAGTTTCTTTACGAAAAATTTACATTGTTTCTCTGTTGTTTGCAGATTCTTTGATGCATAGAGCAGCTTTTGCGGAAATCTTGTACATTTTGGATTGTAATAGAAAGTCTGAAGCTATCAAGTTGATTGAAGATTCAGTAAATAATATTGTGCCAAGGTAATGTTTTACAACATCTTGCCACCTACTCAACACACTTCTCATGTCAATTAAGTATTGGATTGAGAAAGCACTATATACATCTGACACTGCTTGACTAACTGTGACTTGAGAAAATAATTCATCCTCCTGTTTTTGTGGATGGAGATGAAATCAAACTGGGTCTGGATCAAATAATGCATAACATACTACTGACAAATTATTTAAAAAAATTCCTCCATGACGCCATATAATAAAATAGTGTGAGGTTCAAGGGGAGGGGCGTGTGTATTGGTGCCTATCTATGTATAATTATATATATCCCATAAATTTTTGAACTTTGTCTTGTCAGGGTTCATGTTTGTATGACAGCAAGCGCTTCCCAAGCTTAAGCTCCTTGTTTTCCTTTTAGTTTCTTATTTTGCTTTTAAATCTGAGTAACGGAGAAATTAAATCGTTCCTTGATTTCTTCGGCTAGAAATGGAGCAATTGGACCAATCGGGGAATGGAAACTTGAAGACTGTATTGCAGTTCACAAGCTTCTTGGAACAGTACTTGTTGACCAAGATGCGGCATTGAGTTAGTATATCTGCGACTTTTAGTTACTTGATATTTGCCATAGATGGTTCTTTTCCTGTGCCAAAATTTTCTGTTTGTAGGACATTAAAAATGTTCTGGTTGCTCTGAAGTAAACACAATTATATTTTTTCAGGGAAAAGTGGATAAAGATAAAATAAATTGTTTGATAAACATATAGTTGTGAACTTTGCCACTATTTGCGGATGGGGCTGAGTTGCACTCAAATTTATAATTTTTTCAAGGTTTATTACAAATAAGAAAATTTTGGTACTTAAATTTCTGATACTTTATCTTTATTATGTTCTCTGTTTTTGCAGGGTGGAAAGTGCGTTGTGCAGAGTACTTCCCTTATTCAACTTACTTTGAGGGAAGGCACAGCTCTGCCTCTCCCAACTCGGCCTTTAGTCAGTTACGAAAGAACTCAGAAAATGATAGTCCTAACCATTCAGTTGATAATCAAAATGTGGGCTCTACCACATCGAATGGGAAAGCATTCAAAAATCTCACCATCTCCTAAATACATTCATGACGCTGACATGTGCAAGCAACTTGGTTTGGGTGCTTGGTAAACCAAACTGCAATTTACACTCCCAGAAATGACCATGATGCTGTTTGCATCATGTGTCACAGTTTTGGTTCCTGCTATGGCAAATTCTACACGTTCTACCTCCCATATGTGAAATCTATTCCGTTTGCAAATGTGTATAATTTTACTTCAAATAATGTTTTATAATTGGCTCTCTTTTATTTGCTCTCCCTTTTTTTTTTTCCTGGGAGGTGGTAGAGGGGCTCCATGGATTTGCACCATTGTCTGAGGTTATCATTTTAGTTGCTGGGAGAGGCTACAAAATTTTTAGGCTTCCGGTTCTGCATCCAACCAACATAAATCAGGGAGAGCATGTTGTATCTTTCCTATTTTATTAGCTTATTTATAATGTATAAGCATTAAATTATGTTGAAATTTTGCTACAAGATGCTGGAATGACAGCTTTAGTTTTGAGATGGATTTAGTTACAAAAAGGATTTAGTTTAGCACTCTGTTGTATTATAGATTGTGTTTTAATGTCTGTGTAGAACGGAATGAACTAATTTGGTTCTGTTTTGATGAATGAAGTTAGAATGTACTATTTATTTCAACTCCTAGTTTGGTTTGTTTTGAAAATGCAGTCTGTTTATATTTTAAAGTAAAATGCATATAACATTTGAGACCACTTATATGATGTTTTATAGTGCTTTTATAAACTTGTAAGGATTGATAAGGACCGAAGCCCTGGGAATAGAGTCATAATTTGTATCATTAATAGAATAACAATCACCAATAATAGATAATTACGTGTTTGAATTCAATCAATTATAGGGTGTTTAGATTTTATGGGTGATATATATGATAGTAAAAAGGGATTTCGATCAAGTAAAGATAACCAATACACGCTCGGTAACTTTTATATCCAGATCTACAACCAATTTCTTAAGATTTGATTCGATTATTGATAAAATTTCTTGGTCTCATATTTAACTAATTAAGCGTAAACTAGTATACAAAAAAAAAAAATCAAGGCTAGACAATTTAAAAAATCAAAATTCAATTTAGCCTACGATTTAGCGCCACCAATCCTATATTATCGAAATTCATTCTATTCCAGAGTTGCGTAACTCCTTAGACCTCTTTCTGTTCTCCCTCTTTTTGCTCAACGCATTTCCGAGTCAAGTTTTCTCTTGTTCTTTTTATCCCTTCGATAAATTTGTCACTTTGGAGAAATTATGTCTCTTCATAGAAATATTGTTCCTACGGGAAAATTGTCTCTTCGTGGAAGTTTTGTCCCGTCGAAGAAATATTGTCCTTTCGGTATTTAGAGTGATCATAATATCATTGCTCATTTGTTCCTTAGTTTGGTCATAGCGTCTTTGTCCATTCAGTTTAAGAGTGGTTCTAGTACCATATTAGAGTGATAATAGTATCATACTAGAGTGATTGTAATACCATAGTAGAGTGGTCACAGTATTAGTACCCAATTTTAGTGGTCTCAATGTCATATTCAAGTGGTCTTAGTAACCATATCGAGGGTGTATTTCTAGAACGAATCCTAGAGTGCAATAGGATTCTGATTCAATTGTAGCGGAACTATTTTATCCTGAGAACGTCGTGGTTGATAGTCTGCATATACAATTTTACGCAATACCAATAAAAGTGTTAAAACAACCTAATCCGTGACCCATCTAAGTAATTTCTTTGGTAGCTGAAAAGTAATTTTGAAACTATTTTTAAATATTGTTCCAACAAAATTTATATTGAATTCTCACATTGTCGAGATTTTTGGGTTGTTAGATGTATATACTTGATTGGACATTCTCATCCTTTAAACTAGTTTTTAGAAGTTAGATCCAAACTCATTTAACAAGACAACCCTACTTATGACTTGTTTGGCGAATCTTTATCATTCTCCACATTAGATTGCCATTTTAATCTTTAATGTAATTTGTAAAAAAACAAACAAACAATGCGATCCAGGTAATATAACAGGGAACAACTGACATCTTGTGGGACTCTCTGTGGGCTTATATGGTGAAGTTCAAGCTCAGGGCAAAGTCGTAGTTGAAAAATATCTGCTCGGTTGGGAAGGAACATATTTGTTCTAATCAACAATGTTTGATCAATATCAGTTACCTCCCAACATTTTAGTTCATACACACATATATATGTTCTAATGTTCACCTAGCAAGTTCCATAAACACCTGCTCCTGGCTACATATCTTGTATATAGTACTCAACATATCAACCATGTGGCCCCTATTTATCCGTAAACATGACTTTCACATATAATGATTATTGAATGTGGGTGCTCAAAATAGACACCATTTAATGCAAAAGAAGAAAACTTCTCAATTCTCATTTTAAGACATTTCAATGCATTTGTGTGTGAAATTCAATTTTATTTTTGAAATTTGCATGTAATAATTGATTTTTCTTTTCTTGACAAAATGCATGCAATATATACAACAACCACTAAAACATTTTACATTAAGAAAATATAACTATATATGAAATAGAGTGTATGTTCTTCAAGTCCAATTCAATTTTGGTTATATTCTACACTTCATATGCAAATCTTGCAAGAAGCACTTCATCATTGGTATAACTTTTACAAAAAACCATGGCAAACAATTCATTCATGGTCATGCATATATAGAATTTGTATATGATTTGTTCCAAATTCATATTCGGATGAGATAAGATAAAACAGTGTTTACCAAATATAAACATTATGTGAAAAAAAGTAAATTACACATTCCTCTCATGAGAGATTACACTTCTCTCATAACTCATGTTTAAATATAATACAATTTAGTCACCTCTAAGGGTTTGATCTAATAGTAATAAGCTAGACGTTCACGATAAGATAAAAAAAGTATATATATATATATATATATATATATATATATATATATATATTGGAAAGTATATATAAAAAATAAACCAAAATTAATATTATTCAATATTATACGATAAAAGAAATAAGAAGATAGTTTTTGGTTGAAGCTTCGCCACTGAACCCACTCTCCTACGCGGAAGATAATTTTTATATAATGAATGCGTGTTAAAATTCTCACATTATATGGAGGAAGGTGACAAGTCAATTTTACAGGGATTAAGTTAAATCAAACCTAAAATTCAGAAGGATTTCAAAGCATATCTAAAATCTGCTGAACCGATAGTTATCAACTCACTAACCCAAATTCTAAGAGAACCTAAACATGAGGTGAACTAATTCATTGATGTTGTATAGACATACCGTGGCAGTCATGGCAACACAATTTTATGGTTTGAATCAATCTGGACCATTGGATTCATTCACCAATCTCCATAAAATCTCATCTAAACTCCAAATATGAATGAATCCAAGGGATGAGATTCATTTACTTCGTGAATGCGTGTTGCATGCCTTGATATCAGACCGTCCAAATTAGATCATTAAGAATCCTAACACAAGGAGGACATACTCAACTCAAGCAATTATGTGAAATGCGTAAAAAAAAATTTTGGTTAAAAACGGAAAAGTAATGATGTGAACTTGCCGAAAGAGGAAGTATAGTTTCCAAATTCCTGTTTTGGGTCGTACAAATGATTGTGGTAGTCATAATTATTTTTCTAATTCCGTTTGTTAGATGTCACTCATAGTCTCATACTTCATACTTCGATGTTTAGCCTTTTAATTTTGTTTCAAAGCTGTTGAATTTTTAAAATCCCAATGTCTAAATAATGTTAATTTTTCAAAAGTGAGGGAGAAAGAACTTGTATGAAAGTGTAATAGTACAATTAAGAGAAATGTAATCTTAACGACATTTTGGTTGTCCAACACCATATATTTATACTGTATAAATATTATTTTATTTTTAAATTACTTGCTTTTCTCTCTTATAGTCATATTATTAGTTATAAATTGTGTATTTTTGTTGGGAAAAACCAGACTTATGAGTCTCTTTAAAATGCGGAAATAATTCTCCCAACCACCTGTGCAATTAAATGGACAACCAGAAAAATCCAATTCCAGAACAGAATAATAATAGCAGCAAAATAAATATCAGACACCAGAATTTTAACGTGGAAAATCCTCTCAATGTGAGAGAATAAAAAACCACGGGACCAAGCCAGGTAAATCTTCCACTATGAATAAATAATGGGTACACAATAGTCTTCTAGTAAACACTAGGGAGCAACAATAATCATCACCAAGGGTGGAAACTAATCAACAACACAACTTCCACACAAATGGGTAAACTAGCACAACCTAGAGATAGATTTAAACTAATAGTAAAATTAACTAAGTGATAGAAAACACATACTCAAGTTGTAGCTCAAACCAAGTAACTTTGCTACACACTCTTTATCACTTAGAACCAAAATCTCTTCTTCTTCTCTCCCACGCGGCTGCTGCTATTGTTGTTTTTCGGTACAGTGCTGTTGTTGTTACTAGGGATTCAAAACCCTTTTTTTTTCATCACATGACACATGGGCCAAGCCCATTGGCTTTTGTTTCTTTTTGTATTTTTTTTTCTTTCTTTTATTAATTGGTGGGTCCCACTTGGGGAGTGACCCCACCCAACAAATCTCCCCCTCACGACTCAAGTGGGAAGGAGCTGCTCCACCATGCCCGCCTTCTTTCTGCAGTAGATCATCTTCGTCACATGCAAGGTCTTTGTCATCATATCTGAACCATTCTCGTCAGTATGGATCTTCTCAAGTGAAAACGACTTCAACTCCAATGCTTCTCGTATCCAATGATACCGCACATCAATATGCTTCGACCTGGAATGAAATGTCGAATTCTTTCCAAGATGGATTGCACTCTGACTGTCACAAAACAACACAAACTTCTCTTGCTCAACGCCTAACTCTTGTAGGAATTTCTTCATCCACAAAAGTTCTTTGGCCGCTTCAGTAGCTGCAATATACTCAGCTTCAGTAGTGGATAAAGCAACACATTTTTGTAACCTTGATTGCCAAGACACTGCTCCCCCTGCAAAAGTCATCATGTAACCAGAAGTAGATTTTCTACAATCAAGATCACCAGCCATATCTGCATCTGTGTAGCCATCTAACACAGGATCACCACCTCCAAAGCATAAACATACTTTAGAAGTGCCTCGAAGGTATCTGAGAATCCACTTCACTGCTTGCCAATGGTCTTTACCAGGATTAGAGAGAAACCGGCTAACAACACCAACTGCATGAGCAATATCAGGTCTTGTGCATACCATAGCATACATCAAACTACCAACTGCGGATGCATAAGGAACATTCTTCATATCTTCTTTGTCATTCTCACTTGTAGGGCATTGTTCTGAACTCAATTTGAAATGACCAGCAAGTGGAGTACTCACAGGTTTTGCTTTGCTCATGTTAAACCTCTCTAACACTTTCTCAATGTAATTGTGTTGAGACAACCACAATTTACCATTCTTCCTGTCACGAGAAATTCTCATGCCAAGGATTTGCTTCGCAGGACCCAAGTCTTTCATTGCAAAAGACTTGCTTAACTCTTTCTTCAAGCTTTGAATCTTCTTAGTGTCATGACCAACAATCAACATGTCATCCACATATAGCAAAAGAATAATAAAATCACCATCAGAGAATTTCTTGACAAACACACAATGGTCAGCTGTAGTTTTACCATATCCATGCTTCTCCATGAATGAATCAAATTTCTTGTACCATTGTCGTGGTGCTTGCTTGAGACCATACAAACTTTTCTTCAATCTACAAACAAGCTTTTCTTTGCCTTTGACTTCGAAGCCCTCAGGTTGCTCCATATAGAGCTCTTCCTCCAAATCACCATGAAGGAACGCCGTCTTCACATCAAGTTGTTCAACCTCTAGATTCAAGCTAGCCGCTAATCCAAGCACAACTCGAATAGAAGTCATCTTCACCACAGGTGAAAAAATCTCTTCAAAGTCAACACCTTTCCTCTGATTAAATCCTTTCACAACCAATCTTGCTTTGTATCTTGGTTGGGATTTATTGTCTTCAGATTTTATCTTGTATACCCATTTGTTCTTGAGTGCTCTCTTGCCCTTAGGCAACTTCACCAACTCAAATGTGTGATTCTCATGCAAGGAATTCATCTCTTCTTGCATGGCCTTCAACCACTTTTCTTTGTCAACATTTGCAATGGCCTCTTGGTAGTGCTCTGGCTCTCCACTATCAGTAATCGTCACATAGTCATGTGGAGGATATCTCTGAGAAACTTGACGCTCTCTACTAGACCTTCTCAATTCAGGCTCAACTGGTGGCTCAGGAGGTTCCTCTTCAACTGGCTCATCATGGTGAGGAACATGATTATCAGTTACATTCTCATCATCTACCTGTATATCTCCCTCATCAACAGAAGTTTCACTAGGAGGTTTAGGCACAACATCATTGTAACTTTTAGCATCAGATTTATGTTTCTCAGCTTTGTCAAAGTCTTCAATGGTTTGGTCTTCAAGAAATATCACATCACGGCTTCTGATAATTTTCTTGTCAACAGGATCCCACAATCTATAACCAAACTGTTCATGACCATAACCCATGAACAAACACTGTTTCGATTTCTTATCAAGCTTGGACCTCTCATCTCTTGGAATGTGAACAAAAGCTCTGCAGCCAAACACTCTCAAATAACCATAAGAGACATCTTTTCCTGACCATACTCTATTTGGAACATCACCATCAAGTGGAATAGAAGGAGAAAGATTGATCAAATCCACTGCAGTCGCCATTGCTTCACCCCAAAAGGCTTTTGATAATTTTGCATGAGAAAGCATACACATGATTCTCTCATTAATAGTACGGTTCATTCTCTCTGCAACTCCATTATGCTGAGGAGTCTTTGGAACTGTCTTCTCAAGCTTGATTCCATGCTCTTTGCAATACTCTTCAAATGGACCTCTGTATTCACCACCATTATCTGCTCTGACACATTTCAGTTTCCTTCCTTTCTCTCTTTCAACACTTGCATGAAAGTGCTTGAACACACCGAGTACCTGGTCTTTAGATTTCAAAGCAAAAGCCCACACTTTTCTAGAGTGGTCGTCAATAAAAGTAACAAAATATAATGCACCACCAAGAGATTTACTATCCATCATGCAAACATCAGTGTGAACTAAATCTAGAATATTTGGCCTCCTATGAGGACCAGAACTATGAAAGGAAACTCTGTGTTGTTTACCAGAAAAACAATGAGTACAAGTTTTTAGAGGTGTACCTTTTACCGGAAGAAAATTTTTCTTCACAAGAATGTTGAGTCCTTTCTCACTCAAGTGACCAAGCCGTGTATGCCACAAATCAGTCGATACATCTTCAACTGCATTCACCTCCTCCTTGCATAACTTTACAGGCATCCTGTAAAGAGAAGTGGGGCTTTGCTCCTTTGCTACCACTAGAGACCCTTTGGTGATCTTACAAATGCCACCGCCACCAAAGTAAGTGTGATAGCCCTCAATATCCAAGGCTTTGACCGAAATCAAGTTGAGACGAATATCAGGAACATGTCTAACATTCTTCAACTGAAGCTTGCAACCACTACTAGTTTCAACCCAAACATCTCCCATACCAACAATTTCACAAACTCCTTCATTTCCCATTTTTACCGTGCCAAAATCACCAATGGTATAAGATGAGAAGAAATCACGCCTAGGAGTAACATGGTATGAGGCTCCCGAATCAATAATCCAAGTTGAGTCATGGCTGACAAGATTTATGGAATCATCATCATCATCACAAATAATGTAGACATCGGTAGCACTATCATGTGCAACTGCAGTAGTGTCTTTATCATTTTTCTTCTCACTACCTTCATCTCTTTCCCTTGATTGATCTCTCTTGAGTATCCTGCAATTTCTTTTCATATGTCCCACCTTGCCACAATGGAAGCATGTAATTTCTTTTCTAGTTTTTGACTTGCTTCTTGACTTGTTGTGACTTTCAGATTTTTCACGCTTATGGAAATTTCTAGTTTGGCTTCTCCCCCGTGACTCTGTAACAAGAGCTTCTAACTGAGTAGGAGTACCAATCAAACCACGCTCCTTTCTTCGAGCTTCTTCATTAAGCATGCTTTCTTTAACCGTCGACATTACCAACTTCCCACTTGGAGCTGAGTTCGTCAGTGTCACAACAAGAACTTCCCAATTATCAGGCAAGGAACTAAGCAATAATAAAGCTTGCAACTCTTCATCAAGCTTAATATCAGTAGCTGCCAACTGATTCACAGTGTTCTGAAACACACTCATATGCTCTGCCATCGACTCCCCATCTTTGTATTTCATATTAACTAGCTTTCGGATCAAACATGCTTTATTTTGCACGTTCTTGCGTTCATACAACTCCTTTAATTTATTCCACATTGTATGAGCATTCGTTTCAGCTTCAACATGAGGATACACACTTAAATCCAGCCACTGTCTGATTATAGCAACTGCCTTTCTATTCATCTTCTTCCAATCAGCATCAGAAGTATCCTTGGCTTTAGCAGAGTCACCCTCAATAGGATCATACAAGTCTTTGGTGTATAACAAGTCTTCCATGAGAGTCTTCCAAAGTGTGTAATTGGAAGAGTTCAACTTAATCATATTTGGCTCAGAATTTTTCTCCATTTAAAATGCACAAAACAAACCAACCGGGCTCTAGATACCACTTTGTTGGGAAAAACCAGACTTATGAGTCTCTTTAAAATGCGGAAATAATTCTCCCAACCACCTGTGCAATTAAATGGACAACCAGAAAAATCCAATTCCAGAACAGAATAATAATAGCAGCAAAATAAATATCAGACACCAGAATTTTAACGTGGAAATCCTCTCAATGTGAGAGAATAAAAAACCACGGGACCAAGCCAGGTAAATCTTCCACTATGAATAAATAATGGGTACACAATAGTCTTCTAGTAAACACTAGGGAGCAACAATAATCATCACCAAGGGTGGAAACTAATCAACAACACAACTTCCACACAAATGGGTAAACTAGCACAACCTAGAGATAGATTTAAACTAATAGTAAAATTAACTAAGTGATAGAAAACACATACTCAAGTTGTAGCTCAAACCAAGTAACTTTGCTACACACTCTTTATCACTTAGAACCAAAATCTCTTCTTCTTCTCTCCCACGCGACTGCTGCTATTGTTGTTTTTCGGTACAGTGCTGTTGTTGTTACTAGGGATTCAAAACCCTTTTTTTTCATCACATGACACATGGGCCAAGCCCATTGGCTTTTGTTTCTTTTTGTATTTTTTTTTCTTTCTTTTATTAATTGGTGGGTCCCACTTGGGGAGTGACCCCACCCAACAATTTTTATACTCGTTGTTAAATAGTTGTTGTTTTTTGAATGTTAAAATAACATCGCTCTACAACTAATGACACATTAGAGAATAAAATAGACAAATTTCATTCAAAAATTCATACTAATTTGTTCCCACTTTTTTCTCTTTCTCAATTACTAAAAATTGTTTTTTTTTTTCTCAAAAATCAAATTTGACTTCGGTGTTTCTTAAGCACCAAATGATCAATTGTTCTGAAAAATCTGAGTTCGATTCTTCGGTGGAACAATTCTTGATCAGATTTTGCTTTATCTCTCGGCCGAACCCACCCCGTCACCACTCCATTTTTAGCGGGTTAGACGGAGCAATCACCCTACTAGTGACAGGTTCAAAATATCAACACACCCCGCTAAAAAAGACGGGTTAAACGGGCCAATCCGACGGGTCCAACCCATTTTGCCATCCCTAGTTTTGACCCTTGCTAATGTTTTTGTTACTCTTTGATATGTTGATGATTGGTTTGTATTTTTTCGTTGTAATGACTTCTGATTTTCCGCCTTGCATTCAATGTGTTGGTTAGGATTTCTTTTTGGTTTAACATACTTTCTCTTGTTTTATTTTATATAAAAGTAAAAGTTGGGTCAAAAAAGTTGATGTATCTGATTTTAAAAAAATTTGATGTATTTGGTTTAAAATTTGGACCAAATAATTCAACTTTTGTTGATCTAACTTTTACTTATATATATGACCAAAGAGAGTAATTTATTTTGATATTTTCAAAAATAGATGTGTCAATATTTAACATGTATCGAATATAATTACCTCCAAAAAAAATATATAAAAAAGAAATAAATAGAGGCAGTACGAATCATTTGCTTTAATATCACGGGCTAATTAAACTTATTAGTATATTAAACTGATCATGTTGTGGGGATGGAAATTTTTTTTCATTGAGTAGTGGATCGTCGTAACAGAGCTAAACTATCACATACTTCAAATAAATCTCTGCTCTTTTTAATTATTAGCGATTAGTTTCCCTATAGAGCTTTGCTGCTTTGCTCTAATTTTAAATGGGGTCCCATAAATTAGCGGTGAGATTGATCTCTTTGTATTAGTCGGTCCTTAGATCAGATACTAAATTTAAAAAATAAATATATTAGCGATTAGTTATATTTTACCTTTTTAGAAAATCATGAACCCTATTCTTACTTCTTAAGATAATGTATACTCCATTTAGTGACATTTATAAGCAACTATTGCTTTTTTGGATTCATTGAATAATTAATGTATCTGGAGTATAATATAGTCCAGATAGATCAATTATTTAATGAATCTGAAAAAAGAATAGTTGATTATAAATGTGACAAAAAAGAGTATAATTTAGTCAAATGGAAGATTTGATAGTTCAATTGGTTTGAGTTAAGGGACAAACAGTTCGAGATCCTAATTCAAACCATGACGAACAAATTAAAAATACTAACATTTGACATTAAAAATAAAAATCAAAAGATTAGTCAAATAAATTAAAAAAGATAATGTTTCTTTGGAATGAAATGAAAGAAAAAAAGATAATGTATACCTGTAAGAAATCTTAATTTATTTAAGCTATAATAATTTGTCGATGGTTTTGTCCCCTTGAACTTACTTCAGACAGAGACATTACATAATATATGTAAGAGGTAGAGTTTGAATCGTAAACATCCATCTTAAAAGGTGAATTTCTAACCATTAAACGGTTACTTGAACTAAAAAAAGTAAAAATTTGTCGATGGTTTTAATTTTTTTTTTAGGGATTGCCGATGGTTTTAATTGATTTTTTTTAAGAGTTGATACATAATTAATGTTTCACTTATTAGCAGACAATTAGTTCTTTAAAAAAAGAAAACACACAGACAATTAATAAATCGATCAAATACGAATTTCAATACTCTCACATGACATAATTATCTCAATGAGTTAAGTGGATACGGATCTTAATTAATTGTATTTCTTACTAATATAACAGATCCATTAACTGAACATTACTACCATAAAAAAATCATCCTTAAAAAAAAAAAACTATAAAATAATCATGTTTGAGGAATTAAACCTTAAAAAATATATTCTCAGGTTTCTTCTTTTATACTTTTTTGTCTACCCCTTCTACTACATGGTATCCCAACTGACGTATAGTGTGTTCCTAAATGGTTGGCATGAATATTCCAAATTATACGAAGACACGATTTGAATAGCACTGGTTTTAAAAAAATCTATGATAAAAGAAACTAATAAAGAGGAAATGAAGGATTTTTTTTTAATTTTATGTGTTTAATTTCAAGTGTGACAAAACGGGTCAACATGTTCTATTTTAGCCCGCACCATTAGAAAGTTTAGAATGAACCGGCAATCCAACTTGAATATTGAGTTGAAACTACCACCCTGCCTACCTTTTGGGTGGGTTGACCTGTAAATAAATAAAATTTTCTCATTCGTATCGAATAAAATTACCAATATCAACAATCAATAATCATGAATTTAACCTTAAAAAAGTCATGAATTTTAACAAAAAAAAATGACACTAGCAACATAAACATGCATCCACACTAGCGGCCGAATAACCAAATCAAACAAGATATTGTCTATGCCTGAATCAATAAAAAAATATCATGAAAATAATTAGTGCTCCAACAACCTCAGATTAGTATATGTTGAATTAAAGGTAACATAATCTCAAAATAATATAAGTTTCTCCAACGTATAAAACAATTTCACTAGCAAAATAATCTAAAAGATAGCAAAGAAAGATTTATTTCAATATAACACAGAGGGTCAACACACTCTGTCCCGTCACTACCATGCTTCTACAACGTATTAAACAAGAAAGGCCAACTTGAGTTTTTGAGCTCAAAACTATTCCGCTTAAATGAGAACGGAACACAATTGACATATTTTGCCACCCCTTATTTTATTTGGATTGTAATGGTTTTTGTTTTATTTTAATTAAGTATCGTCAGTATATTTAATGGGCATATATTCATGCCTTAAGACTTTTTTAGGGATAGAAGTGTTTTCTGTATAAATACTAGTAAAGACCTTAGTTGATTTTTTTTTGTTCTTGAATTGGAATCTTAATTGATTATTATATTATCAATGACATTCCTACCATTGTGATAAATCTTAATTGACTTGTCATCTTCTAGATTGTGGCGCCTTCTTATCTTCTTCCCCAACCTCATGTTTGTTTGATTTCTTTCATTGTTTCCAACATTTCTTTCCTTCATTTTTTTTTTATAAAGAACAACACCAACAAAGCTTGATTTGAGGCTAGAATTTATGATTAGAATTAGTCTATTTGGTGAATTATTTGCTTTTCGGATGGATCCTAAGGGGTATGTTTAAGTTGGGTCACATCACCTTAACATGCATCATTTTGTATTCATGGATGAACTTTGAAAGGATAATACACATATGTATTATGTTCAATTAAGAACCGTGCATGAAGATGAAGGGAGAAATACTAGACAATAAATTTAATCGCAATAAGGTTAACATTTTTTTTGAAAGAGCAAGGTTAACATTGAAAAGCTCGCTTTTAATTCATTTACTTAATTCTCTTATGTTTAGCGTATGATATTTTAATTTCTAATTAGCGAAATAAAATAACATCATTGGAATAAAACCCTAGTGTACGAGGTTTCCGCATCCACCTACCATTCTCTAGGGGAGGGAGAAGACGAAAATACATCAAAATATAGAGATCAACTATTAATTCTTCTCCATAAAAAATGCTCTCATCTGCACCACATGTCATACCTAAACACCATTCTCTTCCAAAAATCGGAATTAGAGACCTACCAATCCTTCAATACTCAAATGGAAAATAATCCTAGAAAGGCGTAAGCAATGTCATATCACCCAAACCACTCTCTTCTATGCCCCTAAAGTTTAGTCTAACAAACAAAATTTAATTGAAGCGCATCAAATAGGTCTTTGACCGATATACTTACACTTGGATAATCTCCAACCTTACAACCATGCCTAGCCACCAAGTGCTCCCAAGAATACAAATATATTTACCAAAAGTAGTAAACATAATTGCCAAGCAAACTCAAATTTAGAAAATGAAGATTCTCAACTCTTAAAGCGCACAACTTTTAGAGTGAAAATTCTTAAAAAAAAAAACTTTTAGAGGGAAAATAACAAATCACTATCATAATTAATTATAAGTAATCACATGCCTCCATGTTGCGAACTACTTCGTATTTGCCTCAACTGGGAGGCCTATATATTTAAAAGGTATAGAGCACGAATTTATAATTTATTAAGAAAATATATTGCCGTTGACGAAGGACCCTAGAACCCTCATTGTTCACCAAGATAAATGACTATTTCAAAGTTTTATCATCAAAAAACTAATAAATTAATTCAAAATATCTTCAAATTAATATTTATTGCCCATTGATTACCCACATATAACTCGTCCCTAATGACAAGGTACAGCATATTTATTTGCATCCTCTTATTTTTCTACTATTATCTACTTATTTTCTTTGTATTTAAATATATATATATATATATATATAGGTCCTCTTGAGAACATTTCTTTTACCTTTTCATAGGGTCGTTTTCAAATTTTATATTGAATTAATTATTTTACATATATTTTTTTTAACCAACTATAAATCTTAATTATTTTATATATATATATACATATATATTTTGCATGGCAGTTTATGAGATGTTGGTGGCCTAAGGGTCAATATACAACTTGGGGTCTAACTAATAAGTATATACAAAAATTGAATTCTTAAGTATGCATAATTTTCTTGAAAATGATAGTTTTTATTACGTTATGAAATAATAAAATAAAAACATCAGAGTTCATGAAGAAAACGTTGAATTTTTATATTTAATATACAAATGCTCCTACAAAAAGATTCATACGAGCATTTTTAGATTCAAAGTCACTAATAATTGTATTTAAATTAAAATGTTATGTCATGTCTTTTTTTTAAAGGAATTAAAATGTTCTATCATGTCCTTCTCAATACATAAAATGGCTATCATTCAACATGTTTTGTGACATTGACGATCTCAAGTAGTCTTTTAATATTAGTGATAAGCTCAACAAAATTCTCATGTTCTTTGAGTTTCTCACTTAAATGTTTCCAATCATTTACTTCATCGTTTTCTAAAAGACTCATGTGGCTGCTATTTTGAGAAGTGAACAATTTACAACAAAAACATTATACTTTATCCATATATTTAGAGTAAATCAACCATTTTATTTCAAAAGTCTCTTCATTACTCAAATTTTTGAAAAAAATCAGAATATGAAAAATATAAAGATTATATGTTTATAGGAAATTTGATATCTTTTTCAATCACATTTATCTCTAATGATTTTAGCATCAAGAATCTCCAATTTCTAGAATCATGCATAGATATCTAAAGGAGGGATGAAGTAGTCAGATGCCTATATCAACATTTGACGCATCAAGAACATTATCATTTTCATTGATATTATTGTCATCATTTCAAATTTCATTAGATTGTTCGAATTTATCTTCATTTAGTAACATGACTTGATAAATTCTAAATGGACCAATAAAGAACTAGGCCATTAAGTATTGTCTTTTTTAACAATATGGAACCCTAATTTTTTATATTTTAGGGCCCAAATTTTAGAACTGTTTTTTGGGGCCTAGGACGGTCGCCCTGCCTTAGATACGACCCTGATATTTTGGTAGAACGAGATTACTCCTATATAGTACTCTTTTTTGAGGTGTGCTATATACATAGTGGCGGATATAATGGTCACGCCATGAAGTGGTAGTTCTGATTTTATGACTTTGGAACTTTGATAAGTCCCCAAGTGTTTCCTGGTTCTAAGGATTGTCTACTTTGACTGAAATGGTTTTGATGTGATCATTCACAGCTCACAAGGAATTTCTTTTGGGTCCTACCAGCTACTAGTATTGTCCATTTTATTTCAGTTGCTTGCAGTATCATCAACAAGATGCATATAATTCACCAAAAAAATCAACAAGATGCATATGCATGCCCATTTATATGATACAAGCATTGTGATTGTGGCATGGCATGAATTTGTCCTCATCGATTGTCTGATTAACACAGTACACTCCTAAAAAGTAAGGCTTAATTCTTATGCATGTTAGTGTAAAAATATGTTACACCGTCAATTAATTATAACCGTCAAATTATGTAAAAAGTTTGACCTTTTTTAACTATCTATAAAATCATAAACATAATTGATTGTGATGAGCTTTGATCGGGTAAAACTTTTCACTCTATCGGTGAATGGAAGTTAGACTAAAAATAAATATGAGCATAACAATTAAAAGAGAGTACCAGGGGTATAGTATTCATATTAATCATCATGGACAATAGATATTTGATATAGTAGTGAACTATATATGGCTAATATTTTCATTGCTAATTAACAATTCTTAAAGAGTTTATATATATATATATATATATATATATATATATATATATATATATATATATATATATATATATATATAGGTCATTAAAGTTTTCACGGAAAATATATATTATATGGAGTATAGTAGTGAACTACATGTGGCTAATTTTTATTGATGATGGGTAAATTACTAACTATTCTTCAATGGGCAACCTAGAAAAAAAACCACATTTTAGATTATACATGAGATTGTATATTAATTTACACAATCAAGCACTTTCTTCATGTAACTAAACCTCTCCTTTGGTACTATAATTTATTGCAAAGAGACCCCTCAATCAAGCAAATCACATGGCATGTTCCTCAAGTCATCTAATCAAACGGCCAAGATCAATCTTAAAAAATCACAAGGAAGCATAAATCGTTCGATATGTCCCATATCTAACTTATTATGGTGCTGGCTTCTGTTGGGGGTTTTGGGAGGAGACAACTTTTGTCCCCACAATTGTTTCTCATGTGACCGACCATTTCCTCTTACTTGACCTGTCTTTGCTCCCACTAAGTCTTTTTCCATTCACTTTGTGTGTGTGTTTAATGTTTATATATATAACATAACTAAGCCCTTACTTTCTTACATCTTCAGAAAAAATATTCATTGATACTTCATCAAATATTCCAACCCTAAGAAGAAGAAAAAAAACTATTGCCAAAAAATAAGAGTTAAAATGGCAAGAGAAGGTTTTGGACTTGAAATAACCGAGTTAAGGTTGGGTTTGCCATGTGGTGAGCCACAAAAGAATGAGAAGAAGAGGATGTTCTCCGAGATTGACGGTGGTGGGGAAGAAAATGGAGGTTCCGATGACCGGAAAATCGAGAAGAAGAATCAAGTTGTGGGATGGCCTCCGGTGTGTTCGTACCGGAAGAAGAACATGAATGAAGGTTCAAAAATGTACATGAAGGTTAGCATGGATGGAGCTCCTTACTTGCGTAAGATTGATCTTGGTTCGCATAAGGGATACTTGGAGTTAGCTTTGGCTTTGGAGAAGCTCTTTGGTTGTTGTGGAATTGGTGAGTTACATTTTCATTCTTTTTTCTTGTATATCATCTTCAAGTCTTATAATTTGTGGCACGATCTTTGGATGCTATAGCAATAGGGTAAACAGTAAATAATGATATGCATGCAAAAAAATTAGGGCACAAGATATATTATCAAGCAAAATATATATAACATCAAATTGTATTTTTTTTATGTATATAGGATTTTGTTTTTGTTGAAGAGATATATAGGCAAATGTTAGTGAATTTAGTAGTTATATTAGCTTTCGGGATTAAACCAAAAACCTTTTTCTTAAAACTCCTTCAAATTGTATACTATATATGTGGTGTGCGGTTCTTAGAGTCCTCAAAATTCTAGCATAGATGCAAGGTTTTAAATTGAAGTCAAGTTGTATTTCTTGATATTGCGAAAAATTACTATTAAATTCAAACAACCATCATTATAGTTGCGATTATTTCGTGAGTATATCAAAAAAATTGATTATGGTTGTGCGTTCAAATTCATGGTCACATATTTTCTATTTTTTAAACTTTGCTAGTTTGTATTGTATTTGCATATATAATTTCAACTTTTTCAACATACATCCCTAAAAAAAAACTTTTTCAACATACATAACTTTTTGTCTAGATAGAAGTTTATTTGTTGATCTTTAATGATCAATATTAGTTTCTATTTAATGAGTTTGTATCTAATTCCAAAAACTATCGTAAAGAATGAGAATGTCCAAGCACATTTATACATCTAATAGTCTAGAAAAACTCAATCAATGTGAGACGCTGATACCAACTTCAACATCCACCCTCACACTTAGGTCCCTGGATCCAATTACCACACTGCAATCTTTGACTAGCCCTATACCATGTTATTTGAGTTTGGATCTCGTCATAAAAACTAACTCAAAAGACGAGTGTATTAAACACCTAAAAAATATACATCTAAAAGTCCAAGAACATAAACAATATATGTGACTCCAATATAACTTCAATGACCTTCAATCTTGACTTTCCAAAATAAACATGTGCACCATATAGGTTTAATTGGCAGAGTAATGGCTAGCTAGTTACTCTCTCTGTCTCATACTACATCTTTTAAGATTATGCATAGTTTTTTAGAGAAATTTGTTTAGTGTACTTTTTATGATAAAATAAAATTTAGAGACTAAAACACACCCTTAATACTAAAGTAGTCAGTGAAATAGTTAAACGAATTTAGATCCAATAAATAAGAGTATTGATGGAAAAAAAGTAAATACTAAAGTGCATCTAACATTAATTTTTAAAAACGGGTTCAAATGAAGCCCTTTGTCATTCTTAATAAATTTAATAAAATATTATTCCTCTTTTTTCATTATTATAATTTTTTTTTATTAAAAGCAGTAAGAATCCGAACCTTTTTAGCAAGTCCATTTCTTTGATATTCTAAACGAACAAATAAAATGAAACACATTAATCAATTTCTTATATAAACTCGACAAACCTCAGAAACAAGATATGATGCTTTATATATGTTAGTTAAGGTATTGATCCCAGGTAGATATTATAGTGCAACATAAGGATCATGAAGAATCTTTAATTTTTATAAAGGTCCTAGAAAAAGGGTAAAGTGGGAGACCAAGTAGAATGTATAACAATAATTAGACATTCTCCTCTTTATGTGATGGTGGCGTGCTGCTAGTGTACGTATAAAGTTGATCACTGCCTCTTAATGACATATAATTAAGCACAAGATTTATGCTACATAAAATTTAATTAATCATAACACTTGATTATACCGTTAAAAAACTTGATTGTAATCGGTTGAATGAAAAGAAGTAACTTTATTAAAAAAAAAAAGAGGAAGATGGAACCAAACCCCACAAAAGGGCAAAAAGTAACAATAGGACTACTTAGTTTTTGAAATTAAATTAAGGGAAATGTTAAAATGTGCTCTTAGGGCATATATACTAGAAATAAAAATTATGTACCATAATTCTGTCAATTTATTTCTTAAAAAATTGAAAATTATTTTTTTTCAATAAATATTTGTTCTTTGTGAAAACCCTAACATGCATGACCCTTAAATTAATACTTTTGTTCACTAATTAAAATTTGTTGACAGAGGAAGCGTTGAAGGATGCAGACAATTGTGAACACGTTCCTATTTATGAGGACAAAGATGGTGACTGGATGCTGGTTGGAGATGTCCCTTGGGAGTAAGTCCTTCTGGCCCATTTCTTAGCTCATTCTATTTTACTATTATTAAATTTACATAATGCTTTCTATTTACATATGGAGAAAAATATATCATTACTAAAAAAAAAAGGTAAATTATAGTAGACAAAATTAAAGATAAGAAAAATATAAAATTGGTCACCAATTCTATGTTAAGTGATTTTATTTATACATATTTTTTGGGATCCTTTCTTTTAGATAAGACTAATCGAATAATCGTGTAAGATACGAGTCAAGTAAACGATAAATACTTGTGAGCTAAGTCACCTATCCACTACTAACTTTGATTTCATGCATATGGTTGAAAACATTATGTGTTACGGAAATTTCGTTTACTTGAATGGTTACATCGATAAAATTTTATGTAGGAAAGTGAAAATCAAATTCTTTTTTGGAATACAAAATTTTATGTACACACACATTGGACCCCAAGTAACCGACATGCGTGAACCCCTCTTTATAATATGTTGAACCCATCAATTAGGAAGGAGAAATAATCAAATATCATGGCCTACCATGGAAAAGGCAAAGCCATTATTGTGTTAGATGGAAACATCAAAATAAAGAGGGGGGAAAAAGCTGGCAATTCCTATAATGACATGTCCATGAAATATAGGAACTTTTTCTAAAAAAAGATTAATTAAAAAATTAATAAATTTTGGTAAATAAATAAATAAATAAAAATAATGACAGTCTCCATACGTTCTAAAATTTTGGTGTTTAAGGTTTTTATATATAGGTTGAAAATTTTATATAAGGTATATGTGCTTGTACTAAATTAAATACCTAATTATTTTATCGTTGATTAATTATTTTACAAATTCTCGTTTTTTATTGTTAAAGTAATATATATATTTCACCATCAACTAGTATCTCATAAAAATTATATTCATTATATCTAAGGATATATTTGGAAAACGTTAATTATAGATTTATTATAAAACTAGTATAGATTAAGGTGGAGGGAGTAAATAGAAACTATATAGTAGTAATTAATTTTAACTTTAATTAAATTTGTGATGTAAAAAAAAAACAGGATGTTTATTGAATCATGCAAGAGGCTGAGGATTATGAAGAGATCAGATGCAAAGGGTTTTGGTTTGCAACCAAAAGGATCTTTAAAGAGATTCATATAGAAGGCTTGGCAAAGTGTATGTTAGGCTTCTAAACAATTATTGTCGTGATGCATGTTTGAAAATCAACAATTTGAATTTATGTTGTCTTTTTAATATATTTTTAGGAATTAAGCATTCCTTTATACTATAGTTTGATATATGAAATATGAATCTAGGCTTTGATCATTCTGTTTTAATTTTTTATTTGTGAAAGATATATAACACCCATTTTTATTAAGTATTTAAATTACATGTATTGTAAGAGACGTCACTGAGTGAATTCCTTTGATTGAAGAGAAGTAGTTTTTTTGTTGGAAAAGAACATGTATAGAAATAGCTCAAAACTTTTCACCAATAGTTTAATATCTTAAAATTATGTGTTTGTTTTACAAATATCTTAAAATTATGTTTATAATAGTGATATTCTGATTCTGTAAATAATGTCCAATCAAAATGTCCATAAAAAGTATAGGTAAAGGTTGAATGTGATATTGGAACTAGGTACACAGTATAGAAGCGAGGTTATATGGAATTAGGGAACTTGATCCAAACTTTGGAGGTCTGCAAGTTATACTGAGAGAGTGTTGCTAACTTTGTGTCATAATGACACATGTTAAAAAATTTAAAAGTGAAAATTTAATATTGAAAAGAGCAATATTTGTATTTTTAAAAATTTGAATACACGATTTTTGAAACGATAATTACTACTCCTTTTGTTCTTAATTTTAAGACCATTTACAAAAAAGTTTTATCCTTAAATATAAGATTATCCACAAATTTCTAAATGCATTTATTAAATAAACTAGTACCCCTTTATTAATATTATGGAGTATCAATGTATCTTGAAATGTGAAAAATCAACATTAAATGTCTATACATAAAGGGCAATTTGGTAATAGTCGCATATATTTGTGACAAATTTATTGCTCCAACAACTTTTCTTAATAACAGTGATTTTGTAAAGTAGTCCTATAAAAAAGAAAGGAGGGAGTATATGTAGTTTCTTAACATATGCTCTTTAAACATATGTTAGCATTCTCCGTAGTTAAAACAATTATGTTATTTGCACGCAGTTTTTTAGACAAAAATACGTCACCACCGCATTTATAAGTTTTTTTCTTTTCATTTCCTCTTTCTTTTCCCTGTATCTTCCCCCCTTTCTGCCTTGCTTCCGCCGGCCACTGTGTCCACTATCCTCGTCTCTCTTCTTCGACACACTTTCTCTCTTTCACGACCACTGTTCCTCCCCCTTTCTCTTCGTCGTCTCTCTACCCACCGTACCCTCCATTCTCCCCCTCCATCCACACTAGTCACTGCCTCCATCACCGGCCACCACCATTATCGTGTTCATCCTTTATCCACCGCACCTTTCGTCTGTCCACACCTTCATTCATCATTAGCCACTACCATAGTCGTTTGTTCAAATCTGAGAAGAGGAGATCGTTGACCGTATACCACGAGACGACGCTCAGATATTCTTTTCATGACTTAAAAGTGAAAATTTGACATTGAAAAGAGCAATTTTTGTATTTTTAAGAATACATGACTTTTGAGACATAATTTTTTACATGTATTTTATTAAGATATGTCCTTAAGACACATGTTAGCATTCTCCATTGTTAAAAAAGTTTTGTTATTTGGCCAGTTATGAATGCTCTTAGTGTCAAGTATTTGTCCCAAAAATTGTGTTCAAATAACATTTTTGTAGTTAAAAACCAAAATTTCATTACAAAATGCATATGGGTTGAGGCCTAGCATGACATTAGTTTGGCTTGCAAAAATACATCTGTATGAACTTAAGAATATGGAACGTGTTATTTTGTTTCAAATTTTAGGATCCAAAGCGTATTTTCATGTTTCAGATTTCATAATCTGGACGGACCGGATACCTAGAGAATTCAACAACAACACCATAATTCATCAACAATAATATAAATTACAAACATAAATTAAACATAAACAATATCATGGATTAATCAAACTGATTTCTTCGTCGGGTTCAACCATGCAAGTTGTGATTTCTTCAAATGTCATGGGACACATTAATATTGTTTGAATAACATGAACATATATCACCAAGGTAGCATCTAGTTGTGATTTCTTCAAATGTCATGCACAGGGGCGGATCCAGTGTATCAGCAGGGTGTGCAGAACTTTGAAATATTGCACCAATAATATTATATTTTGACGTTTTACAAACCCTGAAAATTTTAATTTGCACCTTTGGCCCAAAGATTTTGCACTTAGACCCTAAAACCTCTCACTTCATTTATGAAAACTGACACATGCTTTAGCTTTTCTGATCAATAAACTGTTATAGCAGGATAGTACCGTGATAAACTTTTATTTTACCTTTATTATTATTATACTTTCCCTTTTTTGTTTCCATTTTTATTATTATTTAATATACTCTCCTAACGCCAAAATTGAAGGACTTGGTAATTGAAGGATATTTACAATAGGCTATATATTGATTGCTACTCCAAATGTTCACCGATATACTACATATTAGGAAGTACTTTTTTCTCATATATTTTTGTTTTTTCGTTTAATCCTTTTTATTCTTTCATCTTATGAGACTATAATCACTCAATGTTTATTGTTGTTGATATTTTTATTTCAAATTTCATCTTCGATGCTAACTATTAAATTTATAATGTCAAAAAAGTATGTGTTTATTTTTAAAAATTAGTAATTTAATAGGGTAAAATTAAGGGTAAAATAAGAAGAAAAAATTTCTATAAATTTTTTAGTATTGACTCTCTGGTTCTTGGATGAAAGAGGATTTAGTAATCTGAAGTTCGTTCAAAAGGTAAGTAAAGTATGACCGAAAATCGTTCCACCCAAAAATCAAACGATACATCTTTAGATGAAGTTCATTAACCACTTGAACTCAATCATTTAGCTAAAAAACAATATATATATATATATATATATATATATATATATATATATATATAATACTTTTTATTTATAAAATAATTATTTATTACGTTAAAAATTATGCACCCCTGATCTAGGGTCCTGGATATGCCACTGTTCATGCACCCTTGTTAATTCATGTGTGGTTCTAGCAAGAGGTGGTTATTGGCTACTAGACCAATTGCACAAGGTAACTGACTTATGGCATAACACTCTTACTTAACTCCAATGGTTTTGCACGCCTTAGCCAAGATGGATAAGTTTTCTAGTGCTCTAACTTTTTTTTTATTATGAGTTATATTTACTAGTGCTTAATGTTATGACATGATTGTCGTCGAATCCACACGACCATGTACTCTTCCAAGACACTATTTTAGATTGATCTAATTGATATTTGATTTAAACAAAGTGTAGCACATACATAGTCATTCGGGGTTTGCTGATGAATTATGTCATATACTATAGCATTACTCTTATAGATAACTTTTAAGCGAGGACAAAAGTATGTCAAGATAATAAGCGTCAATCTCGATGGCCGTATAGACCATTACTATTGTTGGAAGCAATGGTGGTACACAGTAGTATTATTATACAACAACAAAAATGATTAAGATATTGTAGGGAGCGTCAATCTTGATAGTCATATATGGCATTGCAATTTTTTTGAAGACTAATAAAATGATACATATGTGCAAATATAAACAAGGATAAAATGAAGAGATATGTTATTTGAACATTCATTTTGGTGACAACTTTTGGGACAACCATTAATTTACAAAAAAAGTAGATATTGACACGAAAATCAAAACAACAGAGAGAGAAAGTAAAAACATAATGTGAGTATGAGAGAAAAAGTTATCACAAAAGTTGTCAAAAAATGGTTGTACAAATATCATTTCTCTAAAATGAATATGATAACAAATATACACATATTCAAGCACTTAGCAAGTAATGTTTAAATATAGTCTCAAAAACTTTGAAAACTAGTCAATCAAATGAATTTACCAAATGAGTGACCTTAGTTCAAATAGAAAAAACAATTAAGAGATACAATTTGAACATACTTACTTGAAAAAGTTTCTTCCAAGTAAAAGGATAAGAGATATACATTTGCATAAATTTACTGAGCTATAAACAATGCAATTTACTACTAGACATCTTACCATTGTAATACTTCTTAAAAACCTTTTGATGACCAACCATATGCCAAATAAGCTCAAATCTTTAAAGTTGATTAGTCACCACACCATGTTTGGAGCATCTTTCACAAACCAATTGTTTAACCTTTTGATGCCTCCAAACATAGCCACAAAACAATCAAGTATGGTTTGAAGGTCCCCAAAATTGTTGAGTCCTTCATGATTAGTAGCATGAGAATTTCCCTTAGGCACCCAAACCACCCAAAATTGTTGAGTCCTTCATGATTAGTAGCATGAGAATTTTCCACATTCAAAGCATGTAGCCGAGCTTTTTCCTTCATGATCCTTCTTTATACTTGTTCTTCTAAACTTGATGAGATTATTGTTGCTAAAATTTATACCCTTACATCTCCTCATCACTTCAAGGATATCATTTATCTCTTGAAGTTTCATCTTCATTGGAGCTACTATCCATTTGCACTTCCACATTTGCCTTAGACATTGAGGCTTTTAGTGCAATACTCTTCTTATCTCTTTTCTTCAACTTATCTTCATGTTTGGATAGGTCGATGAGCTCTTGCTCATGTTCCACCAACTTACTAAATAGAGTTACTAATCCAAAGTGTTAAGATTTTGTGATTCGTTTGTTGGTGCATTTTTTTCTTTTCATTATTAATCAAATTCAAATCATGATTAGGTAGGAAAATGAAGGAAATTGAACATTTACACACATAATTAAAAAAATATAGAAATACATAAAGATCCTAAATGACCGAAGAACCTATACATTTTGTGGCTTAACAATGAGGTAGCATGTAGGAGAGTCCACTGTGTTAGGATGTTTTAGAATTTCAAATAGATTAATATTGTCTATCATAAAGTTACTATCATCAACCATCAAAATGACAGTGGAAACAAAAGTTAGTCTAGATTGATGTTGTTTTGGTGCTCTAAGAACAAATTTTGAACACAAATAATTTCAAATCACCTAGTCAAATAATATTTTTTGTTTAAATTACCTAAAATAGAAAGCAATTTTTATAGTATGCAATCAAACATGTCATAATTTTAATTGCTTTCTACACAAAACTAACAACGCCAAAAATAAAGTGAAAACAATATTACATTTTTTAAAATCAATTGTACACGTGAATTTATAGAAATAAAACAACAAAAAAAAAGGTTTACAGACATGAGACATGATTAGTAAAAGCACAAGGACATAACACAATTGAACAAAAACTACAAATTGGAGAGTTGGTTTACCATGCATTTCACACTTATGTGACGGGGATATGTAAAGTATTTGTTACTGGATTGACCTGTCGTGAGAATACCACATAACTATTTATGTAAAATAAGTTATGTTCATAGCGATAGTGATGTATGTCACCATTTGACTTAAAACACTATGATCTCTAGATGTGAAGTGGAGTGATGAGAACTCCACAAATCATGATGAGTGACGTAGATGAAATTTGTCCCTCCTACATAAAATGAGAAGTGTCTATGTGCACAGTATTGAACCGGACAAGAATGACAAGGTCTTTTGTTAAAAAAATAGTGACAAGGTCCATCTTCCTCGAAATCGCTCGAGGCCAAAAGGTAATTATAAAAATGAGGGCAAAAAGGAAATTATAATATACTATAATGTATCTATTTTGGGATGTGATTTGATAAATAAACAAGTAAAAAAAGAAGAAAGAAACCCTAATACATACTATCATTCATTCATTGAGAGTGTGAACATCGTCGTGGAAGCCCTAATTCCGAAATCAGGAATAATGTTATCTTCTTCTCCGAGTGGCAGTGATGAAGAAAACATATCAGTCTCTATCTTCCTGGAAATTGCTAGAGGCCAAACCGCTGCCACCGCTAGATACTTCCTTGAGTCTACGAGTTGGAATGTTGAGGAAGCTCTTGAACGATACTTGTCTAGAGATTATGATGATGATTCAATCATGCGTGGAAATGATGATGCACCCGATGCCAAACATGAAGAACCAATTAAATTTGAAGAACACGACGAGGAAACAATAACAACAACAAGGAGGAGGAGGGTATGGGAAGCCGCCTCTACAGCCGTCGCAAAGACGGAGGCCAATCTTGCTTCTCTTTATCGCCCTCCTATTCATCTAATGTTCAATGCTTCTTTTAACAAGGTATATTCCTATTAGTTGCATATCTTTATATCTTTCACTTGAATTGCTTGCAATTGTGTTCCTTTGTTTGACCAAGGTTTGTTTGTTTGAGTGCATGCATGCAGGCAAAATGTGTTGCTTCTATGTAGGACAAGTGGTTATTTGTCAACATACAATCTACTAAGGAATTCAACTCACTTCTGCTTAATCGGGATACATGGGCAAAATGATGTTGCTTCTCAGATTCTGGCAGGTATATGATGATACAACTAAAGGCAAAAAACTATGCACTTATTACAAACTCAATTCAATTCCTGTTGTGCTTATTATTCATCACATCACTGGCCAAAACATGCGCTCTTGGGAAGGACTAGTTCAACCTCAGGATTTTCTTCTGGCTATCCCAATCGATGAGTTAGATCAACATATGTCACTGGAGTACTATACTATCGTTAGATATCGCCTTATGATTCCTCTATTTCCTATTGATGAGGTGTGCCCTGTTTGTCGTAAGGCGTGCCTGAATACTTTTGGAGAGCATGTAGTTCATTGTTAGGGATGTCCTTTTTGATATATTCAGGCGGGCGAGAATATCAGTGAAGAAGGAGACCCCCGTGAACTTCTTGACTGACCTACTAGATAGAAGACCGACACTTAGACCTGCAGATGTTATGGTGTACGGATGGGTAAGAGGAAAACATGCATGTGTGAACTTGATCGGGGTTTCACCACTGGTGGGATTAGGGGCCGGGGCTTTTACGCTAGGACAGACATCCCTAAAAGCTGCATCAAAGTGGCCAAACATGAGAAAGCGTGTTCTGATAACCAACATGCTTTTATACCATTTGCTTTTGACACTTTTGCTTCCTACTAGCAGAGGCTGTTGACCTTCTACATAGAGTTCAAAGGGTCATAAACAGTAATGTCACGACTCCTAGGTCTATGAATGTTGTGTTTAAGAGGATTGGTTTTGCTATCCAAAAAAGTCTGGCAGCGCAGCTTGTTGCCTGCTTGCCTTCTATTCATGTGTAATTAATCTTTGATATATATGTAAAAAAATTATTCACACATAAATCTTGGTTGGCCTCTCTTGTTTTTTAATAATATTTCTTACCGCAAAACTTTGTTTAGGTTCTGCTAACATTCCTTGATGCTGGATCATGACAATACCTTGTCTCACGAGTCTCCTACAAGAACTTCTATCCCACCAAATACTGAAGGTTTGTTGAACGTTTCTTTATTGTCCCGTTCACTTATTTGCATCTTTTTACGTATATCTTCTATTTAATCCACATATATTTATCATGTCTTTCATTTGGTTTTGTAGTGCAAATCTATTCTATCAGAAGAGCCTTATGCCCATTACTGATGGTAGAATTGTATTTCACATGTTTTTGTCATCGTCATAATCTTGGTTCATGATGTTACAGCTACTGTAGATTCAAATTCAAGCGAAGAGGAGGATGACAAAGTTCAAAGAGCGCTGGCACCGACGCACCGCCTGCTAATCCAACCTTTTCCGAAGAACACAAGTTATGCAAAGTTGGTGTTCAACTTCCGGATGGACGCCTTGCTCAGCGATACTTCTTATCCTCTCAACCAATTCAGGTAACAAATGTTGTTCTATAGGATTTCATTATCCTCTTCCGGATGGACGGAGTCATGAATTGTAGTAGTAACGTTAATGGGTTACATGGAGAGAATTACATATCTAGTAGCATATGTTTGAAAACATAATTTTTTGGATACTTCTTGGATATATATACATCCGAGTGTATCATAAGAGTATCTGATACGTATCCAACACATACACTTATCTCATCTTGGAGTATCTGTATTTTTTATTACCAGTTTATTTGTCTGTTTTGGATCTTATGAGTGACCCTTTGTTTGTTTTGAAGCTGCTATGGTCATTCATTGCTGTTCAGCTGAAGGAAGATGAGATAAATCCATTTAAATTAACTCATGAAATTCATGGAGCATCTAAAAACCTGGACTATGAAAGAAATTCAACATTTGAGGAATCAGGCCTTGCCGGCTCTATGATTTCAGTGACATGGGACTGAATTCAGATGTTTATTTTCAGACTCAAGAATTTCAGATTGGTGGTAATATATGGACCATGGGAATGAGGCTGGTTTATGCTGAAAGAAAAAGAAATTTTATTTAAACTCTTGTGTATAAACAATGAAAAGAAATGTAAAACTAGCGTTCAGACCGAGCGCCCGTCTTCACTTTTTTTTATTGCGCTTGTGAATCTAAATTATGAATGATGTTTTTTTTATTGAACTCATGAAATCCTAACAATGTGAATCTAAAATCATAGAGAAATGTTAGGATCACTTTGTTTTTAACATTTTTTAAAACTCATTCTTCGATTTGGTGAAATTCACGTGTGTCTGACCACTTTATGTCGGATTCATGTCTAAAGGGTGGTATCCACATAAATTTTTAAGAGAGTGAATATTAGAGAGAGTGCTAAAAAGAGAGTATAATCGAAAGATGTGTGGTATTTGTTCAATTCAAGGGGTATTTTGGAAAGCATAGAAAATGTTTCTGTTAATAAAAGAATGAGTTTGGCGGTGTTGTATTTTTGTGTGAAATAGTTTTATGGACATTCGATGACTTTTTTTTCTAAAGCAAAATTAGAAGTGATATTGTATCAAAGTGATCCATTGACATCTCAACTATGTTGCCACCTATCCGTAAAAAAAAACTATGTTGTCACCTATCTGTAAAAAGAAATTATGTTGTCATCTACAACACCTCCAAAAGTATTATTCAAATGAGAAAAATAAACAAGGGTTGCGGAACATAAATCAAACCCACCAAGTTAATGAGTTGATCCTATCGAATTGAACCGAATCGTTCGTGAATTTGAATCGAATTTTGAACCATATCTAATTCTTATTGAGTCAAGTCAATTGAACCAAATTCGACTTTGCTCAACTCATTTCCAATCCTATTTTTATCCAAAATAATACGAGCATTTAGCTAAATAGGTTTTTTTTAGGGAATTAACTAAATAGGTTTATTTATTAGTTGTATGATGACAAATTAATATTATAGAAAAAAATTGTGTTGAAATATTTCATAATTATTTATTATTTTTAAATACAAACATTCTTGAATATTACTTTCGTCTCTATATACATTATTAATATTTTGCCTTTTTTATTAGTCATTTCAAATTCAAATTTTGCAACTGGATTAATTGAATTTTTACTAAATTACCCTTAATTATTTTACATTGTATTCTATAACCAATAGGTAAAGGGCAACCTTACAAATGGATTGATTTTACAAAAACACCCTTATAAATAGGGTAAACTTGAAAAATAATATCTTATATTAAGAAGATCATATATTTAAGGACGAACTTTGGTACCTTTTAACAATAATAACTAGACTTCAAGAAGAAGAAAAAACATAATAACTAGACAAATATATTAAGCTAGTCACAAGTCCATCCCGGTTTTGACAACCAAAATGCTTGGCATGGAACACTAACTCATCATTAAATATCATACCATGCATTAGCTACAAATGGAAAATTTGAAATCAAGTCTCATTGTAATAATCTTCAATTTCTTCACCAGCTTCCATTCATCCACACTCATATATATCACCCTATATCAATAATTCAACAGTATAACTTTTAAGAGACAGTCAAACAAAATCCATAAATAGTTAAATACACATTACTACTCATACATTTATTTGTTTATTAGTAATGACTTACCTGGTATTTTGGCTTACAAGAAGTTCATCATCAATCCCAAAATGCCCCAAACATTCTGTTGTTCCTCAGAATTGCTGCCAACAATCTGCAAACCAATTTCAACAGAACATTAAGACTATCTTATTTACCTCTGCACATTTTTTATTTCTCTCTCAATACACACGTCTAAAGATCAACCACATGTAAATCAGTGAAAATGGATCGTCGGTTTTCTATCAATGTAAAAATGCTACTAGTTTATAATAAAACTATGGCTACAAATAAAATAAAACAGACATTAGTCTTTTTTTTCTCTCTTTTTCAACATCACAATCATAGGTGTAAAGGTCGTTTTAAATCCATATCTCAAATTCCATTTATTAGATGTAAAATCCAATTTTAAGCACATACCTTAATGACTACTTGTTGACCTTTCTCCGCTTTATCAACCGGTTTAAGGTTATTCTCAATGGAGGAAATGCGGCCGATATCAATGTTCTTTCGTGAAGGAAAACAAATTGGATTGCCAATCTGTGTCAAGTAGACAATATTAGTGAAATTTTAAAGAAACCAAACAAATTTTGTGCATTGCACACATAACATGACCCTCGTTACGACGACCATATAACCAAATAGACCTAGGTTAAAACATAAGAGACATTCAAGACCAGTCTGATAAATAAGAACACAAAGCATAAAACATAATAGACCTAGGTTAAAGCTGTTGAATTTACCCCCAATGCAAGCAATACAATGTTATGCAGAGAAAACATGTATCATTGCAACCACAGTGATACCTTTAAAATGCCTTGAAGGATATCTACTCCCAAAACAATCGGATCCTTGTTGTTGAAGACAGAATTTGGCATGATCTTCAGAACACACGCTTCATCAGCAGAATCTTTCTTTTTCTCCTCCTCAATGTTGTTCATGCATGTAAATATTAAATAGATCAAATATATGATAAAAATTTTGACACCCAATTTATTTGCAAGTTCCCAAGCTTCAGGGGTGACTGTGACAGGAAACGCCAATATAGCAACATACTCTGGTTTCTTTTCAAGCATTGCACTGGCCTTCTCCACATCCTTCTTATGTACAGGACCTATGTTTATAGCACTAACATGAATATTTACTTCTGGAGTTTTCATAATCTTGAGCAATGCTTCCAATGAGCGAAAGGTAGACGCCTGGACATAAACGCCCTCAAGACTCGTAAATTGACTCGGAGGCCTCTTTATTAACATAGTCCAAATCATCATTAGGCTTGACCACAGATAAACTACTAGGTCGAAGAATATCATGTTTAAGTCTCTTCAATAACAAGAAATGTTATGAAATCTGCGATGAAGAAGCATTGAACTAGAATAATAATAATTGGAAAAAAAGGCTAACCTGCACATATTCATGATTGTAGGTAAATTTGTGAATCATGGTGTATTGGGTCCACTTAAACAATAGAAATAACTATGTCCGGGATCCTTCACCACTGAAATATGAAATACAAAAACATGAATAGAAAGAATTAAGCAAATATTACGCAACAACAACTCTATAATACATACAAATCAACATACCTTATTGCACTTGTGGGCACAATGCTGAATGTTTGTCCTCCAATTGTTTGTTTTTATAATACAATTCAGTATTTAGCCCGTGTGTCTTGAACTGAGAAACAACCTTAGAGAGCCTGGTATGAAAGTCATCTTGAACATCCTTAGTGATAGGACTATAATAGATTTACAAATCTCTCACTCAAGAAACTGACTTATTTGACAAGTTATATATCTACATCGGCTAACCAACCTTGGTGGGTTTAACACCTTCGCCAACAATGAGTAATGCCATGAAGAATCATGAATCATCGATCTACTTCATCAATATAATGTTGTCATGTCGTGATAAAGAAAGAAAGTTAACCCGCAACTAAGGTATCACATAAAAAAATGCATATGTCATGTCCTGTCATACCATGACAGGGAATGTAAAAAATCAACTCCCACCACTTAGACAACCACAAAGTCAAATGATGTTTACTTATCACATCATCACACACTGAGATCCATATTGAATACATGCATTGTCATGCTCCCTTCATTCAATTCATTGGTATATCTTTAGAGTATCAATTTATGCAACCTAGAATATAAAAATTTATCCTGAGCTTCAAATAAAACTTAAGGCTAGTAAAAGCCAATTGCACACGCAAAGAAAGGTGACACGGCCCGTATGTCATTTTTCTTGAAGGTGCTTGAACCCCATACTCCTAAAAATTAAATGTAAATGCTCAAATAAACTCGGTTGTTTAATTTGTGCTTTATTTGGTATTTCAAAATTGTTAAAGATATTTGAATTTCCCTAAGTTGAATACATGTTATGCAAGTGCTATTGATTCTGAACGAGAGTCAGTTGATTCTTCTCGAGTGTACTAAATAGTACAAAGGTCTTGAAGACGTCAGACTTAATAAAAATGTAGTAGAACATGATAAATGGACATTTTAGTCGTGTTCCATGTCTATAGCGCCATTAACCGAAAAGAGGGATGACCTCGGATGCACGTTTCAAGAGAGGCTACACACATTAGATCTTGTCGACGGATCACACTGTGAAGTGGAAAATGACAGCTCAACATGGGCAGCCACATACCCCCTCAATGAGAGAAAACTCACGTGTTACCCGCACAAATAGTCTAGCAAGACTAATTACTATAGGTCATGTCATTTGACCATTATGATTATGAATTGCTTATAAATAGGCTTAAATGCACTTTTGGCCTCTTAAGTTTCACAAAGCTGTGATATTGGCCCCCAACAAAAAATAACAATTTTTGCCCCATAACTTTACAAAATGTTGCAAGACTGCTGGGAAGACACCACGTGTCTCACAATAGAGGACCAAAGTTGCTATTTTTTTAAAGATACGGGGCCAAAAGTGCATATTTTTTAAAGAAAGAGGGCCAAAAAATAATTTCCCAGTCTTGCAACATTTTGTAAAGTTAGGGGGCCAAAATTGCTATTTTTTTGTTGGGGGCCAAAATCACAATATTTAAAAGTTAAGAGGGAAAAAGTGCATTTAAGCCTAAATACTCATACTCATCTAATACATTTCATTAACAAACACAATCAATCAAACTCATTCTATTTACACATTTTTATCATTTTCTTATATGCATTGATATTCAATTTGTATGCATCTCTTAGTTCAGTAGATCAATAACCTAGTAACACCATACTTAACGTTCTTTAGAGTAGTTAAAAAACTCATAGTTGAGGGTCATAATTCCTTCCTCAGCATAATCACTTGAAGAGAATCACGAGAGGTATCAACTGATATCTCGACTAAATATCTAGTTTGACAACATATAAATTTGGTGAGCTCCTTGTAAATTTCAAAGTTTCAGAAAATAACAAAGTATATTAAAAAGTGTAAGTTAAATGGGCCACACTTTTTGTTTCCTTTTCATTTTAGTTAAATTTGATACAACCTAACCATATGCTAGTGGCTCATATTAGGAGCGTTCGTGGGTCGATTTGAGTTGGATTTGTCTAAACTCAAAACCCAAACCATATATGATACTTTAGTTTGGGTAAGATAAAATAACCAGCCGAGATACAACCTAACCATATGCTAGTGGCTCATATTAGGAGCGTTCATGGATCGATTTGAGTTGGATTTGTCTAAACTCAAAACCCAAACCATATATGATACTTTAGTTTGGGTAAGATAAAATAATCATCCGATACATTATAGGGTTGGTTTGGGTAAACCTACTAATTTTTGGTTTGGGTTGGATACTGGATTACCTAAAAAATATTCTATTTCTTTTTGTTAATATTGAATGACTAAATGACGAGTGCTCATAAAATTACTTAACTTTTTTATTTTCTTAAAAAAAATATGTAACTATTTTCACTATATTTTAGCATCATAAAATAATAAATGATTATCCAATAATAAATTTGTAACTAAAATTGAACCGCTTGAAATTGTATTAACATCAAATAACCAAAAGTGCAACATTCTAATCTATAACTTTAGCATGTTTTAGTTTTTAATATAGAGGATAACTTTTTGTACAAGAGCATTGACATTAAAATACGCCTGCCACTTTTTCCCTTAATGTACAAGTAAAGTTGGCTAGCTCAAATATTTCATGTGACTTATGAAAAAGAAGGATGTCACCTTGTTTTTTTTTTTTTAAGTACAAAACATGGCATTTTGTGAATGCTAAATATTAAACTGGAATTTGGATTAGCTAGCTGGCCAGCCACAGCCAGCCATACTGAGAGTTGACCCGATCAATTTGGAACGTGGTATTAAAAAAAATATACAGTTTGGATACTTATTCCATATGGTAGGGTTTGTGGTACATCTCATGTCCATACACACACTTGCTTTTGAAACAATTTAATTTAAAGACTAAATAGATTTAGAGTAATTTAAGGACTATTTATTATATTTTCATCAAAAATTGATTTAGAGAGTCTAATACAAAACTCACACATACTAAATTCATTGAAGAGGGATATTACAAATTCAAACATGCGCCCCGAACCATCAAAAGTTCTCGCATCCTTTTACAATATGAGTTGAAATTAGGAGTCGTTATATTTCTATAATTCAATAATCAAATAAAAGAGATAATAATAATTCAAATTTCTCTTCTTTTTTAACCCTCCAAGTCTCACATAATCTGGAATTTGGTCAGGAAGGTGAACTTTATCAAAGATTTTTTTAGCGAGACTAAATATCGGGTTTCTCGTTCACAACTCCTAACTCAATTGACAAAAATATCGAAATTGATTGGCTAGATGTTGTGATTAGGGTTCGAACCCCAATTTCTCCCTCCATTTATGTGTGAGTTTTCAATGGTTATTATCGTTTTGTCTATAAAAAAAAAAAGGGTTCCTTAAACAATTTGTCCTTAATTAAAGCAGCGTTGCAAGATCAAGCTTGGAATGAAGCTATGAAATAAGAGGTTGTGAGATATTGGAACGAACTCTAGGGTAGTGCGTGTTGTAGTCGAAGTTGTTCTAACATGCATTAGTCGATATTGCTAGGTTTGTTAGCATATCGAATTGGGCCTGTTTGTTATGTCCAATTGTTTAAGTTAGCTTGTACCCTAAGTTAGCTTGTAATGGGTAATTGTGAAAAAGCCCATTAGTTAGTATGTTAGGTTTATTATAAATAGCATACTAGTCTCTCATCACTGTGACGGCAAATCCTAATTTAGGGTGAGAGGGTTATTTGTTATTCTTGTAACACTTGTAATCTTGTTTCAAGAGAAAGTAAAGAATAGCAGTTATAACCAATCCTTGTTGTTCTTCTTGTTTTTCCATTCTTCTCCCTTCCCCTTGTGTTTCTTAATCACCGGAGAAACAGTTTATACTTTGTTCTTGACATCGTTTTTCACAACAAATTGGTGCGGTGAGCGTGGAGAAGATGCCTTCAACAAAGTATGAGATTGAAAAGTTCACCGGAGTGAACGATTTTGGTCTGTGGCGCTTGAAGATGAAAGCCCTACTGGTTCAGCAGGGTTGTTTAGAAGCGTTGAAGGGAGTCGCAGCCATGGATGTTGCGTTAACGGAGAAGGAGAAGACGGCCATGATAGAGAAAGCCCACAGCGCAATCTTGCTGAGCCTTGGTGATAAGGTTCTACGACAGGTATCAAAGGAGACGACGGCAGCAGGGTTATGGGTGAAACTTGAAAGTTTGTACATGACCAAATCGCTGGTAAATCGACTCTACCTGAAGCAGGCTTTGTATTCATTCAAGATGAGTGAAGACAAAGTGTTGGCTGAGCAGTTGGATATGTTCAACAAGCTGATTCTTGATCTGGAAAATATTGATGTGAAGATCGATGATGAAGATCAAGCGCTGTTGCTGTTGTGCGCTTTGCCCAGAACACATGCTCACTTCAAAGAAACTCTCTTGTATGGAAGGGAGTCCCTGACCTTTGAAGAAGTTCAATCAGCCTTGTATTCGAAGGACTTGAACGAACGAAAGGAGCATAAACCTTCGACGGTTGGTGAAGGTTTGGCCGTCAAGGGAAAATTCTTGCGAAAGGATGGTAAGTTCGACAAGAAGAAAGGTAAAAGTCAGCAGAAGTCTTACAGTGGCGAGGCATCTGATATTCGATGCTATCATTGTAAGAAGGAGGGTCACACAAGAAAGGTGTGCCCTGAACGCCTGAAGGATCATGGAGGTAAGGATAATGGCAACGTAGCCATTGCACAAGATGATTTCGACTCATCTGATGTTCTTGTGGTTTCAAGCAACGACTCAACGAAGGAGTGGATTATGGATTCAGGTTGCACTTGGCACATGACTCCAAACAAAGACGTGTTCGAGGAACTATGTGAGCAAGATGGTGGATCTGTATTGCTGGGAAACAACAAAGCTTGCAAGATTGCTGGTGTTGGATCTGTGAGATTCAAGCTCCATGATGAGTCAATAAGGTTATTGACTGAAGTTAGGTATGTACCTGATTTGAAGAGGAATTTGATTTCTCTTGGTGAATTCGACAAGAAAGGATATGTTTTCCAAGGAGAGAAAAGTATCCTTAGAGTCATGAAGGGGTCGAAGGAAGTCTTGAGAGGCGTGAAGAAACAAGGCTTGTATGCCCTTGAGGCTGAAGTTGTAAGTGGTTCGACAAATGTTGCATCCACGAAACCTTTGTCGAAGACAGAAATTTGGCACATGAGATTGGGCCATGTCAGTGAAAGGGGTCTGGTCGAACTAGGGAAACAAAATCTGCTTGGTGGAGACAAAGTCGAAAAGCTGAAGTTTTGTGAACCCTGTGTACTTGGAAAATCTTGTAGAGTGAAGTTCAACAAAGGTAAACAAAGAACACATGGATCCCTTGATTACATCCATGCTGATCTTTGGGGGCCTGCAAGGTGTCCATCACATTCAGGAGCGAGGTACTTTCTATCCATAGTTGATGACTATTCCAGAAAGTTATGGGTATTCATCCAGAAGACTAAGGATGAAACTTTTGAGAATTTCAAAAGTTGGAAGACTCTGGTCGAAAATCAAACTGGCAGGAAGGTTAAGAGGTTGAGAACCGATAATGGCCTTGAATTTTGCAATGAGGCGTTCGACAGTTTTTGTGCTGCCTCTGGCATTGCAAGGCACAGAACTACTGCAGGTACTCCACAACAAAACGGTTTGGCTGAAAGGTTTAATCGAACTATTTTGGAAAAGAGTTAGATGCATGTTGACCAGTGCTGGGTTAAAGAAGGTGTTTTGGGCTGAGGCTGTTTCGACAGCGGCATATCTGATAAATAGATGTCCTTCGACTGCGTTAGATATGAAGACACCTGAAGAAGTTTGGTCGGGACATCCACCAGATCTCGACAAACTGAGAGTATTTGGCTGCATAGCCTATGCTCACATTAGGCAAGACAAGGTCGAACCTAGAGCTCTAAAATGCATGTTCATGGGATACCCTGAAGGAGTCAAAGCTTATAGGCTATGGTGCCTAGAGCCAGGTCACAGGAGGTGTATCACCAGTCGAGATGTAGTTTTCAATGAAGCTGAAATGGCTTTCAAGAAAACTGATGATGTTGATCGAAGTGCAGAAATTTCTGACGAAGAGCTGGAACAGGGAGAGATTCCTGTTGAGGTGGAGCATGTTGATGCTGAATTGCGTATCCCAGATGAAGTCGAAGAAGAAGTAGATACTGAGGAAGTTGAGGAAACTGTTGATGACTACTTGTTGGCAAGAGATAGGCAGAGAAGAGTCATCAAGCCACCTCAGAGACTTGGATATGCAGATCTTATAGCTTATGCCTTAATCTCTGCAAGTGAGGTTCTAGATGAAGAACCTAGAGACTATAAGGAAGTTCTGAGGAGTCGAAATAAGACTGAATGGCTGAAGGCCATGGATGATGAGATGAAATCTCTTCATGATAATAACACTTGGGAACTGATCGAGAAACCTGTTGGAGCAAGGTTAGTCAGCTGTAAATGGATTTTCAAAGTTAAGGAAGGAATCGAAGGAGTGGCGTTGAAAAGATACAAGGCAAGGTTGGTCGCTAGGGGTTTCACTCAGAAAGAAGGTGTCGATTTCAATGATGTGTTTTCTCCTGTTGTGAAGCACAGATCCATTCGAATGTTGCTTGCCATGGTGGCACAGTTCGACCTTGAACTGGAACAAATGGATGTAAAGACTGCGTTCTTGTATGGTGATCTAGATGAAACAATCCTGATGAGGCAACCTGAAGGGTATGTCGAAAAGGGGAAGGAAGATTATGTGTGCAAACTACAGAGATCTTTATATGGACTGAAGCAATCTCCTCGACAGTGGAATAGGAGGTTCGACAAGTTCATGGCACAGATAAGTTTCATCAGAAGTCAGTTCGACCACTGTGTTTACTTCAGATTTCGACCTGGTAATTCATTTGTTATTTTGTTGCTTTATGTGGATGATATTCTCATAGCAAGCAACAATGTCGAAGATGTAATGAGGGTGAAGGCTGAACTCAATAAGGAATTCGACATGAAGGATCTGGGAGCTGCATCCAGGATTCTTGGGATTGACATCCGAAGAGATAGAAAGCAGTCGAAATTATGCTTATCTCAAGAGGCATACCTACGGAAGATTCTCTACAAGTTTGGTATGTCGAATTCAAAGCCTGTTGTGACTCCGACAAACCCTCAATTCAAGCTGAGTATAGATCAGTGTCCCAGTACTGATGACGAAAGAGCTTATATGAATAGCATTCCATATGCTAATATAGTAGGTTCTTTGATGTATGCTATGGTTTGTACTAGACCTGACATAGCATATGCAGTAAGTCTTGTAAGCAGGTACATGTCGAATCCTGGAAAGGCTCACTGGCAAGCATTGAAGTGGATTCTAAGGTACATAAATGGGTCTCTGAACAGAGTCCTGATTTATGGTGGAGCCTTGGGTGAAGATAGTAAAGCAGTAATCGAAGGATATGTCGACTCTGATTATGCAGGTTGTATGGATTCCAGAAAATCTATTTCTGGATATGTTTTCACTATGTTTGGCGCGGCAATTAGTTGAAAAGCAACACTTCAGAAGGTTGTAGCATTGTCAACTACTGAAGCAGAGTATATTGCCCTCGCTGAAGCTGTGAAAGAAGCATTGTGGCTTGAAGGTTTTGCTAAGGAGCTGAAACTTCAAGGTCGAATTATCACTGTTAAATGTGATAGTCAAAGTGCAATACATCTGTCGAAGAATTCAGCCTATCATGAGCGAACGAAGCACATTGATGTGAGGCTGCATTTCGTCAGAGGAGTAATCGAGCGTGGAGAAGTCCAAGTGCTGAAGGTTTCGACAGATCACAATGTTGCTGATATGATCACCAAGACATTGCCAAGTTGCAAGTTTTTCCACTATATGCAGTTGGTAAAGCTGCATGAAGAAAGCTAGCTGGTTCTTTGATATTAGAGTTTGTTCCAAGGTGGAGATTTGTGAGATATTGGAACGAACTCTAGGGTAGTGCGTGTTGTAGTCGAAGTTGTTCTAACATGCATTAGTCGATATTGCTAGGTTTGTTAGCATATCGAATTGGGCCTGTTTGTTATGTCCAATTGTTTAAGTTAGCTTGTACCCTAAGTTAGCTTGTAATGGGTAATTGTGAAAAAGCCCATTAGTTAGTATGTTAGGTTTATTATAAATAGCATACTAGTCTCTCATCACTGTGACGGCAAATCCTAATTTAGGGTGAGAGGGTTATTTGTTATTCTTGTAACACTTGTAATCTTGTTTCAAGAGAAAGTAAAGAATAGCAGTTATAACCAATCCTTGTTGTTCTTCTTGTTTTTCCATTCTTCTCCCTTCCCCTTGTGTTTCTTAATCACCGGAGAAACAGTTTATACTTTGTTCTTGACATCGTTTTTCACAACAGAGGTGAAATCATCAATTGAAAAGAATCAAACCTAGGAGTTGACCAGGTTACCAAGTGACAAGAAGGCTATTGATGTAAAGTGAGTTTTCAAGCTAAAGCTGAATCCTGAAGGAGAAATAGTGAAGCACAAAGCTAGACTTATGTCCAAATGATTCTTACAAAAGGAAGGCTATGACTACATATAAGTTTTCTCATAAGTTGCAACACATGAAACCCATCAATTTAGTCATTGCAATTACAACTAGCAAAGCATGGCCTTTATACCAAATAAATGTTAAGTCAGCTTTTTCTAAATGGTCCTTTGGAATAGAATATATGTGCTACACAACCACCTATTTTAATTATTAAAGGCAAAGATGATAAAGTATATAAGTTGAACAAGGCTTTGTATGGCGTAAACAAGTACCTATGGCATAGAATAAAAGAATATACAAGTTCTTTCTAGAACAATGTTTCAGGAAATGCATTGATGAACATGTTGTTTATGTAAAGGGAAAGAAGAAGCAAGTCTATTAATCATACGTCTGTATGTAGATGATCTCATGCTAACTAGCAGTATTGCACATGATATTGAAGTCTTCAAGGTAATAATGAAGTCAGAATTTGAAATGACTTACCTAAGCAAGCTTTCATACTTTCTAGGTATGGAAAATCACAAAACCTTAGAGGCTGTGATACTCCATCAAACCAGATATTTTACTAAGATTTTAGAGAATTTCAACATGATGGATTGTAATTCAGTGATCACACCAGCTGAAACAAATATGAGAAATGATTTGATAGTGGATGAGGAAAGTATTGATCCAACATTATTCAGACAATTCATAGGTTCACTTAGATACCTATGTCAAATCAGTCCAGAAATAAGCTACTCAGTTGGTATGGTGAGTAGGTTCATGAGCAATCCATTGAAATCAAACTTTCTGGCTGCAAAAAGAATTCCAAGGTACCTAAATGGTACACTACACTATGGTATCTTATATCCAATTGGTAAAGTAGATGAACAACTTAATCTAGTAGGCTATTCTAATGGTAACTGGTGTGGATATAAAATTGATAGGAGAAGCGCACATGTTTATGTGTTTAAGGTACAAGGAGATCTGATGGCAGGTCATCTTACATTATTTTTAGCATATTTTTCAGTCATTTTCAGTAGGTTTTACACCTAGAATAGAGGAGTATTAGAGCATTGCTTATGATTTCGAGGCATTTGTAATGTTTTCTATATTTGATTTTGTAATTATATTCTTCCCAAAACATAGCAATTTTACAGTGTTTTGGTGTAATTCACGAAGAAATCATGCAAATCGACAAAGCAAGACATCTGAAGATTTGTGAGGACTTTCGGAAGATCAAATAATGAAGATTCAAGAGGCCTCAGAAGACCTTACAGAGGGAGGAATTATGTTCTCAAGTTCCAAGACATCTTATATGGAAGGAAACACCCCAAAAGACGAAGAAATAGGTGTTTCAGCACCCAGACTGCACTCACATGCGCCTAGAGCATGGTCCTGGGCGCCTGGCGCATGTGCATTGCGAGTCAAGACTGAAATTTTGTTACTTCTTGTGGCAAAAGCCTGATTTTTGAGCTCAACTTCAGGTGGAAACTCTCCCTATAAATATCTCTCCTTGCATTCATAATTTCTCTTTCAGAACGAAGCGGTTCAAGAGGAAGACAAGCACTAGGAGCTTCAAGGGAGGAGTTTATCTCCTCACTCCAAGTTTTTCTAGGGTATGTTTTATTTCTTTTGTAATTTGTCTTTAGTTACCATGTGTAACTAAATCTTGTTAGGATAGGGTTCTAAGATGAACCTCTATTCTGGTTGTTGGATAATTTATTTAATTTAAAGTCTTTATTCGGTTATTTTCTTTATGTTATTTAAATTTACTGTCGTGCGTAAGATTTGTCTCCTCTGAAGCATAACCTTGATACCTATGCACTTAGGAAGGTTCAAACCTACTCCAATCAGGAAGTAACTAGTTAGTAATTAGAGAAACAGGTAACTTCATGACTTAAATCAGCCCAGTAACTTCATTCTCCTCGAACCTTGGTAAGATAGACGCTGATAGGGCTGCCCGTTTGTAGAACTACTGAGAGGGAGAGTGTGTTGTGTACTTCTAAGATTCATAGATGAGCAAACCTTTAGGAGCATTAGGACCACACTTATGGGAATTTAGGAACGTTAATTCAAGTTTATGTTTCATTTACCTCTTAGAGAGTAAGACCCCATGAGTACCTACCCGCGTGATTAGCAGGTGTAACTCGACAGCTGGAGGGGAATGAACTCATATCTCTGATAGAGTAAGGCCCCACACATACCTACCTGTGTGATCAGCAAGTGCAACTCGACAGCTGATAGGTAGTAAAACCCCACAAACTTATCACTTAGATAGATAACGATAAATAGCATAAATAAGACTTGACTGTTACGTAATTCCAACAATTAAATAGAGGGGATTCGAAGAATCCTAACCGCCGCTAACATTCTACAATCAAAACAGGTAAATTTTGCTCTATTGCAAACAGATTAAATTGCAAAACTCTCAACCCTTTATCTCTTTTATTTTTATAGTTCCCAAATAAGTAACGTGAATTGTTTGGTTGAAACGACAATCCATGTGGATACGATACTCTACTTATCACTTTATTACTTGGTAAACGATTTGGTACACTTGCCTAAATCCGACCATCAAGATCATATCTCGTGGTCATCTAAGATGCAATTAATAGTTTCTTTATCAAGTTATGAAGAAGAATATGTGGCAGGATTCTCAGCTGCATGTCAAGCTAACTGGCTGCAAAATGTGATGGAAGATTTCATGATGAAACTGAAGCATCAAGTCAAGTTGTTGATAGACAACAAGTCTGCTATCAAACTTGCTAAGGATCCCATAGCTTAAGGGGAAAGCAAGCATATTGATACCATGTTTCACTACATGATGTACCAAGTTAATTAACAAGGGCAAGATAATTGATGAATAATGTCCTATAAATGAACAAACAAATGATATCTTCACCAAGCTAATCGAAAGAGTTCAATTCTTAAAGTTTTGAAGGGAACCATGAGTGTTGACTTTTTAAAGTTTGAATTAAGAAGACAAGTTGAGATTAATAATTCCAACTTAGGTGTACATAGTATAAATAAATTTTCTTAGTTAGTTATGTATGTTAAAGCCATTACTTGTTGAGCAAGTAACAACATTCTACTTGTATAAATACAACATCATTGTGAATAATCGATACAAAGTTTTATTCAATATCCATTCCTCTTTCAATCACTCTTATTCTCTCTAATATAAACTCTTTTCATCCCCAACACTTTTTGCGTAATGATTGCATTGAGAATTTATGTTTGGTTGTTTCATATCCATCTACCTCCTGTTTGTTAATTGTTGACGGACTATACCATGTTCCTACTCAACACAAGTTGTTATTCACTTTCTAAGTTATGTATGGATGAAACTAGAATTGATGAAGGCAACAATAAATAACCGGATACATTGTAAGTTTATTAAATTGGCCATTCTTAGATGGAGTAATACTTACAACAATTGCTTCGATTTTTACCAATTTAAGTCATTTGATTCAATTTTTACTATTGCAGTGATTTTTGGATATCAAGCTATTAGTTAGCGTTGACTTGCAATTTCAAGTTCACCACCGAACTTTTATTTTTTCCAAGGAAAAGGGGGAAAGTTCGAGAAAAAAAAACTCTATTTTTTAGAGATCAAAGGTTCGAGGGTTGGTTACGCAAAAGGAAGGTATTAGCACCCTAAATGTCTATAATATTCTATAGGAACCTCTTGTTTTTATCTTGTGCTAAATTGATTATTTGCTTGTAAATAAATGTCTAAGTGTAAAAGGACTAAAGTGATGAGTAAAAGAGAAGAAAAAATGTTTTTGTTATTTTGTTGATTTGGAAAGACAAAGTCTTTTGTCTACATACCCGAGCGAGATCAAAATCACGTAGTTCGGGGTAAAAAGCCGGGTAGTTTGTTTTGATTGATTTTAAAGTTTTGAAAATGTTTTTTAGAAGATGAGAGGTCGAAAAGGCATAGAAGAATAAAATGTGATTTGATTGTTTTTAATTGAAGAAAATAAATGTCTAATATAATTAAAACTGATTGAAGTTTGATTTAAAAGAAAAGGAAAGTCATTTGGTTTGAAATCCATGGTTGTTGTTTTTTTGATTTTTTGGTTATTTGAATGTTTTTGAAATTTTGATTGTCTTTCCTAAAGTCCAAAGAAACTAAGTGTAACGAAATAAGCTAAAGCGCGACGGATTTCTCAAAGTGACGTCGGATCAAAATGAGAGTCCTTTTTCTCGGGTTCGTTTCCATTTTTTGGCGTTTTACTGTTTTGACATAAAGCGGAATAAATAAATATGCATGCAATGCAAGATTTCTCATTTATATTTACATTGTCCCTAAATACATTCTAAATATAAACAATGAAATAAAAGGACAAAGCAATAAAAATAAAATTGCAAAGGCAGTAAAATAAATAAATATGCAAAAAAAAAAACAAAAAAAAATAAATAATAAAAAAATGCATGAGATGATTTTGGCATTAAATAAATATGTTGCATAAAATAAAAAGAGAAAATAAAATGCTTGAGATGCTAGACATTAAATAAATATGTTGCATAAAAAAATAAAAAAGGGAAAATAAAATGCATGAGATGCTAGACATTAAATAAATATGTTGCATAAAAAATAAAAAAAGGGAAAATAAAATGCATGAGGTGAATTCCTTAGAATAGCTTAATCCTTTTGGGTTATATTTGTGTGAGAATCACAACTTAATTCCTAAGATTTAGGAAAAAGGATAGTTTTACCCCCTTTTGATACATGTGAGTAATTCATGTTTAATCCTTGATACCAGTATGTTTTTACAGTTTAAATTGAGTTCCTGGCATGTTTTAAAGATCATTGAGCAGTTGGGTACCCATATTTTGAAGTTAAAACACGATTTCTAAACTCTGAGTTCTGCTACGATCGTAGAGCGATCAGAACCTCAGACTTTGAACCTCAGACTCTGAACCTCAGACTCAGAACCTCAGACTCTGAACCTCAGACTCAGAACCTCAGACTTTGAACCTCAGACTCTGAACCTCAGACTCAGAATCTTCAGTCTCAGACTCAGACCCAGGATGCCTTTTTCTTAACTAATAGTTGTGCCATGCCATTGATCTTTGAAATGCTTTGGAATATAGATGCTTTTGAGCCTTCAAGGATTAATCTAGGAAATGCATATGTATCATACAGAGTGATGGGTAATTTATCCACAGGATTTCAGGTTAGTTAAGGGTTAGTTTTCAGGATACCCTTAACCAGGCAGGTTATAGTGTACCTTAGGCAGTGGTACCAGGTTTTCCCCAGTTTCAGGTACATTTATATGTACATCAGGGCGTGCCTCAGTTGTGCACGTCAGAGTTACACTGAGGATATACACAACAGTTCAGGACAAAATGTACCTTAGGTAGTGGTACAAGAAATAGTATCAGGAATTATACAGATTATTTGTATGTATATATGATGACAAGTCGTGGCACAGGTACGCTTCAGATTTATTCTGGATAGGTCAGCCCGTTAGGGAACCTACATGACGACTCACATATATATGTATGATCAGATAAGATTATACCAGGACGTGCCTCGGTTGTTCACGTCAGAGTGACATTGAGGATACGTATATCAATTCAAGAAAATTATCAGGAATATCAGGATAAGGTATTATATCAGGAATACTTAATTAACTATCAGGTTAAACTTAGTGTCTTCTGTGTTCTCGCAGTTAGAGAGCACAGGGGGTTCCAGTTACGACTGGAATGGGAGGAACTTTCCGCGAGGATAACCACACATAAGTTTTAATTAAAGATAATTGTGTCTTCTGTGTTCTCGCAGTTAGAGAGCACAGAGGGTTCCAGATACAGCTGGAATGGGAGGAACTTTCCGCGAGGATAACCACACACATGCAGGAGGAGTCCGGTGATTAGCCTCAGATAGGAATTTTCACCGGTTATCAGGGGAATGTGCTCCGGGGTTACTCCACTCGGGGGCATTCCGTAAAATCAATTCAGATAATAATGTTTGTTACACGCTAACATACTAACATAATAATAACAGGAAAATACTTTATTATGTTCATGCAGGTATCAGGAAAATACTTCTGGTGCAGGTTTACAGGTAAGCAAGAGGTTCGTGATGAAGTTCTTCAGGGAGACGCTGGATGGAGTGCAGTTGCTCGTCATGTACTAGCTCAGGAGTTTATCAGACATATGTATAAGTATTTGTAATGGTATTTGGATAATTGTATAAACGAGTCAATTTGTACTCATTCAGTTGTATTATTATTATTATTGAAAATCGTAATGTATCCCGTATCAGTATAATGCGCATACTAATATTCTAGATATAATTAGTATGGGTGTTTGTTAGCCCATATTTTTGATAAGCTAAAAATATGCTCTAAACACGCATTAAATGCTGTCTTGAATTTTGAAGCGTAATGAAGAGCAAGAAAATCTTGACAGATTCTATCGAATTGAAGAGTAAGAAAACTCTTGGAAATGTTCACAGGTTCAAGGGAATATTTACAAACACAAGGCTAAGGCAAGAAAGAGGACTTCGAACCATTGGGCAAATCGACCTAGCGTATGATCGAATCGAAGCAACAAATTTCTGGACTTAGCACAATTCTGACAAACTTCACAAAACTCAGTTCGACTTCGAGCGATACAACCGTTCTAAGGGGCAGTTAGGTGCATGCAGGGTGTACGTGGCAGGACATTTGGCAGTAGGGTAGTGTTCGACCGTTAGGACAGTTTATTTTCGAAAATCTATATATAGTAGTTTTTAGTCAGAAATAAGGTCGCAATTCATTTATACGAAAATCCTTGTAAAACTCAAAGTATCCATGCTATCGAGAGAAACGAGCGAAATGGGATCCAAGTATGAATCTGTGAACCATTCTTTTCTGTAAAGCACATTTTACAATTCTATGCAATTTACTTTTCATGTAAATTTATCTTTCAAGCACTTCAAATTTCATGCAAATTCTACTGCTTTTCATTTAAATTCTATTCATTTATCTGTTTCGATCGAAACAAAGCATTTGTTTATTAAAAACTTGTTTTCCTTGTTGCTTGTAATCCAAGTGACTCGTATATTTAATCTTCCCAAAACTACAATAAATGTTTATGCGTAATGAACATTCAAACAACTTAAAGAATTCAAACAAAGCACTATGCTCCTGAGATTCACTAGTTGGTCTCGCAAGCAATTAACCCAGACTAGCGGTTGTTTACCAAATTTCAGTGTAAACAGTGTTACAAAAATAAATAAATAAATAAATAATAAAATATAAAAATAAAAGTAAAAATAAATAATAATAAAAACTAAAAATTTGAAATAAAAAAATGATTAATAAAGATAAAACAAATAAAAACAAAAAAACTAAAATGTCGCCTTCGGAACCAAAAAATGAGTTATTTTAAAATAGCTCTCTGCCGAAATTTCGTCTGAAACGACGAAAATTCACAGCTTTAAAAGAGGAATAAAATGAGTCAGAATTGCATCAAAAAGTGGGGTAGACATTTACCAATTTAAGCCATCTTAAAGTGTGCATTGCTACGATATTTCAAATGAATATATTGGGAATGTTTTAGTTTTATGCAAACAAATACACTCTGGTATTTCAAATGAATACATTAGAAATGTTTTAGCTTTGTGGAAGCAAATAGAGTTAGATATTTCTTATTCAAGCATGACATCAGTTGTAGTTATATTTTCTACTTCCAAAATTGCAACAATTGGATATATCGAGGACCGTTGTTGTTGTTAATGTATGGTTCTTGATATCGCATAAATGCTTTATCCTCTTAGGACTGTCACTTAGTCGGTGTAGGAAGATCTCTTATCATAGTGTTATAAAAGTTAGTATTTCCTATTTTCCACGGATATTTGAGTGAAATTTGATATTGAAATTGTTTTTTTTTTGGCAAAAATTGAGTAAGGGTAATAAATATAGAAAAAATAGTGTCAATGGTGGGTCTCAATGGGGCGATTGTCAAGGCCCATGTTTATAAGGCATCAAGTTTGTTAGTAGGTTATATATATATATATAGATCCAATTTTAATAGCATGTGTATATAGTTAGAGAAGTACCAATTTTGTTTAAGTAGCAAGGTACCCGAGAGTTTGCACAAGCGTCTTTTATTTTTACGCTTGTGTTTCAAAAGATAAAAGAAAGGTAAATACAGAATAATTGATGAAGAAAAATAAGATATCAAAGAAATAATTTATGTTTTTGTTTAATTTGTTAACTACACGAATTTTTATTTATACCAATATATCCTTCAAAAAAATCAATACCAATATATAAAGGGAATACATCATTTTTTTGGGGCTGGACTTTTATTGGTCAATTTTACCCTCCACTTTCTATTAAAATAACAAGTTGATTTAATAAAACATGTAACCGATTCTCTTAAAAATATGAAGAAACAAAGCACTAAAAGACAATGGATTGAATCTATAACAATATATGTGTAACATATATAAATGGGATACATATTTTTGAGTTGGATGTTTTCTTCCATCTTTATCCTTCATTTAAACTATTTTATCATTTTTATCATTTTATTTAAATTATCAATAAAAAATTAGTTAAATCCCATTAAAAAACAGTCTACAACAATAGGAACAATATTGGACATTATAAAAAAAAACTTATTTCGACCTTATATAAAAAATATTGTGTTTTTATGTAACATTTTTTCTTCCAATTTTACGACTCACTTAATTGTTTTTGACCATTTTATTGTTCCTTGTCAATAGAAGTTGAAAGAAGGGCACGTTAGTGCCTGTCTTAACGCTAATTTTTTATATAAAAAAAATGGAACATTACAAAATTTTATGTGATTATTTAAAAAATAAATTATTTGATAGATAATAGATACATAATATATCCCCTAAAAAAATAGATACTTTTATAACAATATATAAAGGGCATATATGATTTTTTTGGGCTGGATTAAAAGTAAATCTTTAATTTTAGATTAAGTTCAAGTTCAAAATTAAATTATGGATCAAGAGTATCCAAGTTAAATCTCTAATAAAAACAATACTCGACATCTTTTAGTTACCTCTCAGTTAAATTTTATATTACCAGAGCATTCTTTTTCTTTGAAAATTTAAGGGATAAAATCAAACCTGTTTTAGGGTATCCAACATCATTTAAAAGGGTATCTATGTCACCTGTTTTAGGCACCCTTATTGATCAAAGGGAAACATGTCTAAAACTCAAATTTGAAGAGCACGGCATACTCGAAAAGAAATTTTCGAAAATTATAAATGTAGCAACAAACTTGTAAATATTAGCATCAAACAACATTGTGATTTATGTGCTACCGATAGAATTTTCAAACACGGCCCTATATTTGGAAGAACTCGAAGAGGAATTCAAAAAGATTAATCATTATTATGGTACAAGCATTATTGCTTACGTTCCAAGAGATATTTACAAAGTTTTAATGGTGAACCATCTCATAATATGAATAGACATTTAAAGCCCTTATTACTTCAAGTTGAAGTGGATTATAGAGTAATAGTTAACAAAGTTTTAATACATAGGGAGATGTTGTAAACTTAATGCGAGAATTTGCTCTAAAGAAATTCAACAAGTCTGAGAAAGATTTGATACCCCATGAAATGGTTATCACTGGTTTTAATGGCAAGACTTCAAAGTCTAATGCTATTGTTGCTCTAGACTTAAAAGTTGGACCAATAGTTCGACCAACAATGTTTATTGTAATTTCTTCAAAGGCTAATAACTATCTATTGTTATGTCAAAAATGGATACATGTTGTTGGGTTCTATTCTATCTATTGTGCATCAGATATTAGAAGCAGATTAATCCATCTATAAGGGGAAATGGAAAGGAAATGGCTTTGATAGTCAATCTAGAAGAAAAGGTTAATATATCTCAAACTTTGAAAGAAGTAATTTCGAATGAAAATTTAAAAGACAATTGTATTGATGTTATTGAAGAGTTACTAGATTTTGAGATATTTCAGAATAATGATCAAGAGAATTTTCAAAAGTACAAATATATTGATTGTATCTTTGATGATTCCCCTTTAGGTTTAAAAAATGGATGGGCTTATGAGATATGCAAACTCAAAGCTCAAGATCCATTGGACAAAGTTGATTTGGCTAAAAAGGGCAAAAAGACCAAACCTACATATATCAACTTTTTATTGGATAAATACCTCAAGAAATAAATCATTCAAATCTTGGATAATTGAAAAATGGTGGAGAACAAATTGCCTCTATCTTGGAAAAAAGTCAATCAAGCAAGAGCCAAGAAGATTTACACCTAAAGTCATTGCAAAGGTCAAAGCAGAAATTGAAAGATTATGTAACACCCATACTAATGTAATCTAGAATATTAGCATGCGCATTAAACTGATACTGGATACATTAAAATTTTCAATAATAATATTAATACATACAACTGAAAGAGTACAAGTGGCTCGTTTATACAATTATCCGAATACCAAAAATGATTACTTATACATAATAATGATAATCTCCTGAGCTTGTACTTGACGAGCAACTGCACTCCAATCCAGTTTCTCCCTGATGATCTTCTTCACGAACCTCTTGCTTACCTGAAAACCTGCACCAGAAGGATTGGGATGAGACATAATGTCTCAGTGAGCTCCAGCCCAACCTACTATTGGCAACCACGGGGGAAACCTAGGGTCGCCGTGCCTACTCTTGGCAATCTTGGGGATTCCTACGATCGCCGTCTTTCTCTACATATTTAGCGATCAAGGGGAAAACTAGGATCGTTATATGTCTTTATCTTATCATATACATAATCTTATGCTTAGTGATCGAGGGGAAGTCTATGATCACTTTCTGTTCACTGGTGACTACTTTGTCTTATCTCTTAGCATATAATATATATACATATTCATCTTTCTTATAACATTAAGTTAGAAGTTAGCGTTGAACAAACAATACATTATCTTGGTTCATTTTACGGAGTGCATCCGGGTGGAGTAACCCCGAAGTACATCTCCCATCATACCGGTGAAATTCCTATCATATCAGGCTAACACCGGACTCCTCTTGTCGTTGTGTGGACAACTCTCTCGATGAAGTCCCATCCGGCGTATCCCGGAGTCTGCTGAACACAACATATCTTACATGTAGACAACCCTCTCGGAGAAGTCCCATCCGGCATAATCCGGAGCCTGCTGGACATGTTTCATCTTTTAACATACGTGTGGACAATCCTCTCGGAGAAGTCTCATCTGGCGTATCCCGGAGCCTGCTGGACACGTTTAACATAGTCTTATAACTTACGTGTGGATAGCCCTTTCGGAGAAATTCCATCCGGCATAATCCGGAGTCTGATGAACACGTATAAACTTTATAATATAATTCTTGACTTATTACTCTTATGTATAACTGATACAATATTCTATTCTTTGCATACCTAATGCATTCATCTAGTGATAAATCATGTAACACTTAACCTATAGTATAAGGTTCTAAGCTTATCGTTCTCATAAGCCACTTAATCATTATTGGGTATCTGAACCCCTTATGCCTATCTGAGGCCTTGAATATTTAATATATTCCTTGCACTTCATACTCTTAAATCTTACTTCCTATCAAAGGATTTGACATATCGTTATCATATGTCTTATCTAGGGATTTACTATCCCACTTACTTAATGATTTCCTGCTCATCTAACCCGTACCCTTATACTCTTAATGCGTCACTGAACCCTTGTTCATCTATTCCTTATGTGTTATATGCCCCTCGGATATGTCCACAATGGTGTTTTCCTTAGAAATTAAGGTTTTCATTGAAAATGGTTACCAATTGCCTTGCCTGACGCGTACACAGCTCACTGAACAAAGCAAAACAGCCCTGGAGGGTCTGCCTTAACTCGCCCAGCGAGCTGCATCTCGCCATGGCGAGTTGGTACAGGGCAAAAATGTTGAAACTCGCTGCAAGCTCGCCCCGAGCTCGCCGGGCGAGTTTGACAGCACAGAAAATGTTCAAAACGTGATTTTCCACCATTCTTGACTTATCCAAGCATATCCAGGCATCATAACAGTACAAGGAATGATTCTCCATTGTAAATTGATTGATATAAACATGATTGAACAAGGAATTGGCAAGCAAAAGGGATTAGGGCACAAAATTCTAAACTTTGCTCAAAATAAAAATTACACACTTAAATTTACTCAAAGTGGGTTCTAAAACCCTAGGGAGCTCACCTGAATTATGGGTTTGCTTCCTTGCCAAGTTTTCCCTTCAATTCCTAGCTTGATTCTTCTCAAAACCCTAGCTTTTGCCCTTTTTCCTTTCTTTCTTCCTTGCTCCTTTTGCTTCCAAATTGGCTCAAGAGTCACAAAAGTGTGCTTACATGCTGATTTGGGGCAAGATTAGAGGATGGAGATAGATGATTGAAGAGAAGAGAGAGTGGCGTGGGGTGTAGAGAGAGAAGGAGAGGGAGTTGTGATTTCTAGAGAGAGAAAAAGAATGAGAAATGAGGGAAATATGGGTTTTTACCCTTTATATAAAAATCTTCATGCGACAATTACCAAATCGCCCTTCCTCAAAATATCTCTGATACATCATCTCAATACTGATAATCATTTAAGTCTGAGGTGGGATATTACAATCTACCCCCCTTAAAGAAATTTCGTCCTCGAAATTTAGAATCTTCTTGAAATCACATATTAAAGATCCTTCATACTTCTTTCCCTATTAGCCAATTCTCTACTCAACTCACTTAACTACGCCTCTTGTTCATACGCTTCTTGCAAATTCTATTTAAGGTTACCAAACCTCGGATACTTTTACTGGGTAATCTCATCTTCCTCTAATATTCCCACTCTTCAATGGGTTAATTGCACTGCATCTAATTCCAATAAATTATTATCTTTATCTTTCGTCTCATACGACGACATCTTACTTACAGACCTATAACATACATTTCCATATAGAATCATCCTAACACCGAAACATCTGATATTGTGTACGCACATGCAAATGCAAGGATTATTCCAACTTCGTTTAATATTCAAAACACAAGCAGGAGGCTTCACTTCTAGCACCTGCTCCTTTCTTTTCGGCATCTCGACGTGCTACTTATCACAATCCTGATCATTACTTTCACTACGGAATTCTCAAGAGCTCGCGGAATTTTACAGATTACTCCTGTTCCGCTCTAATTGGTCTACGACGCCACTTATCTTAATAACTTAGGAATCATTCTTCATTACTTGGAGCTTATTAATCTCCTATCATTCTTGTCACTACTTATCTCGAGTTCTAGCCGTAGCGTAAATATTTTCTACACCGATGATCCAAAACTCATAGGAGTTTAGCCCAAGTGATGAGTGGTATAAGCTGTCTCATATATCGTCATATAGTACAATTCATAGCACTTAATTCACATACATAATCGAGTACGTGTACACTACTAATGGGTACGCTGCACATCGCATCATCCTTGTCCGACTAACGGGACATCATTCTTGATCTTAACATATTTGAGACACTACCACATCAATTGGGAATCTTTTCTTACTCTTAACTCACGTTTATTCCCTGAGTATAAAATAACGTAAATCATAGTTACATTCTATCGGCATCATAAACTTATTTCTCATTCTGGACATCGAGTTCAAAATCCTTGAATACTCTTAACTAAGACGCGTTCGGTATCAACAAACCGGTTCTGATTAGCATCTTCTCACTTTAAACATTGCTAGTTCCGTACCTTAGTTACTTATACATGCCACATAACTGAAAAGAATGTATTACACTACTGTCTGAGTAGCATAAACATTGTCCAATAAGTATACATTACTAATCACAACCTGGTACATGCGGCATGTTATCATAATGTGGGTTCAATGTAGAATAACTTACACGCCACTGCATTGTCGTTTCTGATCAATGCTTCAAATTCACAAATTTCATCTTGCAAGTGCAATCTGTACTGATGTTGTCTCATGATTAATTTCCTTTAAACTAAACTTACCCTTCAAGTATACTTGATGTTTCTGAGTTAAAATAGCTAAACCACCGTTTTAGCGATAACTTCCCTTGATTCAGACTTAATGTACTAGAATCACATCCTTCTTATTCCTTACCATATATTCTTAAATTGCTTCGATATTCCATTTCTTATGGGTTTCGAGGTTCGAAGTATTCCTCAACTTAACTTCCAAAATTTTTCCATTAGAACTTGTGATATGTTCAGGTCGTCTCTACTTACTGCTATTCCGTATTATAAGAATTAAGCACTTAACACCTTCTCGTTCCCTAAGCTTCAACTTAGCATTGTTCATTAATTCATTCTTGGATTACTACCCCGCTGTGCAACTCTGATTCTAAACAACTCGAGTTAGAATTGGAGCAATACACCACTATTGCCAAATAAAAATTTCCTTGACCAATCCCTTTGCTTAATCACTTTGTAGTTACCGTAACAAAACCATCTGACGTTATTGTTTCTCTTGTGGCTCAAACCATCTGCTTAACTTACGGATTGGTCAACACCTGACTTTGTGTTTCCTTTCGAACATAAACCATATACTTACTTTCACGATAATACGCCAAAACCTGTAAACAGTTTTCAGCAACTGTTACGAGCCCAACAATACTCCTGCTAACAGCTTATACTCTGATTCTAACTTTACTCTCCATATCCTGAATTCTGTAAACATCTCTTGGTCAGCTCATTACGTATAATCATTAAAACATTGTAGACTGAATTCTGGAATTTCACATCTTTCGTACACTGAATCCACTGAGGGTTTGAGTCTATTTACCTTCCCTTTTATTCTTATCCTCAAGGATTTCATACTTATACTCTTTTCCGAGACAACTTCAGTCTCTATGGTCTTACCATATCTCTTAGGTTACCTTCGAGTTCTTCCAGTTAACTGATCTTGAACTTCAAAACCTTATCATTACCCTTTGATTCATTCAGCAACTCGTTACTGCATTAACAACTCAAAATCTGATTCTATTATCTGAATGATCCTCCACTAATAATAAGTAATTCGCATAGGTCTTCTCGACTATTGACTTCTTCACATGGTTTTGAACAATCCAAGGTCTATACATTCTACCACCTTCGAAAGCATACCAACATAAGGTGATCACTTTCGGCTTTCCAGAATAATTGTGTAAGGAAACCCATCAATTGAACATAGAACTTCTTACATTAACCACAATCTTAACTTTTGTACTGGCGAAGATCTTCCTGTTAATAAAGCCTCTAAATAAATCTCGGCTAAAATTCCGATTATCCTTCATCTCTGGTCTACTATAATCTTATGTTGGCGTAAACTTGTCTTCTTTATCCAATCAAGATAGTTCGACTTTGTTCGTCCATCAGTTCACTAAATTCCAACAACTTATTATTCATTATCCACCTTTCATTGAGTAAAATTGTGGTTAAGCTTAACTTATTTCCAATCTTCTTACTATTATGACACATCTGAATATCTGATTCACGCTTCGATATACAACAGGTCTTATTATTACCACTTATTCATCCATCTTAGTTCTTAAGTTGCATACCATCTTCTCTTCTTAATTCACAAATCTGGCATTTACGGTTCGGAAGATACGGCTGATTTGATGGGGTTAGACTTACTTGCGATCCACGCTCATTGACCACGTTTGAGTGGTTAGCTTCATCTATCCAAATAATTCGCTTAATCCATGATTAATTCTCTTAACTGTTTGGACATTGAAATCTCATCCGATTTGAGTTCGATTCTTCAACACTCTATCTTTGCTGGGAATCTAGAGGTTTAAAAAACCGACCGATAATTCCTCATTTCGAGTCTCTAGGTTTGGTACTGCAATTCCTTAACTCTGTACTCAGAATTGTTACTTAGTCCACACCTCACTATAACTTCTCAAACTGCGGTTCCCGTCAAGGTTCCAAGTCATTCCTTAGAGTATTCCATGATTCCTTACTTCCTATGTCTCCACCAATGAGACATCTCTTAATGACGCGTCCAACTGTGTTAAGGTTCTTCACCTTATCCTTAAATATTTCTGACCTCTGCCATAAACAGGCTTAGTCACTTTACGGGTCGATGGCCACCATTTGACGTTGAATACTTCTTCGCCAATCCTGTCTTAAAACCCGACGCCTTAAACTTTGCTCTTCAAACACTTCATTCCTCCTTGGTCACATTCAGCTCTCGGACATTTGTCCTAATTGTCATATACTAGACTGAGTTGATCAGGCTCAACTAGATGTGACCTTTAGAACAATATTCGGAACCCAATGATCCCACTACTTTATTAAATTTTTAATGACCCAAGGCACGGTCTGAATCGACCTGCTCTGATACCAATTGTAACACCCATACTAACGTAATCTAGAATATTAGCATGCGCATTAAACTGATATTGGATACATTAAAATTTTCAATAATAATATTAATACATACAACTGAAAGAGTACAAGTGGCTCGTTTATACAATTATCCGAATACCAAAAATGATTACTTATCCATAATAATGATAATCTCCTGAGCTTGTACTTGACGAGCAACTGCACTCCAATCCAGTATCTCCCTGATGATCTTCTTCATGAACCTCTTGCTTACCTGAAAACCTGCACCAGAAGGATTGGGATGAGACATAATGTCTCAGTGAGCTCCAGCCCAACCTACTGTTGGCAACCACGGGGGAAACCTAGGGTCGTCGTGCCTACTCTTGGCAATCTTGGGGATTCCTACGATCGCCGTCTTTCTCTACATATTTCGCGATCAAGGGGAAAACTAGGATCGCTATATGTCTTTATCTTATCATATACATAATCTTATGCTTAGTGATCAATGGGAAGTCTATGATCACTTTCTGTTCACTGGTGACTACTTTGTCTTATCTCTTAGCATATAATATATATACATATTCATCTTTCTTATAACATTAAGTTAGAAGTTAGCGTTGAACAAACAATACATTATCTTGGTTCATTTTACGGAGTGCATTCGGGTGGAGTAACCCTGAAGTACATCTCCCATCATACCGGTGAAATTCCTATCATATCAGGCTAACACCGGACTCCTCTTGTCGTTGTGTGGACAACTCTCTCGATGAAGTCCCATCCGGCGTATCCCGGAGTCTGCTGAACACAACTTATTTTACATGTAGACAACCCTCTCGGAGAAGTCCCATCCGGCATAATCCGGAGCCTGCTGGACATGTTTCATCTTTTAACATACGTGTGGACAATCCTCTCGGAGAAGTCCCATCCGGCGTATCCCGGAGCCTGCTGGACACGTTTAACATAGTCTTATAACTTACGTGTGGATAGCCCTTTCGAAGAAATCCCATCCGGCATAATCCGGAGTCTGATGAACATGTATAAACTTTATAATATAATTCTTGACTTATTAGGCTTATGTATAACTGATACAATATTCTATTCTTTGCATACCTAATGCATTCATCTAGTGATAAATCATGTAACACTTAACCTATAGTATAAGGTTCTAAGCTTATCGTTCTCATAAGCCACTTAATCATTATTGGGTATCTGAACCCCTTATGCCTATCTGAGGCCTTGAATATTTAACATATTCCTTGCACTTCATACTCTTAAATCTTACTTCCTATCAAAGGATTTGACATATCGTTATCATATGTCTTACCTAGGGATTTACTATCCCACTTACTTAATGATTTCCTGCTCATCTAACCCGTACCGTTATACTCTTAATGCGTCGCTGAACCCTTGTTCATCTATTCCTTATGTGTTATATGCCCCTCGGATATGTCCACAATGGTGTTTTCCTTAGAAATTAAGGTTTTCATTGAAAATGGTTACCAATTGCCTCGCCTGACGCGTACACAGCTCACTGAACGAAGCAAAACAGCCCTGGAGGGTCTGCCTTAACTCGCCCAGCGAGCTGCATCTCGCCATGGCGAGTTGGTACAGGGCAAAAATGTTGAAACTCGCTGCAAGCTCGCGCCGAGCTCGCCGGGCGAGTTTGACAGCACAAAATGTTCAAAACGTGATTTTCCACCATTCTTGACTTATCCAAGCATATCCAGACATCATAACAGTACAAGGAATGATTCTCCATTGTAAATTGATTGATATAAACATGATTGAACAAGGAATTGGCAAGCGAAAGGGATTAGGGCACAAAATTCTAAACTTTGCTCAAAATAAAAATTACACACTTAAATTTACTCAAAGTTGATTCTAAAACCCTAGGGAGCTCACCTGAATTATGGGTTTGCTTCCTTGCCAAGTTTTCCCTTCAATTCCTAGCTTGATTCTTCTCAAAACCCTAGCTTTTGCCCTTTTTCCTTTCTTTCTTCCTTGCTCCTTTTGCTTCCAAATTGGCTCAAGAGTCACAAAAGTGTGCTTACATGCTGATTTGCGGCAAGATTAGAGGATGGAGATAGATGATTGAAGAGAAGAGAGAGTGGCGTGGGGTGTAGAGAGAGAAGGAGAGGGAATTGTGATTTCTAGAGAGAGAGAAAAAGAATGAGAAATGAGGGAAATATGGGTTTTTACCCTTTATATAAAAATCTTCATGCGACAATTACCAAATCGCCCTTCCTCAAAATATCTCTGATACATCATCTCAATACTGATAATTATTTAAGTCTGAGGTGGGATATTACAGATTACTTGAAGCTAAGTTCATTCGAACGGCAAAGTATGTTGATTGGTTTTTGAATGTAGTACCTATCATAAAAAAAAAAATTGTTCTTTAAGAGTATGTATATATTTTAGAGATTTGAATTCTTATACTCCTGAAGATGAGTATCTTAAGCATGTTGTTGATATGTTAGTAGATTATGCCTTTGGAAATAAAATTTTAAGTTTAATGGATGTAATGCATTTGGATTATAAAATGGAGGAGCCACATATCAAAGAACAAACAATTTGATTTTCCATAATTTTATTGATGACTTTATGCATGTACACATTGATGATGTTTTGGTCAAATCGTAGTCAAAACTAGATCATTTGTAACACCTAAGAACTACAATCGAAATAATGAGGAAGTTCAATTTAAAAATGAATCCAATTACATGTGTTTTTATGTGTCCACATGAAGGTTTCTTGTATTCCTTATACAAGAAAATGGGGTAGAAGTGGACACAAACGAAATAAAAGCCATGCTAGAATGTGATCCTCCATGGAACAAAAATCAACTTCAATAGTTGCTTGGCAAGGTCAATTATATTTGAAGATTCATTTCAAATCTTTCATAAAGAGCATAGATTTTCAAACATTTATTAAAACTGAAAAAAAAAAAAAAAAAAGAAGAATTTTGATGGGATTCTGATCATCATTAGGCACTTGAGGAAATAAAAAGATATTTAGTTAATCCTCCTATCATGACCCCTCCTATAAAAGGAAAACCTTTGAAATTATATGTATCATCCTCAAAATATACAATTGGAAGTTTGCTATTAACACCTTTTTGGTTGGTCCGTAAAATTCAACACATTTATGTGTTGATATTTTTATTTTTTATGTTTTCACTATGTCAGGTTTTATGTCTCCAATCTTTTGTAATTTTTATTTATTTTAATCTATCTAGGATGTTGAAATTGGTTTACCATCTGCTCTCCATTTGCCTTAAAAAATTATTTATTGGAATTCAATTTAATGTTGAAAATAAATATCGATATGTCATTTTAAAATTGTCTTATTTACAATTACTCCAATCTATATTATAACAGATAAATAATTTTATTTGTATATTAGTTTGAATCGATCGAAAAATAAACATATTTCTTATTCCCCTAAAAAACATATTTCTTATTCTTTTTATCAATTAAAGGAACTTAGGGTGTCAAAATGATTTGCATAGATTTGCATATTTCTCGAGATGCGGTAAAAATTAGTTTCCGAAAATTCCCTTGAATAATTTATAGTGTTTAATTATTATTAATCATTTATAGGAGAAAATGGAAAGGATAATATAAAGAGTTAACGTGTAAGTAGCACATGTGTATAATAACCAAAACATAAAAACAAATAATTTTTGAAAAAAATAAATAATAAATAATTTTATTTATCCAAATTAAATTGGAATTAATTCTATCCAAAAGAATTAGAAATTATTTTTAACAATTAAATAAAATATTTAGTGGGTAGATCAAAGTAAGATATGTAGATCAAGGTAATATTTGGAACAAAGAAGCTCCTTCAAAGGTTTCTTTGTTTGTTTAATGTTTGTTGAACAATACGATTTTCACGAAGGATAACTTGTTACGGCGCAAAGCTCTTTAGATAAATTCAACAATTTGTGTTGGTGGTGTGGTTTGGAGGAAAGTGTTCACAATCTTTTTTTGGATTGTGCTTCTTTGGGGGCATCTGGCCTCTTCGATTGCAATGGTTAGACATTTATACAACAATTTCATTGAGTATTTCTGAGCATCTTATTCAGTTTGGCTATTTAAAAGTGTTCCTTAATCGGATTTGTTCTTGTTTTCCCTTGATTTGGATGATCTGCGAATGAATTATTTGGAAGGAAAGAAATAAACGTGTCTTTAAGCAAAAAGAGTCTTTGATTAATCAATTACCAGACAAAGTAAAAATATTAGTGTTCTAGTAGCTGAAAGTGAAATATGTGCATTTAGCCTTTGAATTAGATTCGTGGTGGCATAATCCCGTTGTTTGTCTCGATTTTGTCACTTGCTTTGTGTTTCTTTTCTTTCGTTCTCTAGTTTTGTTTGTGGATTTTGTTTGAATCCTCTCCTTGTTGTTTAGAATTTGATTGTTGTTTTTTGAATATATTTCATTTTTCCTTTTTCAAAAAGAAATATGTATGTTTATGAAAATAGTGGTTTCAGAGAGATTTTGGCTGACTTTTTTGTTTTTCAATTATACCCTTGTTTACGTTGGGATTTGGTAAACAACCGCTAGTTTAAGTATTTCACACTTGCAAGATCAACTAGAAATCTTAAGACAATTTTGTGCTTTGCTTTTCCAGAAAACTTGTTACGTTCATCAAAATGATAAACATATTATGGTTTTTTGTTTGAGAAAACTAAAAAGAAAAATGCTTCAACTCTGAATCGCCTCAAAGTCGAAAAAAACATTCGTAATAAAAGAACTGAACTGTAGAGAAGAAGCATGCAAATAACATGAAAATAAATTGCATTGAATGTAAAATGATTACAATAAAAAGATGGTTCACAATTCATACATCTTCTCCTTGGAGTTCCTTTCTTTCGATCGTATGAATACTCAGAAATTTTGGGAGAAATTCGTATATGAAAATTGCGACCTCGATTTCTTCTAAGAAATCAATATATATACTAGAGGAAAAAATCAAACTGCCGCTTCGATCCTACGCTCTGGATTCTTCCACGTGTTCCCCCACGTTCTCCATTTCTTCAAAGCATTTTATTCTCTCGCGCGCCAAGCTTCGAAATCTTGGGTCTGGACTTTGCTATTTGGGCCGTAATCCACTAGGACCACTGCTCCAACTATTCTTCTCGAAATACCATGCTTCTATGGGAACTTCGACTCTTCGATCTAGTCGAATCCATCCTTTCATATTGTGTACCAAAATTTACGCCTAACAAATTGCCCCCCAAAAATGCCAATTTCGATTGAATTTGTCGAATAAGAAAATGGCGTTTTTGAAAGTTTTTTTTTATTCACCGCTGCACCCTTTCCAAAGACAGTGCTAACGTCAGAAAGACAATCATGACCTTTTTCAAAACGTCTCTTCTCCTCCACCCATCATGATCTCCTGGTTTTTGGCTGGAGTGGGACACGTGGCCAACCCGGAAGTTGAAAGAGTGAACTTTTCATTTTGATTTATTATTAAAAATCAAACTCTATTAACCCTATAAATAGAGTCACTCAAGTTGATGAAACCTTTTCACAACTTTTCCAACCATTCTTCTTCCATTTTATCCCATTTACTTTTCAAACTTTAAACTTCACAAAGCATCAGAATCTACTATAAACTCTCAGCAATTGTCGCATTATTTTACAGAGACTTTTCGGATTTCTTGAATTTCATATTCCAAACCCTAACCCCTTTTCCGTAAATACAACCTTAAAACCCCATCAATGGCGTCAGGTTCTGGAACTAAAGAAGTACTCCCAATGGCTGGGAAATGGTCAGACATCACGATCAGTGCTTATGGGGACGACCAAGTACCAGAGCCAACTCTTAAGCTTGAACATAAGAAAATCTGGGAAACTCAGGTTATTTTTCCTTATTCTCTCAATAAAACCGTTTACGCCTTTGGTGGTCCTAAACCAGATGACAAGAACCGGAACACAAACCATGTCTATTTTCCCTCTCTACAAACCTTGCAGCCCTAGGGCCTTTTTAGATGAACCTTATAATTTTAACTATATAAAGTATCCAAACAAAGTCTTCAGGTCTGCACCTTCCGCGACTCAGCAATACCTTAACTGGTTGGACAGGGTTGAAAGCAACTATGGCGATATCTGGAAGGATTATGGGATTTTCGATCTGGTCCAACTTTCTCGAACCGGCATGAAGTATCACCAAGAAATGCTAATCGCTGCTTTACATTTCTTCGAATCTTTGACCAACACTTTTCACTTCGAATGTGGGATGATGATCCCCACGCTCTTTGATGTAGCAGCCATCACGGGCCTTCGACCCGATGGTGCCACTTATGATCCTGCTCGATTCAGTGACAACATCAAGCTATCTTATACATCGAATGCTTATTCGAAGTATATCAACGAACATCAAAAAGATGACGGCGAAGTGGACGACGAGGAACATGTAGCTTTCCTTACTCTTTGGCTATCTCAGTTTGTTTTCTGCACGAGATCTTTGCAAGTGGCCAAAAAGTTTATCCCTATGGCCATCCAAATTCATGAATGCCAACCTTTTGGCTTGGGGAGCCTTATTCTGGGAGCTCTATATGAGGTCTGCCTGTGAAAATATTAAGCTCACAGGTTCTGGGTCAACTTTCTTAGGGTATGGCCCTTTTTGGCTTCTCCAGTTATGGTTAAATGCTACCTTCCCTCGAGAGCTCGACTTAATACTCCCAGAAACATGCTTCGAAGTGACTCGTGGGTGCCAAGTTGAAGGCACAAGGCTATCTCAAATGATTCCAAGAATGAGAGGCCTAGATTCAGAACAGCTCTTCATACAATACTCTGAGGCCTTTCTCAACCTAAAGACATTCAAGAGCAGTTTTGCTCCTTTTGTAGATCGAGAAGTCGGACCTCACTGGTTTGCTCACCCATTTCCTCCACTGCCTGAGAATGAGGAGGAAATCACTGCAATCTGGTTAGCTTATCTCAACCCCACCCTTATCTCCTGCCGTTATGGCATTACATCTTCAGAGTTCGGATTAGTAGGATACTTTCCGAATTTAGTTTCAAGACAATTTGGGTTAACTCAGCTATTACCCAAAAGCTTTTACCTTAATGAAAAAGAGATTTGCTTAGGGTATTATGGCATGACTGAGCCAACTTTCCGCTCTTTCCTCCGTGAAGCTGAGAAGAGGTGTTGTGGAATCACTCCTTTCAAATATGACAACTCTCACTCTTGTACTAGGGAGTTTGCGAAATGGTGGGACTTGCACTATTCCATTCACCTTGTTGACAAGAAAATTTTGATGGGTAAAATTCGAGAAGGATTTAACCCATCTGCAGCAGCTGCAATTCAAGCAAAGTTGACTTCTAAAGGTAACTTTCGTCCCTTTCGAAATTTTCAAGACCTATCCTGTCTTGACCTATCAACTTAGTTCAAACTTATTTCCTGTTTTAGGAAGCAAATCGAAGGCGGTGTCTAATGCCTCGAGTCAAGCTCCTCCGGTCAAGGTTAAAAAGGAACCGATGGTAAGCCATTTGAATTTATTATTTGACCTTTCACATGGAGTTTACCATTTTGCACAGGCTACTCAATTTAGATCTATGCCCTTTTCAGGTTACAACTCGGAAGAGGACCAACCCAACAGGTGCGGAAGGGACTTCGAAGAAACTAAACCTTGGAGCTTCTGTGATTGCTCTAAGTGACGATGAAAAGGTTAACACCTTTCGATCACTTATTTTCCTTCGATAGTTAGTTGCGTTATTCAAAGCACTTATATTAACATAGAATGTTATGCTACAGACCACAACGAACCAATCTGCTGCTGCGCAACCTGAGTCAAAACATGTGGCTGCCTCTTCGAAGGACACCAACAAACAATCTGAGTCCGCAGCTGGAGCAAGCATGGCAAGCCCCATCGAAAAGGCAAAACAACCACTCGAGCCTGGTAAGCCAAGTAAAATCAAGAAGAAAAAGAGGAGTAGGCAAGAAAAAACTGAAAGCCAAGATGAGGCTGTTGTTGGCGAGACTGTCAAAGGGCAAGAAGCCTCGCTCACTCTCAACAAGGAAAAATCTGCTGAGAAACAGAAGAAGAAAAAGAAGAAAGATAAAACTCAGCGAAGCCCTTCTTCCAGCCAGGCGAACCCAGAAGCTCCTCCCTCACAACACGAAAAAATTGGGCAGCCACACTCCAAAGCTGGCAATGATCCACCCCCAAAGGTAATTCACTACTCCTTCACCCTTTACTTTCATCGTTCCCTTTATTTATATCGCATCTAATTTGACTATTTCCTCCATTTTCCAGGATGGTCCCATGTCAACTATTGTGGAAGAAACTTCTCCAGACAGTACGGTAAAGCAAGTTCTCGAAGGATTAAGTCAACAACTTTTTCCTCAAGAGCAAGACGCGGAGCAAACCTCCCCCGAAAAGGAAACACTAGGGAATGAAGAGGGCAAGGACAAGGCGACCAACGAAGAAAACCAAGAAACGAAAGAAGTTGATGCTAGCAAAGATAAACCCTCACCAACGACCTCTCCAAAAGACTTGGTCAGTTCCCCGCCTCGAATGGACACCACCAACGAAAACCAGGTTTTAGCAACTGAAGTCGAAACTCTACCTGTCAACGAAGAGACAACACCTGTTCGAGTTGATACTGCTATGTCTGATGCCCCCAATGCTGGCAAGAAAAATGACCTAAACCCTGAAGGCGCGTACTCTACCACCGAAGGTCACCACCAGCCTCAGGTTAGCCAAGAAGGTAAGGCCAAAAGTGTTGAAATAACTTCAAGTGCTGACTATGAGCGAACAACCAAGACGGATGATTCACTTGATGATGAGGACACTTCATTTCCGAAATCCATTCCCAATATCTGTCTCCCAGTAGAAGTTTTACAAGGCATCAAACACTTAGCACCGGAAGACGCGCTCAACACCTTGTTATCCAGCCATGGTGCATATATTCCCACAGCGGGTGATAGAGAAAAAGCTCTTCAACTCGAACAGGCAGAGCATGAGCTAAGGTTTCGACGAGAGGTAATTGATGGAGACATGTTGGAACTCCTCGAAAGAGAACCTACAATTTACTTCAATATCAAAGCTCTTTTCAGCAAACTTCAAATTCCACAAATTGCTGAAGACCTGTTCTTAAAAGTTTCTCAAGCCGAAACTCTCTTGGAGCAATATGCGAAAAACTTTCATGCCTTGAGGAGTAGTGTCCAGCTTCGAGACACCCAACTCTCTATTCAGCAAGATCATTTCAAACAGGCCACCCATTACAATGAGGAAGCTGCTAAAATCAAAGCCGCGTCTGCAGAAGCATTTCTGCAGGTGGCTGCCTGCGAAGACAATATTTCGAAATGGAAAGCTGAAATTCGGGAATTGAAGGCTAAGATAGCTCAAGAGGAACAGATGAAAGAGCACTTCGCCGCTCAAGCTATCGAAGTACCTAGGTCCAGAATCGAAGAACTGGCACATGCAGGCCTCCAACATTACAGTGATGGGCTAATTGCTAGCAGCGAAGTTGATCGCTTGATAAATGAAAGCAATGTTCTGCAACGCAAGCTTGATCATACTAAAGAGCAGTATTACCACTTCAGACAAGCCAACAAATCCTGGACTGCAGCAGATTGACTTGTTTTTCTACCCATCATTGTTTTGTTATTTTCGAATTCTCTTGAACAATTTGGTTGTATTACCTTAAATGCTCTTTCGGTAGTAACCTTTATTTCACCATTTTCACTGTTCAATTCGTGTTATTCTCGAATGTGGCATTTGTACTCAAATTTATATATTATATTTATGCCAATTTTATGTGCCATAATCATCCTCGTTAGCACTTTGCCTATTTTAGCATTCGAAAACCCCAAATATCGAAGATTTACTTGGTTTTCGTGATACACTCTGAACCCTTCTTTTTAGTAACGAATATGATTGCGCCTAAAACAAAACGCTTAACTACTAAGCCATATCTCTGATTGGCTCTAGTTTCAAAATAAGTCAAACATCCGTTTCCAAAACAGTCAAACTGAAATAGCGTGAATTCCGAGAGGAATTATGAAACGGTTGAAGAATTATTAATGATCTTACCATTATATATATGGTCATTCTCTATCCGTTTTACTCACTCTATTCTGCAAGTTACAATAGTATAGCAACCATCACCAATTTTGAAAGAGAAATCATGGGTAAAGGCAAACAGATTGCGAAGAACACCAATGAAAAGAAAGCAACGTCTGGAAAGAAAAACAACAAGAAAATTGCTGATTCCTCAAAAAAGACAAAGAAACCTTCTTCCAAGGGCGAAAGTTCAAGAACTTGCAGAGCTTCCCCTCCTCTTGAAGGGAAAATACACGAGTCACCTTCAAAGGTTCGACCAGAGGTTTCCTCCTCAGAGTCTTATAGTACGGACTCTGATTGGGCAGAATTCCTTTTGACCTATGATGAAAACAAAGAACACCTTTGTTCATCAGACTCAGAAGTGGATTCAAAGTGAAGGCGCTTCAAGATCAACGTGGCACTTTTTCTTTTGTAATTCGAATAAAATCTTAGCACTTTATGATGGATAAAAATCCAAGATAAGACTTTTGTATGATGAGGGATAAAACCCACCATTTTAATTCGAATCTTTTATTTTACTGGCATCTTCGCATGTTACCACTTTAGTATTTTGTTTTCGAACTATTCTTGATTTATTCGAACCTCTTGCAGCGCTGGTTTATATCTTTTTAAATACTTACCATTCATATTAATCGAACGCTGCTCAGGAGTCAATTCTTCGATTTCATAAGCGCCATTCGAAAGCACCTGAGAAACTTTAAATGGTCCTTGCCAATTTGGTGACCATTTCCCAAAGACTCTATCTCTTCTGTCCATAGGCAGAATAACTTTCCAGACCAGATCTCCTACGTTAAAGGCTTTAGGCTTAACCTTCTTATTGTAAGCTTTAGCAACTCTTTCTTTTTGTCTAATTAACATATCTAAAGCTTGGAATCTTTCTTCATCTAGATCAACTAATTCGTCTAACATCAAATTCCAATAATGATCAGTAGGTAACTCCATCTGTCTTTGCACTCTCAATGATTGCATCATGATTTCGACAGGCAACACAGCATCATGGCCGTACGTTAGTCGAAATGGAGTTGACTTAGTTGATTCTTTAGGTGAATTCCTACATGCCCATAAGACTTGGTCTAAAGTCTTATGCCAATTCCTTGGTTTCTGAGTAATGTGTTTCTTAATTAAGCCAATGATGGCTTTATTGGCTGCTTCGACTTGACCATTTGCTTGAGCATAATATGGTGTCGAAGTTACCAACTTAAACCCTGTCTGATCAGCGAAATCTTGCATCTTTCGTCCGATAAATATTGTTCCCTGATCAGTAGTAATAGTCTCAGGAAGCCCAAACCTATAAATGATATAGTTTTGAATAAAACTAATCACAGCTTCTTGATCCACATTTGGCAGAGCGACCGCTTCAATCCATTTTGTGAAGTAGTCAATACCAACCAAGATATACCGTTGATTTTTTGACGACGCGGGCTTGATTTCGCCAATCAAATCTAAAGCCCATCCTCTAAAGGGCCAAGGCTTAACAATTGAATGCAGTTCATTCGCAGGCACATGTTGAATATCCGCATGTCTCTGACATTCTTGACAACTCTTAGCATATTCTATGCAATCCTTGAGCATAGAAGGCCAATATAAGCCCTGTCGAAATAATAACCATTTCATTTTATGGCCAGCCTGGTGAGCACCACAAGAACCACTGTGTATATTGGTAATGGCTAAATATGCCTCATTTTCACTAAGACATTTTAATAAAACTCCTTCAGAGGTTTTCTTAAATAGCTCATTTCCAATAATAGTGTAACTTAAGGCCCTATATTTAATTTTTCTATCGGTAGTTCCAGTTGGATCTTCCAAATATTTAACAATTGGCTTTCTCCAATCATTATCAGCTAAATTGTCAATGGCAAAAATTTCTGCTACAAAACTATCGAAGTGCAGATTAGTGTTTTGAAAATTATTTTCGACATCCTCAAGACTGTCAACAACTTGTTTATCTGCCCCCAAATATTTCGGTATTGACAATTCACTAGAAACTGGCTCGTTCGAAATTAATTTCTCTTTAATCTCGATTATCTCTTCGAATTTTTCTTTCGAGAGCTTATAACCAGAAGCAATTTGAGCCAAATCATTTGCCTCTTGATTTTCGATTCGAGGTATGTGCTGAATATCATAGGAATCAAAATGTTTTAACAAAGAAAACGCAATGACGAAGTATTTCATCAAGTGTTCTTGGATACATTTATATTCCTTAGTTAATTGTTTCACAACTAATTCAGAATCACCTCTTATTTTAATGTGTCTTGCCCCCAAGTCTAGAAGAATTTCCAAACCCGCAATTAAAGCTTCGTACTCTGCTTCATTGTTAGAACAAGACCCATTAATTTTATACTTGAACTTAGTTGGAACTCTCGATGGTGAAATTATCAAGATTCCAATTCATGTACCTTGCCTATGTCTGGACCCATCGAAATACACTAACCAAGGTTCAGACTCAACACAATTCACTGGACTTTCGATTACTGAATGATCAGCAATGAAATCAGCAACTATTTGACCCTTAACAGCTTTTAAGGGTTTAAAAGTCAGTGAATATTCTGTCAAAGCCAAAGCCCATTTCCCAATTCTACTGTGCAAAATTGGTTTTAATAACATATGCTTAATTATATCGAAATGGGAATAAACATAAACATCAACTGGCTTTATATATTGCTTGAGTTTGGTACAAGAAAAATACAAACAAAAACAAAGCTTTTCAATTACACTGTATCTAGTTTCAGCATCATTTAGAACTCTACTTAAAAAATAAATAGCTTTCTCGACACCATTTTCATCTTCTTGAGCAAGCATGCTCCCAATGGTTGAATCTGACGCTGCAATGTACAACTTCATTTCCTTGTTTCGAATGGGAGGCATCAAAGTTGGAGGATTTGACAAATACGCCTTAATCTCGTCAAATGCCTTTTGCTGCTCTGTTCCCCATTTGAACGCATCATCTTTCTTGAGTTTTAACAATGGAGAGAAGGGTTGAGCCTTTCCACTTAGATTCGAAATGAACCTTCTCAAAAAATTTATTTTGCCAAGCAATGATTGAAGTTGTTTCTTTGTTGCTGGAGACTTGGTCTCCATGATAGCTTTTGTCTTGTGTTGGTTGATCTCTATGCCCTTTTTATGCACAACAAAGCCAAGGAAATCTCCTGCACGTACACAAAAAGCACATATTAGTGGATTCATTTTTAATCCACATTTTCTCATTCTTTCGAAAGATCTTTTAAGATGACTTAAATGTTCATCAGCAGATGAAGATTTAACCACAATGTCATCAATATAAATTTGCATAAAGATCTCTATAAAATCATGAAAGATCGAATTCATTGCTCTTTGATATGTTGCCCCAGCATTCTTTAACCCAAAGGGCATCACTACCCATTCATAAGTGCCTAAAGCACCAGGACAACGAAAAACAGTTTTAGATATATCATCTTCAGCAACGAAGATTTGGTTATAGCCAGAATAACCATCTAGCATGCTTAAATATTCATGACCCGCTGCTGAATCAACTAGCATTTCTGCTACAGGCATTGAATATTCATCTTTTGGCTTAGCATTATTTAAATCTCTAAAGTCTATGCAAACTCGAAGAGATCCATTCTTTTTAATAACAGGAACAATATTAGCTAACCATTCTACATACCTGGATGTTCGAATGAACTTGCACTTGAGCAGCCTTTCGATCTCTGCTTTGATCTTTGTCATGATTTCTGGAGCAAACCTCCTTGGAAGCTGCTTCACCGGTCTTTTATCTGGTCGAAGAGGTAACCCATGTTCCACCAAGTCTTTGCTTAATCCTGGCATTTCATCATAATCCCAAGCAAAGCAATCCCTGTAGTCTTTCAGCAATTTGACCACTCTAATTCTCAAACTTGAATCAATATTGGTACTGATATATGTTGGCCTTTTGATAGAGCCATCTCCAATATCAATCTCTTGCAAAGGATCTTGAGCCTTCATTCTTTGATTCGAACTAATTGGATCTTTCTCAAAACCCAAAGGTTCATCATCATAAATGCAATCTAACCTTTGCTTGTTGCCATGATTCGAATCGCTGGCTTTTGCAGCCAACTCTTTTTGTGAATCGAAACTGGCCTCAACAGCCATGTCTTCTTGAAGTTCAATGGCTTCCATAGCCATTTTCATTCTGTTTTCGGCAGCATATGCCGTAATCCTACTCCATGCTGGAGACTTAATCATCATAACTGTCAAGGTCACCCCATCCCTGAGGTGATGGGAATTCATCCTCTGTCAAGGGCTTATCAATAGCTTCCCATTCCCAGCAAAAACCATGGGTTGGATGTAATTTAACAGAGTGGTAAACATTCTCAGACACCACTTTATTTGGATTGAAGGCAGCATTTTGGTCACCACATGGAGCAATGGCAGCCAAATTCTTGTCGAAATTTTGGAGAGTGACAGTGTTAGTTTCTGACATGTAAGCACTCTGATCTGCTTCAACATTCTCTACCAAACCATCCTCTCTCCACAGAATTAACCTTTGGTGCATGGTTGATGGAACAGCTCCAACTCCATGAATCCATTCCCTACCCAACAGTAGGTTGTAATTAGGCCTAGCAGCAATAACCATGAAGAGTGTTTTTCGAACTGTACTCCCAACACACACCTCCATTTGAACAGCGCCTAAGGAGTGACCAGTCTTTCCTTCATAATTAGCTAGCACAACATTGTGAGAGTGAAGGTCAGTATCGAACAAACCTAGTTTCTTCAGCATAAAATGAGGCATAATATTCACCACAGCCCCACCATCAACCAAGACTTTGTTGATACCTACATCATTCACTTTTGCTCTTATAAATAAGGCCTTTAGATGATTTTGCATACCCAGGTGTGGCTTTTCGAACATGGCATTTTGTTCTTCAACACAGCCATTTCCCATCACATAGTAGCAAACTGACTTATGATTAGCCATGTCAGAGTTTTCGAAGTCTTCTTCTTCTTCGTTGACTTCAGTTGGGACATCATATTCCGCTGGCAGAATGGATATGACATTAACCAGAACATCAAAATCTGGCTCATCATCAAGGAGATCATCATCATCCATGTAATCTTCCTCATCTTCCTCATTTTTTCCATCCTCAGCCTTTATTCTTTCGACGATTGGAGCAAGCCTCTCCTTTGCTGGCTTCACAGCCCAATCGACCTTCTGTACTGCAGTTGCATTGCCCCCAGCACTTACCTTTTGAGTAGCAAGCTTCTTCTTACGCTGAAACTTACGCCACTGGGTGCGGGTCATAGGATTATTCCCTTTGTAGTTGTTCCTATAAGCATACTTATTGGCTTCCGCATTTTGAGATCCAGCAATTACCTTTGTGTCTTTGGCTTCAGCAGTGATCTTCACACTCACATTGCTTGAACTCCCCTTTTCCATCGATCTGTTGTTGAAAGCTACATGCTGACCACTCACCCATTTATTCACAGGTGCTTTGTTCGATGGCTTAAAGGTATGCTGAGGCCCTAACCTTTGATGGATCGAAGGACTCTTAGCAGCAGACTTGTTCCAGTCAACCTTTTGGTATGGCCAACCCTTTTGCTTTTGCTTAGTGTTCGACCATTTTCTCTTGTTGTCAGCATAAGGAACAACATTTTTTAGGCCTGCAGTGGCCTCCTTATCACACACTGCACTACACCTTGGGCACAGCATAACTTAAGAGTTATTGAGTTTACACCTATTTAAGAAGTCTATCAATTCTTCTTCAGCCTTAGGGTAAACTTCTTCAACTTTCTTCTTATATTCCTCTTCAGGGACAGCCTTCGTTGGTGCAGGATCAACCACATCAACCATGTTGCAGTCATAAACTTCGACATAAGTAGCATCAGCAGTTGGCAATGGATCTGTATCCACTTTCATTTGAGGTTTGGCCTTATCAGCAAACTTCAGCCTACCTTCATTCAATGCTTTTTGAACCAAGTCCCTGAAAAGATTACATCGATGAGTTGTATGTCCCAAATAATTATGATATTTGCAATAACCTCGTTTCTTTCTTTGTTCTATTGGTGGTATTTTCAAATCTTTTGGCACAATTATCTGGCCATCAGACACCAATAGATCAAAGATTTCATCACATTTGGTTATATCAAACGTATAAGTTTTTGCAACAAATTTATCATTTTTAGGTTCGATTGGATTTTTTCCATTCGAAGGCCTCAATAATTTACAAGTGTATGGAGGCCCTGGCTTTAACTCAGCCACATTAACTCCATTATCATCAGAATCAGAATATTCGATATCATTTTCATAATCACTATCATAAGTATCGACAAAGGTGATTTCCTTCTTTTTCTGAAACTTAAAATTTCTAACCTTTTCAGCTTTTAGCTTTTCGAGTTGTCTAACTCTATCAGCCAATTGAGACATATCTCGAAGATATTGGGTGTCTAGTTTTTTCCTAATCGAATAATCTAGACCACCAGCAGCCATTTCGACAAGTTCATGTTCAGGGACTTGAGTAAAACACCTAGCCTTAAGCAATCGAAATCTATTCAAGTAGTCATCAATAGATTCTTGGGTTTTACGTTTAACACTGGCCAATTCTTTAAGACTTATCTTAGTTTGGCCCATGTAAAATTGCTCGTGGAACAACCTCTCTAACTGAGCCCAAGTATGAACCGAATGAGGAGGAAGAGTTGTGAACCAAGTAAAAGCATTTTTGGTTAGAGAATTAGGGAAATACTTCATTCTCAAGTTTTCGTTATTGGCTAAATTACCAGACTCAGCTAAGAACCTAGCGATGTGTTCGACAGTAGACTCACTAGTATCCCCAGCGAACTTAGTGTACTTAGGGACTTTCCAACCCCTTGGTAACTCAGTTTCTAACACATACTCAGACAACGCAGAGACAAAATTTGGCCTTCGACATCCTACATTGAGGCCATTCTGGGCTAAAATTGTCTCAACGAGATTAGTCAAATTATTATGTCCAGCAAAATTATTGTTCTGGACATTTCGAACTACCTCATCAGCATCTTGGTTTCTATTTACTAAAACTACTTGTGGCGGTCGAAGGACATCGTTTTGGTACTGAGGCTCCTCGTGTGCCACGAACGCCTGACCTTGGTTTAATGGCTGTTCATGAGCCATAAATTCCTGGCCTTGGTTCTGGGGTGTGGCAGACATGGCAGGCATTATCACTTGAGGGACATGCTGGGTTAGCCTAGGCGGAGCAGGGGGAGGTGTACCGAAAAAATCAGCGATTCGACCCATCTGATGTGCCAACATTTGGTAACTGTCGTTGGTACTCTGAATTAATGGGTTAAATACAGTACCAATTTGCTGAGTCAACATATTAACCATTTCATGGTTACTCTCATCCATCTGTTGTCTCAAAGACATCACAGTTGAACTAGTTAAAGCTTGAGTGTTTATCCTAGAGGTACTATACCTGTTTGGGTCAAATGGTGGCATGGTCGAAAAGCCAAGTGTAGGTGGAGGCATAGGCCCATACAAAGGATAGGTAATGAAATTCGAATTAAACGGCCTGAAAGTCGAAGTTACAGGTGACACTGTTGAATATGCCATGGTTAGCATGGGAATATTAGCGTGAAGTTCAAACGAACTAGACACTTGGGGGTTAGTTACAGACGACACAACTGGTATACTAGTCGTGGTTGAATTAGATAAAGACCCACTAGAACTTGCCCCAGAACTAGTATTATTAAGAGATCCTGAATCAGGACTCATCTCACTACTCATCGAACTAGAATTATGAGCGTTCGTTGAGTTGTGAATATGAACAGTTCTAACCATACCCCAAAACAGCAGTTACAAATTTTAGAAAAAGAAACAATGCACAAAACGGTCCCACTGGGCGTGCCAATTTGTTTACGCTGGGATTTGGTAAACAACCGCTAGTTTAAGTATTTTACACTTGCAAGATCAACTAGACATCTTAAGACAATTTTGTGCTTTACTTTTCCAGAAAACTTGTTACGTTCATCAAAATGATAAACAGATTATGGTTTTTTGTTTGAGAAAACTAAAAAGAAAAATGCTTCAACTCTGAATCGCCTCAAAGTCGAAAAAAACATTCGTAATAAAAGAACTGAACTGTAGAGAAGAAGCATGCAAATAACATGAAAATAAATTGCATTGAATGTAAAATGATTACAATAAAAAGATGGTTCACAATTCATACATCTTCTCCTTGGAGTTCCTTTCTTTCGATCGTATGAATACTCAGAAATTTTGGGAGAAATTCGTATATGAAAATTGCGACCCCGATTTCTTCTAAGAAATCACTATATATACTAGAGGCAAAAATCAAACTGCCGCTTCGATCCTACGCTCTGGATTCTTCCACGTGTTCCCCCACGTTCTCCATTTCTTCAAAGCATTTTCTTCTCTCGCGCGCCAAGCTTCGAAATCTTGGGTCTGGACTTTGCTATTTGGGCCGTAATCCACTAGGCTCACTGCTCCAACTATTCTTCTCGAAATACCTTGCTTCTATGGGAACTTCGACTCTTCGATCTAGTCGAATCCATCCTTTCATATTGTGTACCAAAATTTACACCTAACAACCCTTAAACAAAGTTTCCTATAATAATATTATATTGTTGGTGTTATTAAAAAAGATTAAAAAAATTTGTTATATTTGTTATATTATTGTTGTCATTGAAAAATATAAATATGGTTTGTTGAGTTTGTTACATTTGAAAGTCACAAATATCTATACTTATAATTTTTTATCTATATCAAAAAATGTATATAAAATACCGTTTGTAATTTACACGCAAAATTTCTATGAAATATGGTTGATAATCTACAAGCGTTATCACAATAAAAAGAGCGAAAAGGTAACATATATAGTTTGTTGAGATATTTATGCCAAATAAAAAAATAGTTTATAAAATAATAAAAACTTTGAGAATTCAATAAAATAAAATCTGAAATTTTAAACAAACTTGTTGGATATAATGAAAATTTATGTGTTGTTTGTTGAGAAATTTTTGCTACATAAAAAATAAGTTTGCTAATTAAAAAAGACTCGTGCTTTCACACGAGTCACGTAACATTGCGATAATTATATAAAAAATATTATATTGTTAATATTGTAGAATGTTTATAGATATTAAATGAAAACTATGAGTAATAATGTAATGTTTTTATTAATTTTTTTCTCTTATATAAACAAAAATTTGTTAAATAGTTGAGTCATACCAGTTACAGATTTTATTTGCTTATATATGTGAAAACAGATTGTTATGCACATAAAATTTTGAAAACTTGTGACTATTTTCAAAATCAAAATTAATGTAGTGTTTCTATTAAATAACTTTTTATTTTATATGCAAAAGATTGTTCAATGTTTGCACCGCACCCGTTGCAGATTTTATGTATTTATATCTGCATAAACAAATTTTTATATACATATATGAGAAAGTCGATATGATAAAATTTTAAAAACTCATGACTATTTTCAAAATCAAAATTAATGTAGTGTTTCTATTAAATAACTTTTTATTTTATATGTAAACACTGTTCAATGTTTGCACCGCACCCATTGCAGATTTTATGTATTTATATCTAAATAAACAATTTTTTATATACATGTATGAGAAAGTCGATATGATAAAATTTTGGAAACACATGACAATTTTCAAAATATCAACATTAATGTAGTGTGTCTATTAAATAAATTTTTATTTTATATTTAAAATACCGTTGAATATTTAAATCGCACTCGTTGAGGAATTTATATGCTTATATATGCAGAAGAAAATTTGTATGTATCAATATGTGATAGTCAATATGATAAAATTTTGAAAACTCATGATTATTTTCAAAATATCAACATTAATGCAGTGTTTCTATTGGTTAAATTTTATTTTATATGCAAAACACCGTTCAATGTTTGCACCGCTCCCGTTGCAGATTTTAAATGTTTATATCTGCAGAGACAAATTTTTATATAGATATATGAGAAAGTCAATGTGATAAAATTTTGTAAACACGTGACTATTTTCAAAATATCAATATTAATGTAGTGTGTCTATTTAATAAATTTTTATTTTATATTTAAAACACCGTTAAATATTTAAATCACACTCGTTGAGGAATTTATATCTTTATATATGCAGAAGAAACTTTGTATGTATCGATATATGATAGTCGATATGATAAAATTTTGAAAACTCGGGACTATTTTCAAAATATCAACATTAATTCATTGTTTCTATTGATTAAATTTTATTTTGTATGCAAAACATTGTTCAATGTTTGCACCGCTCCTTGCAGATTTTAAATGTTTATATCTGCAAAAACAAATTTTTATATACATATATGAGAAAGTGAATATGATAAAATTTTGAAAATTCATGACTATTTTCAAAATATCAACATTCATGTAGTGTGTCTATTAAATAAATTTTATTTTATATGCAAAACACTATTCAATATTTGCACCGCTCCCGTTGCAGATTTTAAATGTTTATATTTGCAGAAACAAATTTTTATATAAATATATGAGAAAGTCAATGTGATAAAATTTTGGAAGCACATGACTATTTTAAAAAAATCAACATTAATGTAGTGTGTCTTTTAAATATATTTTTATGTTATATTTAAAACACCGTTCATGATTTTATATGCTTATATGTTGTACTTTAATTTTTATATATTGTTAGTAGATGTTAGTAGATATGAACATTATCCGTAATTAATTTTTAAAAAAACAAATAAATTAGTTTTATTGTTATCCGTGGAAATTGGTTACACTTGTGATAAGCATTATCCGTAATTAATTTTTTTAAAAAACAAATAAATTAAATTTTGCACAATGACCATTATGCACATAAAATTAAGGAGATCATAAGTTTTAATAAAGACGATTATGAAATTTTGTTGTACTTCGACTTTTATATATTGTTAGTAGATAGATATGTTAAAGTGTTAGTATCACATATGAATAATAAACAAAAACAAAAAATTAAGTAATTTTGAAAAAATAAATAAATTTATTGAGTCAAGTTATGTTAAACGAAAAATTCATTTATGCTCAAATACATAATAAGTAAATTTTATTGAGATAATTGTTAAAGTTTTAGTAGCACATATGCATGCATAATAAGTAAATTTATTGAGATATAAAATTGATTCAAATAGTTTAATGCAAAATTCACACATACTAAATTTAAACACGTACTTCAACACATAAAAAATTCCCACATCCTTTTACTCTATGATTTGCACTTGCAAACCAATAAAAGAGATATCGATAATTTACAAATCAAACTTTTTTTTTTTGTCTTAAGTCTTAACCCTGAAAAATGGTCTGATAATTCAAAGTTTAACAAATAGGTCATCGTAAAGTCAGATTAGAGATTGTTTCAGTTAGAACTTAAATTCAGGTTTTTCAACCGATTTATTTTAAACTAAATCTCATTAATCGTTTGAGTTTAATCATTTAATCATATTTACTCTATAATACTCTATATAATGATCTCATTTCTAAGAGACATTTGATCTTGCCAAAAAAAAGAGACATTTGAAGCTCAAAATCAATTTTTATTAACTCAAATATTTCTTATAAATAGGAGCCAAACTAGTTTTATTCATTTACATATCCAAAATCACAATAATGGAGTGGATATGATCAACTTATAGAAGTAAAACTCAAGACTACATTTCATTTCATATGAGCCAAGCCAACCAGTCCTGAAAATTGGATAAGAACTTCAAGTTCAAGACATGACAGACAGACAACCAAAGTGAATCATGACATGACAGCTGTGAAGCACATATATCCAAATTAAACGTGTTTCATTGTCGGATACGTATCGTGTCCAAAACTGCTACATATGATATGATCATATGAAATTATATAATTTTTTCAAATTATTATTGATGTCGATGTGTCTATATCCGACTCATATCCAGTGCCTTAGGCTGTGCTTCATGGCATGACAGACAGACAACCAAAGTGAATCATGACATGACAGCTGTGAAGCACATATATCCAAATTAAACTTGTTTCATTGTCGGATACGTATCGTGTCCAAAACCACTACATATGATATGATCATATGAAATTATATAATTTTTTCAAATTATTATTGATGTCGATGTGTCTATATCCGTCTCATATCCAGTGCCTTAGGCTGTGCTTCATGGCATGACAGACAGACAACCAAAGGGAATCATCGTTTTGAGGTGGTCCTTTATCATTTTGTCTGCATTTGCATGACTCACCAGACACACACACAACACACACTGAAAACCACACAAGACAGAGACAAAGACAAAATTCACAAAAACCCACTTTCTTAGGAACTCATATTTCAGTGAAAAAAATTACACGAACCAATCCCATTTTTTTCTAACCACCCTTTGTCTTTTTCTTCACCTTTTTCACAGATTTTGTTCAATCCCATGCATTCACACGAAAATAGTGAATACCCATTTTTCAACACCCTTTAAAGTTAGAATCTTTATTATTTATTGGCGTTAAAGAAACGCATAGAGGAAAGAGAAAAAATGAAAAAAGATTCAGTTTTTATTGTGTGTGATTAAATTAATATAAAAAGGTTTATGCCTTTTTACTCACCCTTATGGATTTGGATTAAGGTATAGTTTAACGGTGGATGGGTTGGTGAAGAGTGGCGTTTCAAAGTTGAATTCTTTTTGTTAAGTAGGGTCACCCCTTTTGTTGTGGTTCACGTTTTCTTCTTCTACAAGACTTCATTGGTTTTTGTTTGTTTTACTTCAAATCACAAAATTCGAATTTTTTTTCTTTGGTTTTGTTTTTTGAGTGAAAAGAAAGATGGGTTCTTATGGAAATCTTGCAAGGAGGGCTGTGGAAACTGAGATGCCTATTATGGTTAAGGTAATTAAGGATTTTTTTCTCTCATTGGGATTTGATATGTTCAATGAGAATCTAGATTGGTGATCTAGAATTTGAGGTTGTGTTTTTGTGTTTTCAGATGCAGGAATTGTTACGAGGAGCTAAGAATGCTGTGTCTTTGGCTCAGGTTTGTTTTCATTTTTTTTTCCTGTTTCCAATGCTTGTTTTGTTAATATAATGAATTTGTGTGTGTGTGTGTGTTTTCAATGTTGGCATTATAAATTAGTCTTGGTTGTGTGAGTGTGTGTTTCCACTTTCCAATGTTAAAATTATAAATTAGTCTAGATTGGTTGTGTTATATGTGTATGTTTTTCTGGTTTCCAATTTTTAATTATAAACTAGCCGAGCTTGGTTATTGTTGTTGTTGTGTGTGTGTTTTCTGGTTTCTAATGTTTGAATTATAAATTAGTCTAGCTTGGTTGTGTTGTGACTCACAACTTGTGAGTGTGTGTTTCCACTTTCCAATGTTAAAATTATAAATTAATCTAGATTGGTTGTGTTATATGTGTATGTTTTTCTGGTTTCCAATGTTTTACTTATAAACTAGCCGAGCTTGGTTATTGTTGTTGTTGTTGTTGTTGTGTGTGTGTTTTCTGGTTTCTAATGTATGAATTATAAATTACTAAATTAGTCTAGGTTGGTTGTTGTTGTTTTTGGTGTGTGTTTTATGGTTTCCAATGTTTGAATTATAAAGTGGTTTGATGAGGAGATGTTTGTTTTCTCTTCTTGAATTAAGGCATGTTTGATGAGAACTGGATCCTCTTGTGCAGTCAGGGGATCACACAAAACTTGAAAATTTTAGAAACTTCAGTAATTGTTTTCTGTACTTCCCTACCACATGAAAAGTTTGCCATCAAATATCCCAAAATTGAAAAGGGGAGATCTTTTTGTAATTGTATAGTACAGCTTGCACTGTATAGTGCCTATGTTTCTAAAAATTGCGATCAAGTAGCTAACTTTCTATGCATTATTTGCTTCTAAGTTCTTTATCAAATGCAATTTTAATCAATTTGCTGAAATTTTTCATCTGTAGGGGGTGGTTTATTGGCAACCTCCAAAGCAAGCATTGGATAAGGTGAAAGAGCTTGTATATGAACCTTCTATTAGTCGTTATGGTAACGATGAAGGTATTCCTGAACTCAGAGCGGCATTAGTGAAAAAGGTAAATGATCTAAGGCCTATTTAGATTAGCTTATTTGAGCTTATTTATTGACATAAGCACTTTTGAGACTGTTTGAGAGAGCTTATGAAAACAACTTATGACATGTCCATAAGCTTTTGTCAACTTATTTTCAAACACTCTCCAAGATAGCTTATGAAAACAACTTATAACTTATAAAAACAATTTGACTGTATTTTATCTTATGTTATCGAAGTAGCTTATTCATAAGCACCTATACGTTAAGTGTTTATGCAATAAGCGCTTAATTGAGTAGTTTATCCAAACAGAGCCCTAGTTTCTTGTTAGTGTGATTGCTTTTATTTATAGGGAAGTACGACTTGGGCCTTTAAACATCCTATAGACACTAATTTTTTGTACCTTAATTGATCCTTAATATCTGTGTTCGCTCAATTTACTCATTTGCTTTTGTCACGCAGCTGCGTAATGAAAATAATTTGCACAAATCCTCGGTTATGGTTACAGCCGGTGCCAATCAGGTGATCAATCCCCCAGCTGTATAATTTGCGATTAATGTTCTTTATTCTGTCATAACATGGAAAAGAGACACACGGTTCTGAAAAAAGTGAACCGTAGCATTCATTCGACTCATTTCTAAATATCTGCTGTGCAGGCGTTCGTGAATCTAGTTCTTACTCTATGTGACGCGGGGGATTCAGTGGTTATGTATGCTCCTTACTACTTCAATTCATACATGTCCTTCCAAATGACTGGCATTACCAATATACTAGTTGGTCCTGGTAACCCGGAAACACTTTATCCAGATGCAGGTATTGCACAATCTAAGAAATTGGACTAATAGCAAGCAAATCTATCTTCCTAGGAGGGAGTTTTTTTTTTTTCCTTTAAGGGGGTTTTACTTCTAAGAAATTGGGTTGTTTATTTATGAACTTGCTGAATTCTCAAAAAATTGATAAAAATAGCGAACTATGTTAAACTAACAATGTTGTCAGGTACATATATCAACTTTTATTGTGATAGGAACCAATTATACTGATAATAGGAGTGAAGAAGACTATCTCCTTACCACAAGTGAAAATTGAAATTCTTGGAAAAATAAAAAACAAATAGAAAAGAAGAATTGTTCCATTTTGTGTTTCGAATCCATCATACTTCATCTTGTGATATCATAGATTGCTAAAATCCAACATTATATAGTAACATGTTTTGATGAGTATATTTCTACATGTGTCTCTCACGATACATCTAGAATCTTAGAAGACTATTTGATGTCTGATAGACAATAGTTATTTAAGTGTGTAGTAGACGAGAAAAGGGGACATGCACCGTTAGTGTAAGTAAACTAGTTTTACACTTGCATCCAATGAGAATCCAATATTGTACAGTTATTTTCAAATTGCAGTTACAAATTGGACTTAAGTGACAACATCATGAGTTTTTATTAGATGTCGATGTAAAACCAGTTTACACCGATAAATGCTTCTCCATTAGCTGTGTCTGATTTCTTTGCTTAAAAATACATTTGAATTTTCTTGATTTTTCAGACTGGTTGGAAAAAGTTTTTTCGGAAAGTAAACCTGTCCCGAAGCTAGTAACTGTTGTAAATCCTGGCAACCCAACTGGAACCTACATTCCAGAGTCTCTTCTAAAGGTCTCTTTCTCAATCTCTTCTGAAAATTCACCATTCAAGTTTTCTTTCTATAGCTTGTTTTGAATCTTCTTATATGATATAATATGTCTATATTCCAAATGATATATTCATTTTTTCAAGAATCTTATTTTGCAATTTCTAAACAAGTTCTTTTTCTAAATTGACCAGAGGATTGCAAATCTGTGCGAGAAAGCAGGCTCTTGGCTTGTTGTGGACAACACATATGAGTAAGTCTTTACCATCCTAATGGAAATTCCTCTACATTAATGAAATAAATCAGAGAGTGAGAGAAAGAGAGAGAGAGAGAGATGCTTATGTCCTTGTTATGCTGCATAGTCCTTTGATAACAACACTAAAATTGAATTAATGGGTTGTATTCATGAATGACGATCAATTATTTGTCTGTCACAAAAGTTTGACTGTTTTTCACAGTCAATTGCCTAATACTATCCTCCTCATTGGCTGGTGATGTAAAATTGGCAGCATAGCATGATAATATATTGTCTTGTAAAATTTCATAACAATTCCTAATTCCTAATTGTCTCAAAAAAATCGTTCAAAAATTTAAGAGTTTAAGGATAATTAAACAAACTTTGTTTTAGCAGGGACTAAAATTATAAGTAATTTTTTTTTATTGGGACTAAAAAGCCTATTAAAATTAAGTAAGGACTAAACTTAGAAGTTCCCAATTTTATAGGGGCCAAAAACATATTTAACCCTTTTAATTTTATCAAATCTTATCTGAAACAATTTTTAGCAAGACTTTACTTATATCCCGACCGAACCCCGGACTCCTGAGTCCTCCTTCCCCTGGAAATCAAAAGGTTTAGACCAAGAAAATAATTTCTTAGAACACTTCGCTTGGAATAGTTATTTTTTTTATTTTGGCTTTTTCAACAAAACAAAATAAAGTTACATTTATGGCTTCTGTAGTTCTTTTTGGTTTATTGCTTCTACTGGGTAATTACTTTTCATTGAGCAACCTTGTTGTATTGTTTGCTTTTTTTGGCACATCATTGTTTGTAGATCTTAAATTTGAGGATCTCTTATTGTCCTATATGTATGCAGGTACTTTATGTTTGATGATTTGAAACACACTTGTGTGGAAGGAAATCATGTTGTGAATATTTTCTCTTTCTCGAAAGCTTATGGAATGATGGGATGGCGAATTGGATACGTAAGTAAACACTTATACTTACTATGTCTTTATTTTCATCAGCATGAGAGCAAAGCACTGAACTTTATATGTCCAATTGACAAATTTTTACGAAACATTGAATTTGTTAACCATTTTATACAACTATTGAATGAAATCTACAACATGCAGTGATGTCCTGTTGGATTTATGGTATTATTGAAAGGAAAGTTTGCTCTAGGATCCTTTAACTTAATATTTTGTATCGATGTAGTCATTTTATCTATTTTGTGTGTCAAGTTAGTCTATTTTTCATGTCAAGTTTTTTATGTTTAAAAATGTCAAAACAAAGTTGGACAAAGTCTAATTTTTCATCCACCAAAAGTCTTACTTGAGCATTCAAAAAGGTTAATTACATCTTTAATCCATCAAAATTACATCGCAATTACAGTTGCATTCCCTAATTCATTAAAATTAACATGATTTTTTTTTAGTTTTTTTATCTAAGATTGTAGCCTCCATGTTTGTCAACTTGGGTCTATACTGGTGCTGAGCGGTGAAACATTTTCTGTAGTTGATCATTAATGGTCATGTACGCAAAACTGTAAAATGATGGTCAACCTAACAGTGTAAACCTTTTTAAACATAAAGGAATGATTTGACACGAAAACAGATAATGGACTACATTGACACCAAAAACTATGATAAAGGACCTCTAATACAATTTTGTCTTATTGATATGTGGTAACAACTGATATCGAACACAGGAATATAAATGAAATAACTTTTAATGAACAGTTATGATTACAGTGGCCATAATGCCTAATAATGTATCTTGTTGCTTAATAACATAATAACAATAGCCTAATAATATGATAGCAATACTAATTAGAGGTCTAACAATATGCTTCTATCTCACTTCTTATGTTTGCAAGTCACGCATCATAAGTGCAAGGAAGGAAGTCCACAACTTTGGAACTTATATTTAGGTTGTTTTCTTTTCAAACAATCAATTAATAGTAAAAAAAAATCATTATTTTATTCATGTAGCCGACCCCACTTAGTGGAATAAGGCTTGGTTGTTGTTGTTGTTATTCGGTAGCATGGGCCAAGAAAGTTTAATAAGAACTCTGACAAAAGTTCTATGAAAATTGAAAGGTGGTTCTTTGCTCCTCACCCCTTTTCTCCCTTCCCCATCCCCCAAAATGTTTCAGCATTGTTAATGTTCAAATCTGGTAAAGGAGAAAACACTTAAGTAACAACTAATATATTATATACTAAGATTTGCACTAGTAGTTTGAACTAAGTATTGGATTATTGCAGATAGCATACCCTTCTGAAGTAGAAGGACTTGGTTCCCAACTTCTCAAAGTCCAAGACAACATTCCAATCTGTGCTTCAATAATTTCACAACACCTTGCACTCTACTCCTTAGAATTGGGACCTGAATGGGTTACCGAACGAGTAAAAACTCTTGCGAAGAACAGACAAATTGTCTTGGAGGCCCTTTCTTCTCTCGGAGAAGGTTCTATTAAAGGAGGAGAAGGAGCTATATACCTTTGGGTGAAGATTCCAAGTGGACATGGTTACGATGATTTCGAAGTTGTTCGCTGGCTAGCTAATAGGCATGGGATTGCTGTTATCCCGGGAAGTGCATGCGGTGCTTCCGGAAATCTTAGAATTTCGTTTGGAGGGTTGACAGAAAATGATTGTAGAGCAGCAGCAGAAAGGCTTAAGAAAGGTTTGGAAGAATTGGTTGCACATGGTTTGGTACAAGACTAGTAACAAAATAGTTCATCTCAAAAGAAATTTATAGAAAGAAAAGTCCATTTGCCAGTGGAGAAAATTTGCAGCTGGTGCATTTGAATAAATGTTAGGATTTTATTTTCAGCCTTGTTAAGTTGGAGAGTACTAGCAAGGTTTAATAATTTTCATTTTGAAAAGTAGATAAATGCATCATAGACTTCTTTTCATATCAATTGATTTTTATATGTTTATGCTTCATGATTGGATTGATATATGCTCGTGCGCGCACGCACACAAAGAATACTCTTTCACAATGGTAACAACTTATCAAAATGAGTACTTAGATTCTTCTGCTAATAATATATCAAAATGACTGATCACACTCTTTAGAGCATGGTCGAATCTGCATCGCATACGCGTTGAATGCATGTTGACCGAACTCTCCAATGTGTATGTCCAACTGTGTTGTGTCGTCGTGCTTTTATTAATCATGTCTCACTATCTAAACTTCTCTAGCTGTTATTATTTCTCTGACTTATGTGTACAATTGATTTTATAAAATGTAATATTGCTTTCACTTTAATTTTTGTTTTGCTAGTTTTGTGTAGAAAGCAATGAACAATTACGACATATTTGATTGCATATTTTAAAAATGCTTTCTATTTTTAGAAATTTAAACATAAAATATTATTTGTGTAGGTGATTTGTAATTATTAGTATTCAAAATTTGTTCTTAGAACACGAAAACAAGAACAATCTAGACTAACTTTTATTTCCACTTTCTATTTTCTCAAAATAGATTGATGATTGATGATAGTAACTTTATGATAGATACCTCTCTAAAGAAAAAAAACTTTATGATAGACAGTTTTAATGCTCTATTTGAATTCTAAAAAATCCTAACATTGTGGACTATCCTCATTGTTAAACCAAAAGAATAATGGTTCTTCAATCATTTAGGATCTTATGTATGTTTATTTGAGGGGCTTGTTAGGGTCTTTATGTATTTCTATTTTCTTAATTGTATATTTAAATGTTCAATTTCCTTAATTTTACTACATTATCATAATTAAGTCAATGGAAAAATACACCAGCAAAAATTTTACAGTACATGTTATTAATTTTAATGTAGTAAAAAAGTGTTAAATTTAATTCTTCAATGTAACACAAGAACAATTTTACAGTACATGTTAGTTAGATTAATAAAGGAGGGGTCAACTCTCAGTTGTGTTGAATCAATTATTATCTGCACATGGCATGCTCAATTATAAAGACATTAATGATCACTTATAGCATGATTAGCATAATTCACCCACCCATTGAGTTCAAATCAAAAGGATGATAAAGTGAAACAACGTACAAAATGTAGTGTAGGAATAATGTTATTGCTGCAAATAATAAAGGCTTAATATGGGCTTTTCCCTCTTTTTCACAAAAAAAAATATATTTTGTTTCACTTACGATTTTGGTTCTATAATTTGTAAAATGTCTGAATTTTTTTTATATTATCAACTCAGTTGTCACATAGCATCTCATTTGTTATCAATGAGAGTATGAGATTGAAAACTGAACCAGTGAGACATTCAATTTGTGGTTTAATTGGTTCAATTGTTTCAGTTAATAAACCGTGGATCAATCAATTCAACATTGTTTTAATTTGATTCAACGATAATGCAATATAACCATAATCAAACGAGTTGCGATTCAATCCAATTTAACTACATTGAAATATAACCAAAGTCAAAGCAACCACAATTGAACCAATTCAACATCCTTCCAATCCAATTCATCCAGGCAGCAATATAATTATAATCAAATCAATTGATGAACCGGATGATCCTAGTTCAATCAAATGAGTCGGTCGGTTCAGTTCAATTTTAAAACATTGATTGTTGCATCATTAAAATTCAGGCTCAAATACATAAATGAAGAAAATGTCAGACATTTTAAAAACTAAAATCCAAAATCATGAATTTTAACATTGTTTTAATTCGATTCAACGATAGCATCGATTCAACATCGATTCAATCCAATTCAACTAAACTGGAATATAGCCAAAGTAAAACCAACCAGAGTTGAACTAATTCAACGTTGGCTCAATCCAATTCAACCAGACTGCATTATAATCAGAATCAAATCAATCAAAGAACTAGATGATCCTAGTTCAATTGAATGAATCAGCTAGATCGGTTTTAAAACATTGTTTGATAGATCGCAAAAAATCAACCCCAAATACATAAATGAAGAAAACATCATATATTTCAAAAACTAAAAACCCAAATCATGAATTTAAAAAGGGGAAATCAAAACTATAAATAACAAAAGAATGAAGAATCAAAACTTTAATCAAGTCAGATACCAAAAAGCAAAAGAATCCTTAGTTAGTTGAAAAAGCAAAAACGGGCCAAGTTTGGTACTAGTTTTTGAAATTCAAAAAACCCATGGGCCCACTAAATTTTCCGTTTCAAATCCTCGAAAGCCCATCAAAACCCAACCAACCAACCAAACCGTCGGTCGAATAAACAACCAGCTCAGTTCAGAGAGAGAGAGAGAAAACAATGGCCGGTGGTGGTGGTGGTAGCGGTGGTTCATTAGCAGGTTTACAAGATCATGTGAAGTTAGCAAGAGATTACGCTCTTGAAGGTCTCTATGATACTTCTATCATCTTCTTTGATGGTGCTGTTGCACAAATCAACAGGTTCTTTACTCTTCTTTTTTCTTTTTTATTGTAAAGTTTGTTCTTTTACTTCATTATAAATAATGGGTTTTTATTGTTTTTGCATTTTGAGTAATTTTTGACACTACCCATTAATTACTTTGATGTGTGTTTCCCATTTTCTTTGTAAAGTTTCTTCCTTTGTTTCATTATAAATAATGGGTTTCAATTGTTTTTGCATTTTGACATTACCCATTTAGTTATTTTGATGTTTTATACGAAATTAGCATTGTAACAATGAAGAGGAAAAATGATTCACAATTGGCTTGATTCATGAATGAGATGTTAGAATTCTTTTTGTGTTGAATGGCGACAGTAATTGAAGTTTTTGGTCGATGGATCTTTGGTTGTTTGATTATAATTAGCAACATTTCTTGATATGAATTAAGTAGAGTTTTGAGTAGGACAAAACTTAGATGCATTTTGGATTTTCGTACGGTTCTTGACTTAAAATACACTTTTTTGTGGTGATAACAAACTTTGAGTAGTTAAGAACCATACGAAAAGCACCAAAGAGAATGCACTTAAGTTTTATCCTTTTAAGTATTGTGCTGTAGTTAGTTGGTTTGGTATTCTTTTAAGTAGTTTATGAGATGTTAGAACTTAGAACTATTTTTGTATTGAATTATAACTGTAGTTGATGTTTTAAGTTGATGGATCTTTTCTTCAAAAACAAAAAAGTTGATGGATCTTTCGACATTTGATTATATTTAATAACATTTCTTGATATCAATCAACTGGAGTTTAAAGTATGAAAAAACTTAGGTGCATTTCCTTAGAGGCTTTTTGTTTGGTTCTTAACTTAAAATACACTTTTTGTGGTCATAATACACTGAGAAAATTATGGATTTAAGGAAATCATGGGTAGTTAAGTTAAGAACCACGCGAAAAGCATTTAAGAAAATGCATCTAAGTTTTATCATTTTAACTGTTGTGTTGTATTTAGGTGGTTTGGTTAATTGTACCCTAGATTTGTGTTGTAGTTAATTGAAGTTTGAATCTCCTATGATTGCAGGCATCTAAACAGTGTTGATGACCCTTTAATTCGTGCGAAATGGATGAATGTTAAGAAAGCTCTTTCTGAGGAAACTGAAGTTGTAAAACAACTGGATGCAGATAAAAGGGCGTTTAAAGATAACCCTGTTGGAAGACGTCCTCCGTCGCCTCCAATTTCTACGAAATCTTCGTTTGTTTTTCAGCCATTAGATGAATATCCTACTTCATCCAATTCTTCTTTCGATGATCCCGACGTGTGGAGGCCACCTAGTAGAGATACTAGTAGACGACCCGGAAGGGGTGGTCAAGTGGGAACTCGCAAATCTAATCAAGATAGTAAATGGGCTCGAGGTGCTACGACAAAGACAGGTACCACTGGCCGTGGCGCAAAGGCTGGTGGTGCTCCTAGCAGGTCTAACTCAGGCGCCCGAGGATCAACTCCGGTAAAGAAAGGCGGTGCATCTGGAAAGTCTAGCAACACAGATGCAGTTGTAAGTTTCAATTTCTATGAAGCATTCTGCTGGACTACATTTTCTTTATCACATTTTGTTGTTACAAGAAGTTATTCATACGGATTATTTATTCGGTGGACTCAACCAAATATTGATTATGTGCATGATCCTACAGCAACATATTCGAATAAGTTCTTCTGAGCATTGTAACAAGTTTTCCCAAGTGCTCATTTATTATTGGTGGATCCAACAAATAGAAAAAAAGATATCAGTTTCCTTTTTTTTTTTGCTCTATTTTCTTTACTTTCTGACAAAAAAAAGTATAGAATTATGGGATCTGTGAGATGTTTTGGCGTCCAAATTTTTGACACACTTGTGTAGCATCTCTGAATATTAGCTTTCCTTTGCTTATGGTATCCCTGACTACTGTTTGGGTAGTTTGAAAAAACATCAAACTTGTATATGTTGTTTTGTCCTTATAATTTTGAATGGTTTTTGTAGAATGGCGATGGTGAAGATGGGAAGTCAAATAAGAGACAATATGAAGGTCCTGACCCTGAATTGGCCGAAATGCTTGAAAGGGATGTGTTAGAGACGTCTCCTGGAGTGAGATGGGATGATGTTGCAGGTCTTACCGAAGCAAAAAGGCTTTTAGAAGAAGCTGTTGTGCTTCCCTTATGGATGCCTGAATATTTCCAGGTAACCTTGAACAATTCTCATTAAGTTTTCTCAGAAACCAGCTTGCCTATAGTTTCGAATCAAGTTAATTGTGGTTTATTTACACGAGACTTTTTAATTGTTATCATGATAGTTAATTTAAAAGTTTAGACCCTTGTTTGCAAGTTTGCAACTAAGACCTGTTTGGCTAATAGGTTCATTTTTCTCCTGTTACATGAAGCTCATATATACGATACTTTGATGTTTTTAGCTGCTTCATTTCTAGGTCCATTCTTTAAGCAAGCTCTTCTCATACAAATGCATATGAATCTTTCTGTGTGAAATGTCTATTAAAATATGAGGGTTTACTCCGTTGAGCTCATTATTTCCATTTCTTTTTCCAGGGAATTAGGAGACCTTGGAAAGGTGTCCTTATGTTTGGTCCTCCCGGTACCGGAAAGACACTTCTTGCCAAGGCAGTTGCTACCGAATGTGGGACCACTTTCTTTAATGTTTCTTCTGCTACTTTAGCTTCTAAATGGCGTGGAGAAAGTGAGCGAATGGTGCGGTGCTTGTTTGACCTTGCAAGAGCTTATGCACCAAGTACAATTTTCATCGACGAAATTGATTCCCTATGCAACGCTAGGGGGTATGTCTACTTTTGCTCTTTTAGAATCCATCACACATGATAGTTTTTGAAACTCGTTTATACTTCTATTTATCTAATCTTATAAAATCTGATTATATAGTCTGTCCTAGGTTGTGTCCAGTTCATTAAGTACTAGATATTTTTTTTTTTTTTTATCTTGACTTGTTAGTTTCACTCTGAATTTGTACTCTATTTGGATTCTGGAATTATGTCACAATTTGATTGAATTCACTTCTATTTCATCAGGGCTTCTGGAGAGCATGAATCATCTAGAAGGGTGAAGTCTGAACTTCTAGTTCAGGTTGATGGTGTAAGCAACAGTGCAACAAATGAAGATGGTAGCAGGAAAATAGTAATGGTCTTGGCAGCTACTAACTTCCCATGGGACATAGATGAGGCACTGAGGTTTGTATTTGGTTTTGCTTATTCTTTTCTAAACTATTTATATTGCAGGAGATAAAAACCTTTGATTAGTTATCTGTGTCTGAGACATCTTTGAAACTACTAGTTTACACTTCACATTTTCTGATCCATTTTCATGTTTAATGTAATGTAATGCAGGAGAAGGCTGGAAAAGAGAATATATATCCCTCTTCCAAATTTTGAGAGCCGTAAAGAGTTGATCCGAATAAATTTGAAGACTGTTGAGGCAAGTTGTTGTTTTTCATTACTGTCTTGGCTTATATAGGATTTTGAGTGTGTCCCTTATAATTTTTGTTGTGTAAAGGTGTACTGAATTTCTACTATGAATATCAAATTATATTGCATTAAGTTTAAAGCTTTATTTATCAGGATTTGAGGATTAAAATTGCCAATAAAACAAAAATTGGCATTGAGCATTTAACAAGATAGTAATATTCTTTTGTGATTTTTTATTTTTTTTTTAATTGGAGTTGTTGATTAGTGACTAAACTTACCATAAGTGCAGTTTATTGAAAGGGGGGCAGATTCACTTATGCTAAAACAATAAAACTTGATTTTTATATTTATAACTGATCGTATCATCTTGCATCAGGTGGCCGCTGATGTCAACATAGATGAAGTGGCTCGTCGGACTGATGGTTATAGTGGAGATGATTTGACAAATGTCTGTCGCGATGCTTCCTTGAATGGAATGAGGCGGAAGATAGCAGGAAAGACTCGTGATGAAATTAAGAGTATGTCTAAGGATGAGATTTCAAAGGATCCTGTTGCCATGTGTGATTTTGAAGAAGCATTGGTAAAGGTCCAACGAAGTGTTTCACCGGCTGATATTGAACGCCATGAGAAGTGGTTTCATGAATTTGGATCAGCATAAAGACACACCAATGGTAGTGTTAGTTTTTTGTATACTACCACTTTGGTTCTCTGTTGTGTGGATGGATTGTCTGTATTGTTTGTTGATATTTGACTTGTTTTTTCTGAGGAGTTTCAATGTTGTTTTATGGTTTTGGAGGATTTTCAATTGTTAATTTGTATCTGTGACTATTGAATATTGATGTAATGTAATCTAATATGATTTTAAAGCTGTTATTCTCTCATTATGCACTAAACCTTAGCATTTGAATTTCCAACTTAGTTATCTTTCTATCTAATTAATGCTAGACTGCTAGGCACCATGTCAATGAACATGCAACTTCGGCTGTTATGCAAAAGCAGTCTTTCTGCTGTTGGTGTATCTTCAAGACAACACAACAATTTGATTGAATAACTAATGAAATATGGATTTATTGTAGTAAAAAGGTGGCAGTCACTGCAATCAGTTAATCAAAATCATTGGACAAAAATTGAACAGTTCACACTTTGATTTTGTGCTTTGAATCTGATTTATTGATATTTAATGTAAGGAGTCTATAATTTCATGTGATTGAGATTCCGTGACTTAAAGGTGGGAAAGTCACAGTGATTATAGTGTAATTTTGTGTTTTATGCAAGAAAAAATAGAAGAAAAATAATAAATAAGATGAGAGAGATTTTTTTTTTTGGTAAGAGAGATTATCATAATAATCATAATCATAATACTACACAACTTCAACTCACTTTTAAGACATCATTTTACAAGTGTCAAGCTTTAAGCAATGCCACATAGGAATCATACCTTCATTATAAAACAAACATTTATCCTAAAATAACATTCACATTATTTTTACTAAGAGCATGATTATCGGTTGAATTTTGTGGTATCTTAACTGAAAATAAAACGTTGTGTCAGAAAAATATGGATATTTGCCTTTGTAAAGCAATCTCAAAATGGCTACCGTTGCAATCTTCTACTACCGTGTCTTAAGCTTGTGTTGAAATAAAATAATATATAAATTAAAAAGAACACATACTTTTTGGGTTGTGATTGGTTATTGTGAAATTAGTGGGACCCATTTTAAAATTTTGAATGAATGGTATGAATATTTAGAAAATGTAGTTGAGTTGTTTAAATAATTGAAAAATGTGAAGTAATATAATATATTAAGTGGGGTCTATTTATACCACCAAATTAAGTGGTATGGATGTGAATGCTCTAATAACCCAATTTCAAATTTCCCCCCTATTTTTACCACACTCATTTAATAATATTATTCTTTTAGTCATTGTGTCATATAAAATAATCACTTTATTGGTATCAAATTCAAATATTTTTCCAAAAGAAGTATTTTTCATCACAAATACCCAAACATAAAGCAAAACAGGAAAATAATAAATAAAACAATGGAACAAAAAACAACCCATTTTTTTATTGTTTTTTAACTTTTGTTTGTTTGTTTTTCCATTTCAATTAATCTTTTCCTCTACGGTACACAACCGATTTTAACAAAAGCAAGGAATTAAGGTAACCGTTTTAGTCTGTAAGTGAAATGGTTTTACAGTTTGGTTTCAAAATTCAATTTCTCCCTTTTCTTAATCTCAGTGAGCTTTTATTTTTTTAAAAAAGATACTTATTTTTTATTTTTCGGGAACAGAAGGGAATTTGGGGGTTACTAATTTGTATAATCATTTTCTATAACATGCTTTCTTCTTATTCTTGATTGTGATATATTTTTAGTATTTTGCTTCGTTTTATTTTAATTTTGTTTGTTCATTCAATCAACATTTATACATTTTTGTTGTTTTTTTCTTCCGGTTTCTCAAACAATTAACAAGTTGATAATGTATGGTTCAATGAGGAAAAGTCAGCACAAAGAGGCACCAGAAAAGTGACTCACAAAGGTAGAGAAGCAAGTTTGTCAAAATCGGGATTTTACTTCAGGTCGAAAGGGAAGAGCAAAATCGAAAATCATAAAATCACAATCCAAATCGAAGGATTTTACTCAACTACTTTTGTAGAATCAATATAAGAAATCCTAAAATCGCAATCAAAATTGATGGATTTTACCGAAAACAAAAATAATGCTAAATATATGTTATAAATTGTATATACTCATAAATGACTCAGTTTAAAGTCCACAAAATATTTATACATAAATGACTAAAAAAAGGACAAAATCCTTCAAAACCCTTTAAAATCATGCTATTCTGTATGAATTTTACGATTTTAATGCGATTTTACTAGGATTTTGGCTATTTTGGGATTATGATATGGATTTGAGTCGTTGAAGGTGAATAATGTCGGAAAATCCTGGATTTTAGGATTTAAATCGGAATTTTGACAATAATAGCCGTAAGTGTTTTAAAAAGGTAGTTGCTTCATATTTAATCTTTATTATTTCATTTCATAACAGTACCAAGTAATAAGCACTACTTTCATGCCACACTGTAGCAGAAAAAAGCAACACAAATTACAGATTCATGCTTTTGCTCATTATGCTGCAATTGCATGCCCTATTGAAATTTTTTACTTTGATCCCTTCAGTACACAAATCATAATCATAGTCATAAGACTACACAAATGTTATAAGTGTCAAACTTTAAGCAATGCCACATAAGAATTGGCAATATGGGTCTACATTTGTTTTCGAGTGAGGATGAAGATTTAAACTCTATATAGATGGGTCTACGTACATTGACATATTTAACATAAGCAAACATATTTCTTCCCTCCTCTCATTACTTATATTATTTTTTTTTCTCTCGGGAGGAGCAGAAGCCATGTTTGGTCATATCTAATGCTTTTATATTTCCCAAATAATGAATGTGTAATAATAAATTTCATTAGCTTGCTTTTCTCTCCGGAGGAGCAGAAGCCATGTATAAGAAATGAGTTTCATTAGCTTGCTTTTTATGAAGTATACATATGACACACAAATTATTGCTCCTATATAATGCTCTTCTCTTCCCCCAATAATGATTGTTTAATGAATACTTGAGATATAACTACTTCTTTACATTGATTTAGATATCATCTCACATGGTCTTCGTGACCTTTTAAAGTGTGGCATTAAAAAATCTTGTGTTATGTAGACAAAGCGGCAAGTACAATTTGGCAATCCAACGTAATTTCCATCCAATTCTATTACACTACAGGCACAAAGTGTGTTTCTTTAATATCATTGATTGAATGTGTGAGAAAACTGAATGAAGAACCGTATAAGTTTCCACTATAGATGCAGCAGAAAACTAACACACAATACAACTTAGCAGTTAGCACTAACCGAATAATAAGCGAAAGTAGTTATAATGTGCACTTTGTAACTGCTAACTCCCTATACATTCGACCAAAAAAACTCCCATTGACACATCCTATTATTACTCAAAATTTTCAATATTGAAGCAATATAGTGCTGACAAATACGGACATGTAATGGAAAATAAACACTATTGTAAACAATGCCTGCGTCTTTTTTTATTTTGTTTTTAAAAAATGCTTGCTTCATGTTATAACCATGGATCTTTGTTCCACTCAAATTAATAATAGTATATAATGGAACAACAATTCATAATGTCAATGTCGTTTATTTTTAAAAATACAATGATTTAAAATAAATTATAACTTCTTAAATACATTATTCTTTTAACTTAAATAATTTTTTTAATATTATAATATCTAAAGTTTTATATTACTTAAAAACTTATAGGGGGTTATAAGTTTTATGTAGCATTGATATTTTAAATTCATAGTTTTATATAGATTTTTATGTACCATATGTATCATTAAGTTTAAAGATTTATTTCTAAAAAAAAAAAAGTCTAAAGATTTATATTTCTCAAGCCTATTGAGTTTTATGTAGCACTTACATTTTAAGTTCAAAGTTTTATACTTTTAAAATATACGGTGGACTTTAGAGTTTTATGTATCATTGATATTATTAAGTGCAAAATTTTTATATTCCCAAAAAACATGAGGTTATAGTTTTATATAGCATTGATATTAAGTCTAATGTAGCCACAAATTTTAGAGTCCAAAATTTTATATTTTTCAAAAACACAGGGTTTGTAGATTTTAATCAGCGCATTGGTATCTTTATATTACATATTCTGTTTAATGAACTACAAATATATTATGATACATATAAAGTATTAGATATAAAATTTTATATTTATATAATTTCTATGATAATTTCTTTCCGTGTGATGCACAAAGTCATCGCCGTAACTTTTCTGCTCTTAAGTTGAGAGTTTAATATCTTGAAAGTACTTCAAAATAAATAAATAATTTGGTTTCTTAATTACAAAACCTTTTTTTGTTTATCGTTGGTAAAGACAAATATATAAACCAAATTTGGTAAAATTTTATCTCAAAAAAGATGGAAAAGAAATAATAAATAATATGAGAGAGATTTTTTTTTGTGGTAAGAGAGATTATACAAGAGAAAGACTAAGTCACCGTCATAACTTTTCTGTTTTAAAGTCATTAAGTTGTAGTTCATGAGAATTTATTACCTTGAAAGTTCTTCAAAAAATTATTTTAAATTTGTCTTTTCACATTTATTGAATAAGATAATCATAGTTGTAAAATTTTATTCAATTACTTTAAAAATTAAATTAATTGATTGATAAGGAATGATAAAATGGTTAATTGAGTGAAGGGTAAAATTGAAAGAAAAATATTTCAACAAAAACTTTGTAATTTTCTATATAAAAATTTAGATATTTAAAAAAAATTCAGTTATTGAATTAAATAAAGGATGATTAAACTGTAAATAAAAAATATTTTATATAAATGAATCAAAATGTTGTATTCTCTTTGTGTATACTCTATAGTAAGAAAATGTAGAAAATGCAATTATTTCATTGGATAAAGAATGAAAAAAAAATGTTTAAAAAAATAATTTTTTGTATTATTTAAAATAATTCCAACGAAAAAATATATCTTTTTTAGAGGATAAAAAAAATATGTTAAATAATAACAAAATATGCAGAAAAAGATATATTTGCAAGTATAACAACCTATTTAAACCTACTCAGTAACTTTCTTCTCTCTTCGTAAACCACCACCGGCCGCCGTACTCATTGGTCGGAAGAAATAACACCACCATTTTCTTTATCCTCTCGACGACGAGGTGGTCCAAATAGTTTCACGAAAGGAGGAATTTTTCCGTCGACCCCACCCGCCTTGCACTTTCATTGACAACTGTAACTTCACCGACGTGTTTTCTTTCTTCCCATTAAGTTATCAACCCTTTTAGCTTAGTTGTTATAATTTATGTTAGATATGATCTTTGTTATTGTTGTTCCTGTTAGATTTTGGTCTGATGTGAAGCCACTTGACATGTCTTTTTTCTGAAAAAGAGTTGAAATTTTAGCTGCCCATGAGGCTGAACAGGCAAAGAAAGAAGCTCTAAGAGATGATCATGATGCTTGTCATCGTAAGTCGGGCTTCTGTTCTTGATGGTAAAGAACTTCTGATGAATGCATCACTGAAGATCACTGATAGCCGTAAAGCTCAGGAATATGTGTTCTTTGTGCATACTGATTAGTTGCATTATGATAAGCTTTAAACTGTCTGATATAGGCTGATATTGATGAGTAGTAAACAGTTTAGAATTGTTGATTATCGATTCTAATATACACCCAAAAAAGCTCATGTTTCAGTTTTGTATGTCATATCATTCTCTTACATATGCTTGGTTTTTGGAATAAACTCTCACATTTAAATGGCCATTTTTTGTGGATTTTTGTTGTTCTTCTCCAAGTTAAACAGAAGTAGCTAATGTTCTAATGCCGTCAATGTATTATTTCAAACATTTGATGTTGTTTCCATTCAAGAAATTTGCCTCATAATGATGTCTTTTGATTCAAATTTTGAAGTGCTATATACTTTCAGTTTGTAATTTGTATCTTCTAATTTCATATCAAGTTGCTGTAATCAGTTGCATATTTTTGAATGGGTG